>CM065721.1:83070870-83078370 GCA_033310375.1 Conus canariensis
TTTCACCCTAACATTCTCTTGATTCCCACTGTTGCCACGGGACTTAGAATCCGCTTCTAACTGCGGTCTCGCCTCCTTTTTGTAGGGACTGTGTGGTCTGGGCATTACGGGACGACTGGTTCGATCCCTTCACCACATTACGCTGATCATGGGCAGACTCATACCTGTCTGCAGCCTTCACTAACTCCTCTAAACTTCCTAATTCTCTTTCTGCCAAGACTACTGTCAGATCCTTCCGACAAGTGGAGAGAATTTGCTCCTTAACGATCTGCTCCCTCAAAGATTCAAAAGTTTGTTCAATGTTTCCTAACCTTATCCACTTATCAAAGAGAGCCCTAAGCCGATAAAGGAACTGTACGTGTGTCTCACCTGATTTACGAACGGTTTCTCTGAACAATTTCCTATATCTATCGGCGGTTACCTGGTACCTCTGAAACAAAGCATTGCGCACCGACTCATAATCAATCTGTTTTTCCGGTGGTAAGCAGAAAAAGCACCCCTAGCTTTAGGTGTCAGCAGCATGGACAAATTTGTGGCCCACCATTCTTCGGTAAGCCCTGATCTTTGGCAATCCTTTCAAACTGCGAAATGAAATCCTCTAAATTGTCCGGATTATCATCAAACTTTGGCATGTTGATCAAGGGACTGACATGTGGTGCAAACTTCGCTTGAGGTTTTGCGTCCACGTCCCGTTCTTTCTCCAACTTTAATTTTTCTAACTCAAACTGCCATATCTGGCTTGGCAGTAGGAAAAACTCGAACATTCGCTATATGCAACACTTAAGTATACAGTGGAATCCACCACAATTTAAAATTCTGGGTATTTTATTTACTAACGATCTTGCTGATTGTTCAGAAATAAACATACAGGCTAGATTTCTTGAAATAAGAATGCTATATAAGGTATGGTTAAAGAGACAGATTACTCCACTTGGCAGGGTGGCCGTTTTAAAGTCTTTAATCCTGTCCAAACTAACTCATCTCTGGATTCTACTTCCAAATCCTCCCGATGATGTAATTAATGCTATTCAAAACTCAGTATTTCGATTTGTTTGGAATAGAAAAAGGGATCGTATAAATAGAAAAACTGTGACTAAAAACATAATGAATGGAGGACTTGGTGTGCCAAGAATAAAAGAATATATATTTGCATTAAAGCTTGCATGGATTAGAAAAATAAGAATATCGTCTCATAAGTGGAAAAGTATTACTTTAGCAAGTTGTCTAAGAATAGATCATCTAGAAAAAAATTGGTTGTAGTCTTCCTCTAGGCCAATTATCCAAAAATAAATTTTGGGTTGATGTATTTAAGGCATATAAGGAATTTGGCCGAAGGATTCTACCTAGCATTTCCGAAGAAATGACTTCCGAAAATATATTCTATAATGAAAATATTAAGATAAACAAAAAAACAATTTTTTATCAAAGTTTGTTCGACAAAAATATACATACAATTGGACACATTATAAAAGAAGATGGTACGCTTTTGGCATATAGAGAGTTCAATAACAAATATGGATTTTGCATTGACTTTATCTCGTATACTGGATTATTAAGAGAAGTAAGCGCATATATTCGGAAAACTGCAGTAACAATGACAAATAACAAGAATGAAGAAAGGTCTAAATTATGGAAACTTATCTGCTCAGTCAGCAGAGGGGCACGTGTTTATTATGATGCCCTTCTGTGCGACAACATAAACCCTGCTTATTGCAATAAGTGGAATGAAAAATTTGAACAGCAGTTGGATTGGGATGTCATTTATAAAAAGGTGCAAAAAATAAAAGAAATAAAACTTAAATGGTTTCAGATAAGAATTCTACACCGTATACTGGGTACAAATATTGTGCTGTCAAAAATGAGAATTGAACCAAATGATCATTGTACATTTTGTAATACAGAAAGAGAAAACATCGAGCATCTATTCTGGTCGTGTGAGCATGCGGCACATTTTTGGCAACAACTTCAAGCAATAATAAAAGGAAAATGTCAGCATGCGGATTCTTTAAATTTGTCTGTTGAATTGGTATTATTTGGGCATTCAAATAATTTTAGAAGTGATGAACCTTTTGACTTTATTTTACTTCTAGCCAAATATTTCATCTGTAAATGCAAATGTGAGAAAAAACTTCCAATTGTTATAAACTTTCTACACTATTTAAAGACAAGATATAATCTTGAACAGCAAGTCGCAAAAAGCGTAAAGTCAATGCAAAAACTGCACGAAAAATGGCAGTTATACCAATCTTTGATAGAAGTGTAAATTTTGGACTTGATGTGCATGTTAAAGGACTAGTCTGTCTCCGTATCACTTATTATGCATGTACGTATGGATCCCCTTGTGGTTTTGTCGGTGTCTTACCCTCCTCTCCCTCTCTCTCTCTCTCTCTCTCTCTCTCTCTCTCTCTCTCTCTCTCCCCTCTCTCTCTTCTTTTGTTTCTGTTTTTGCTTTTTTTTGGTTGTCTATTTGTATTTAATTTTTGAAAAACCCTGCCTTGCAAATAAGCTAACACATGATACGGAAACTGTTTATGGTACTTGATTGAAATGTAAGCGTTTGGCTGTTGAAACATAAATGTTGTGAATTATATACTGATGTGAATTGAAATGCTATGAATTTATGTAAAATGTTTTGTCTTTGCAAGCAGAAAAATAAAGTTGAAAAAAAAAAAAAAAACCCTCAAACTGCCATATCTTCTCCCTTTCTCTTTCCTCTCTTTCCTCTTTCTCCCTTTCGCTTTCTCTCTCTCTCTTTCCCGTTCTCTTTCTCTCTCCTCTCTTTCCTGTTCTCTTTCCCTCTCTTGCCTTTCCGTTCTCTCTCTCTCTCTTCTCTTTCCCGTTTGCTCTCCTCTTTCTCCCGTTCTCTTTCTCTCTCCTCTCTTTCCTGTTCTCTTTCCCTCTCTTGCCTTTCCGTTCTCTCTCTCTCTCTCTCTCTCTCTCTCTCTCTTCTCTTTCCCGTTTGCTCTCCTCTTTTTCCCGTTCTCTTTCTCTCTCCTCTTTTTCCCGTTCTCTTTCTCTCTCCTCTTTTTCCCGTTCTCTTTCTCTCTCCTCTTTTTTCCCGTTCTCTCTCCTCTTTTTTCCCGTTCTCTTTCCTCTTTTTCCCGTTCTCTCTCCTCTTTTTCTCTTTCTCTCTCTCTTTCCAGTTCCCTCTCTTTCGCCTCTTTTCCTGGTCTCTCTCCTCTTTTTCCTCTTTTTTCTTTTCTTCTTCCCGTTCCCTTTGTATTTTCTGAGCCTCGATTACACGGGACCAGTTCTCATCTACACCTGTCTTCAATTCTGGACCCTCTAGTTCTAAAGCTTTTCCTTCTTCTATGAGGTCCATCTTTTTCAGCGGACCCATTGTCTCAGCACCATCTTCAGTCGGCATTTTGAAGCTATCTAACCCTCGATCAACTAGCTAATACAACCACAGTAACAAGCGAGATACCCACACGATCACTCGTAAATAAAGCGATCAAACAGTTGTGCTACACACAATCAACCTCAGAAGCAACCACATCAAACAACAGGCACAGTCATGAAAAAAAAATCAAACCAATCAACACATGACTAACGTCTTTTCCGGTAAGAAAAAAAAATCTAGGTTTCCACAATTACGACAAATTTCAAATCCTTTGCAATTGAACAAAACCCAGAAATAAAAATCACTTATGACTCATTTATGTTCATCCCGGATGAGCCCTCAATTTGTGACGGGTCTCTGACGCTACCCTTCATTATTAAAATATGATTATCATATGCAGGGATGCAGGGGGTATAGACAGAAGTATTTACGCTTTCACAACCAAAATGCGCTCTCGCATAGGCACACGCACTCTGTCACTCACATCAGGCTCGCACAAAGGTGACGGGAAACCAATAACATTTCATAGAAAATAATCAACTGTTATTTAACTTGACTCCGAGCCCCCACCCGTCACTACACAACACAGTGATCTGTATGATACAAAAATGTAAACATCACACAGATAATCTCATAATCGCATCCCCTTTCCTTCAATTACTCTTAATTAACCAGGAAAGACAATATTCTACTATTCTGTTGCACACTCATAAACTTAAGAACAAATAAAACGTCCATAACTTGCCAGCATTCCTTGGTTGACCAGTCACTCTCATCACACTGTGCGACTACGAGCGCAGAAGCTGCCACACTGTTGTGTCCTCCCGATTGGCCAAATCCCAGTTGGGGGACACTGGCAACGTAGCTCGCGTTGCACCCTCAGACTGAGTCTCCTGGACTCCATCCACTGCACTTCATCCTCTCCACGGAAAGGGCTCCTGTTGGCCTCTCCCACAGGTCTTCTCTGGCTGCAAACACCCCACCATTGTCTGACAGCTCCCTGTCTAGGCTCCAACAGGCTGACACGTCTTGCTGTCGACCATCCCCACACGGGAGACAATTCTTCTCGTCATCAGCTCCAAGGCTACAGCAACCTCCCACTGTCTTACAGCCCCACCCAGGAGACAATTCTAAACCGTCGTCGGCTTCGAGGCGACAGCAAACCTCTGCTTCTCTCTGTAATTACTTGAGCCCTCAGCAAGACGGGATGAGTTCACTTCCCCTTAAGTGAATCACACTCTTCCTGGTTTTCTGAGCATCTTTTATCCATTCTCGAACAAGAGAGAACCCGAGTTTAACTGGTTCAACCAATGGAATCACTGGCACACACACACATCACACGATTTGTATCAATAACTCCCCAAGTTATTTTCATTCTGCCGATGGAATCACTAGTTACCTACACCACACACACACACACACACACACACACACACACACACACACACACACACACACACACCACAGCTGCTTGCACCAACAAAGACTTGGGTACCAAGTGGTTAATGCATAACCACCACTCCGAACTCATGTTCGATTCCCTGAAGCTACCCATTGTACTAACAGCCTGGACTTCTTCAACAGCCAGGACTGATGCTTCAAGTATTTACTACACTCTGTAGACAACAATGTGCAAACCACTCAATAGGCCGAAGCCTTCCATTCATTCCTCAGGACAAGAACGACTGAATGGTCACTGTACCCTGCCTGCAGGCCGACGGTCACCAAGCCGTGACGGTCACCTGGCATGATCACCCCCTTCAGGCCCACTGGAGAACCCAGTGAATAGCCAGTGGTCGAGATGGACACTCTCCTCCACCCAGGACCGGCAGGTCGGCATGTTCTTGTTACTACCCCCCTAGACATGCGAGCCACTCCCCTGTAACTCTTTCTCCTTCAGTATACGACTCGAGGTATTCCCCTCTGGTGATGCCTGAGTTCGCACACTTGAAGAACCCAAGGAACTTGCTCTCAACAACAGCAAAACCACCCTTAATTTGTCTAAATGCTCGAGAACATTCGGCCGACTCATGACAGTCTGTTTCATGTTTCTCTCCATTGTCTGTTTCATTTTTTCTCTAATGTCTGTTTCATTTTTCTCTCCATTGTCTGTTTCATTTTTTTCTCCATTGTCTGTTTCATTTTTTCTCTATTGTCTGTTTCATTTTTCTCTATACTGCCTGTTTCATTTTTCTCTATATTGCCTGTTTCATTTTTCTCTCCATTGTCTGTTTCATTTTTCTCTCCATTGTCTGTTTCAGTTTTCTCTATATTGCCTGTTTCATTTTTCTCTCCATTGTCTGTTTCATGTTTCTCTCCATTGTCTGTTTCAGTTTTTCTCTATTGTCTGTTTCATTTTTCTCTCCATTGTCTGTTTCAGTTTTTCTCTATTGTCTGTTTCATGTTTCTCTCCATTGTCTGTTTCAGTTTTTCTCTCCATTGTCTGTTTCATTTTTCTCTCCATTGTCTGTTTCAGTTTTTCTCTATTGTCTGTTTCATGTTTCTCTCCATTGTCTGTTTCAGTTTTTCTCTATTGTCTGTTTCATGTTTCTCTCCATTGTCTGTTTCAGTTTTTCTCTATTGTCTGTTTCATTTTTCTCTATACTGTCTGTTCCATTTTTCTCTCCATTGTCTTTCACGTTTTTCTCTCCATTGTCTGTTTCAGTTTTCTCTCCATTGTCTGTTTCAGTTTTCTCTCCATTGCCTGTTTCATTTTTCTCTCCATTGTCTGTTTCAGTTTTCTCTCCATTGTCTGTTTCAGTTTTCTCTCCATTGTCTGTTTCAGTTTTCTCTCCATTGTCTGTTTCATTTTTCTCTCCATTGTCTGTTTCAGTTTTCTCTCCATTGCCCGTTTCATTTTTCTCTCCATTGACTGTTTCATTTTTCTCTCCATTGACTGTTTCATTTTTCTTTCCATTGATTTTCATTTTTCTTTCCATTGATTTTCATTTTTCTCTCCATTCACTTTCATTTTTCTCTCCATTGACTTCCATTTTGTTTCCATTGATTTTCATTTTTCTCTCCATTGATTTTCATTTTTCTCTCCATTGATTTTCATTTTTCTCTCCATTGACTTCCATTTTGTCTCCATTGATTTTCATTTTTCTCTCCATTGATTTTCATTTTTCTCTCCATTGACTTCCATTTTGTCTCCATTGATTTTCATTTCTCTCTCTATTGTCTTTAACTTTTTAATATTTGCTGGATTAGAGATAATGTCAGTCTTTCTTTCCCGGCATTTCAAGATGATGGAGCGGAAGCAAAGGGACTGAAACAGAACATGTTTACAACGGAATGAGGTGACGTCACGACAGTGTGACTATATTGTCTTTACAGTTGCGAAAAGTGAATGTTGTTCTTCTTTCTACATTCAGAACAAGTGGAAATGACCGTGTAATGTATGTAATATTCATTGCAGTCGTCTGTAGTTGGTGTGTTTGTTGTCTTTGTTTAAAAACAAAACAAACAAACCTTGTCTGCCTCCAATGTAAAGCAGAAAAAAGAACAAACCAAAAGCATTTCCATAAAATATAAATCATTTCTTCGTTGCTGACAAAATGGCCGAACAGATTCGTTCAAACAGGACCCTTAATTCAGGATAATACCTGGACAATAAGATTGGCCCCAACTTACCGTACTGACAGGTGTTCCCTCTCTTGCCGGGGGGACAGGCGGGACAGTAACCCGTTTTCGTGTCACAGAACGTGCCGTTTAGACAGGTCCCTGGGCAAAGAGAACAGCGCCGAAGTGACCTTTTGTCGTAGTAGCCGTCCAGACACTCTGGGTACAGTTGTGTGAAATCATGAGCATGATGGTAGTGATGAAGAGAATGATGGTAGTCGTTGTGTTGGCAACGATAATGATCTTCTTCATAAAGTCGTCGTCGTCGTCATCAGAGTTGTCATTATTTTCTCATCATCATCATCATCATCATCATCATCATCATCATCATCATCACCCGCATTGCCATCATGATAATTATTAGTAACGATTTTTATCGTAATTGTTATCATCATCATCATCACCATCATCATCATCATTATTATAATTAATATTGTTATCATCATCATTATCAGTAGAAGTAGTAGTTGTAGTAGTAGTGGTGGTGGTAGTAGTAACACTAGTAGTAGTGGTAGCAGTAGCACTAGTAGTGTTAT
>CM065721.1:83083370-83085870 GCA_033310375.1 Conus canariensis
ATTCATAGTTATAAGCCACAGCATTAAAAATGCATATTCAGGACTATCTAGAAATACCCACGCCAGGTCACATGACTTAACATATATGGTGTAGCGTATGCGGACAATTCCGCATGCAGTGACAGCCCCTTGATGAAACTGCATCACAAACTAACTGAAACACACATTGGAGCCAAACGGAAAATGTTTATGTATTTCAAGTAAGCTCATAATAATTCAACAAGCCTTTCTACATTCTCATAAGCACAAGAAAAAGTCCTACGGACACACTACTCGCAGAACGGGCTCACCAAAACATCTAACATGCCTTGTAACCAGCGCTTAAACGTCACAGCGAACACTGATTCAGATACCAGAAAAGAAAAAGACCAACATATAAAGCGGCTTGAATTCAATGCAAAACAGAGTCAGGAATATAACGTTTATGCATTCAGTACAAAAACTCAGGACTGAGCCTAATGCAAAGCACATTTTAATATTAACCTAAACTGAAAACAGAACCAAATGTACAGCGAACGTCAGCTCTACCTCACATAGACATGAAGAAAACAAGCACACACACACACACACACACACACACACACACACACACACAACACACACACACACACACACACACACACACACAGAGGGAGGGAGGGAGGGAGGGAGCAAACAAACAAAGAAACAAAGAAACATAAAACCAACAACACGAAGAAATAACTAATTTTCATTCCATCTGAAGATGAAGGTGAAGGCGGCACACGCAGTCTGACTCCTTTTAGTTAGATCTAACAAGAAACAAGAAGAAAATATGGAACCCATGTCCGTTCTCAGAGAAAATCCTGCTAGTTGCCACTTTCCATCAAGCCACCCTGGATATTCAGGGTAACTCTGTCGTAGCAGAGTACCGAAAGGGAAACAACTGCGATCTGCTTTTTGATTTATCTTTCCTTTGGTTGACAGATGCCTTACGTGGCCTGCTGCCTGTTTATTTTTGTTTTGTCTGTTTTCTTTCTTTCTTTTTTAACAAAATAGCGCATGTATCAGTCTCGTATCCGACATACATCTCAGTCAAGCGCTAATGGCCAGCGACACGTGGGCCCAAAATCCCTAACCTGTGCAGTCCGGGGCTTCAAAGTTGTCATAGCACGCTGTGCATGTGCCGTCCCGCTCACACACGTTGCAGCCTGGTGTCTGGGTGGAACAAGAGTGCTGACACGTGTCGCCGTAGCTGCCAGGGTCGCACTCTGCACAGATAAACAGACGGTGAGAATGGAGTGAGGAAAGATGACGGTAAGAAAGCAATCGATGCTGGAAAAAAAGGGGAAAAAATCGAAAGAGATGAAGTTAAAACTAAAAGATGAAGAAGAGGAGTGAGACAAAAAAGGCGAAGGAAAAAGGATTCGGAGAACAGAAGGGCGAGGATGGATAAAAAAAAGATACAGGAAAGAAATTAAAGGAGTTGGGATAGATGCAGACAACATAAGCTAGAAGCAGCTGAAGAGGAGGCAAAAATGAAAAGATAACTTCATGAAAAAACACGAGAAGGGATAAAAGAAAAAATGGGGGGGGGGGGGGGAGGAGAGAAAGGAAATGTTTAACAGTGATGGAGAAGAAGAAAAAGAAGAAGAAGAAGAAGAAGAAGAAGAAGAAGAAGAAGAAGAAGAAGAAGAAGAAGAAATATTTACTGGATGAAGAGGTGTGGATTTGAAGATGGATCTGACGAAAGGTCGCACAGAAAAATAGAAACATTTAGGAACAAAACGAGAGAGAGAGAGAGAGAGAGGGGGGGGGGCAAGATGCACTCACACACACACACACACACACACACACACACACACACACACACACACACACACACATACAGAGACAGACAGACAGACAGGCAGACAGACAGACAGAGACAAAGGCATACACAGAGACAGCGAGCATGTCCATCCCAAGAAGTAAAACAGTAGGGAGACAGCATGCAGCAGCATGTGAAGCACGAACACTTCCTTACCAGTGCAGTTGTCTCCAACCAAGTGTCCTGGGCAGGCCAGACAGACGCCGGTCCTCTGGTCACACGTCTGGTCCTTACAGTGAGGTGACGGACATGGCTTTGAACAGTCATCTCCATACCACCCAGGCTCACACGCTGCCCGCATCAAAATACTTTTGTGGTGAGCATGGAAGTATGCACTCTCTGTCTCCATCCCACCTCGGTGAACACACTTTGTGTACTGAATATATCATGCAGCAGCCGCTTTGTTGAAGTAAACGACTCTGAAAAGGTGACTGTATAGTCGGCTGGGCATTAACAATAACACTAAACTGATCCCAACCTTAAAGGTGAGAAAATGAAGCTAAACAATATAACGTTCACGAGAAAGAAAGGTGACTGTATATCCTTAAGGATCAGTATAAAAGAGGAGCTGTATCCCTCATGATCATTAACAAATGTGATCCATATAATGATAATAAGAACATAACATATATAAAGCGTCTTTCTAAAGGTTGTAAGCACTGACAATCCATA
>CM065721.1:83090870-83093370 GCA_033310375.1 Conus canariensis
GCGTCCGCTCTGTCAGTGAGAACACCCAGCGGAACATGTCCAGAGTTCATGCAAAGCAGCGCTAACCCAGGGAAGGTGCACATAGAGACACAACCAAATGCTTACAGAGAGCTGACCCAGGGAAGGTGCACATAGAGACACAACCAGATGCTTACAGAGAGCTGACCAGGGAAGGTGCACATAGAGACACAACCAGATGCTTACAGAGAGCTGACCAGGGAAGGTGCACGTAGAGACACAACCAAATACTTACAGAGAGCTAACCCAGGGAAGGTGCACGTAGAGACACAACCAAATGTTTACAGAGAGCTAACCCAGGGATGGTGCACGTAGAGACACAACCAAATACTTACAGAGAGCTAACCAAGGGAAGGTGACATAGAGACACAACCAAATGCTTACGGAGAGTTAACCCAGGGAAGGTGCACGTAGAGACACAACCAAATGCTTACAGAGAGCGCCTGTGGTTAGCACTGTCAGACAAAACAGTATGCCACCAGAGAACCAGAGGCTCCAGAGTGGAAGTTCTCAACACCGGAAGGTCACACGTCATGGTCTGTAACAGCAGCCGTGACAGCAAGAGCGTGGACGTGGGGTTTACTGGATGACGTTGATGACTGGGAGTGCACAGTAGACCTTCCATAGTGGGAGAACCATCCAGGGATCAAGAAGAGCAGCACACAGTAGACCTTCCACAGTGGGAGAACCATCCAGGGATCAAGAAGAGCAGCACACAGTAGACCTTCCACAGTGGGAGAACCATCCGGGCATCAAGAAGAGTGGCACACAGCAGACCTTCCACAGTGGGAGAACCATCCAGGGATCAAGAAGAGTGGCACACAGCAGACCTTCCACAGTGGGAGAACCATCCAGGGATCAAGAAGAGTGGCACACAGCAGACCTTCCACAGTGGGAGAACCATCCAGGGATCAAGAAGAGTGGCACACAGCAGACCTTCCACAGTGGGAGAACCATCCAGGGATCAAGAAGAGTGGCACACAGCAGACCTTCCACAGTGGGAGAACCATCCAGGGATCAAGAAGAGTGGCACACAGCAGACCTTCCACAGTGGGAGAACCATCCAGGGATCAAGAAGAGTGGCGTGAGACCGGATATTGTACTCCACTCAAGTTCATCTAACAATTAATTCTGATTAAACTCACTGTGCTGTATGAAAGCAGAATGGAGCAGGCTGACGTCCACAAGACTGAGAAGTATGCCAGTCTAGTCACAACAAGACTGAGAAGTATGTCAGTCTAGTCCCAACAAGACTGAGAAGTATGCCAGTCTAGTCCCAACAAGACTGAGAAGTATGCCAGTCTAGTCACAACAAGACTGAGAAGTATGCCAGTCTAGTCCCAACAAGACTGAGAAGTATGTCAGTCTAGTCCCAACAAGACTGAGAAGTATGCCAGTCTAGTCTCAACAAGACTGAGAAGTATGTCAGTCTAGTCCCATAGCTTGAGGGAAGCAGGCTTCCAGGCCCAAGCCCTCACCATAGAGTTCGGATCACGCTGGAATTGTGGAGTCATCAGCCTATGAAAGAAACAGTTCGCAGTTTCTGGTAAGAAGAGGACCAGAACCCTAAAACACGGAGCATCGTACAGACCAGAGCACATGGAATAACAAAGACCAGAACACACAGCATCATACAGAGCAGAGCACATGGAATAACAAAGACCAGAACACACAGCATCATACAGAGCAGAGCACATGGAATAACAAAGACCAGAACACAGAGCATCGTACAGAGCAGAGCACATGGAATAACAAAGACCAGAACACAGAGCATCATACAGACCAGAGCAGATGGAATAACAAAGACCAGAACACAAAGCATCATACAGAGCAGAGCACATAGAATAACAAAGATCAGAACACAAAGCATCATACAGTGCAGAGCAGATGGAATAACAAAGACCAGAACACAGAGCATCACATAGACCATCAGCAAGGACATAGGACCTCATGTCCAGCTTCCATCCGGCTCTGAAATACACCCACTGCATTTCAGATTCTTCAGTCTGTTTTCTCGACATTCAGATCACTATCCTTTCTGACTCCAACAGCCTTTCTACCAGCATTCACTACAAGGACACCGACTCTCATTCATACCTTTTGTATACCTCCAGCCACCCTCGGAAATGCAAGGATAGCATTCCCTTCTCCCAGTTTCTTCGACTTCGCAGGCTGTGCAGCAGTGACGCTGACTTCCAGCACCAGGCTGAACGGATGAAGTCCTTCTTCCTGACACGCCAGTACCCTCAGCAATTGGTCCAGACTGCCTTGGAGTGTGCCTTTGCCATTCCTCGCGGTCAGACGTTGACTTCTGCTGATCGTTCAGACGATCTTGAATTATTTAGTAGCATGTGTACTTTTATCAGCTTCTTTGATTTATAGAGACGGCATTTAATTGTCTGATCTTGATTACATGTCAGTTCACATTTAGTCGGAAGTACTTTTTCATACATCTTTTATCAATACATACACCAACAACTGT
>CM065721.1:83095870-83113370 GCA_033310375.1 Conus canariensis
ACGTGAACAAGTCAACTGACAAATTTTAAATGTAATTAATAGCGAACCGACAAGAAAACATAGACAAACGAATCACAAGACAAAACACAACGCGTTTTGACCTCTTAGGTCTTCTTCAGGCAAGATACAAAACTCTCAGGACAACGCAAATGAACGAGCAATGACAACGAAAATGAACGAGCAATGACAACGAAAATGAACGAGCAATCACTTATCTTCATTCACTTCAGCGCAAGATGGGCGTTGAACTGAATGAATCTTCGTTCACAGTCCTCACTGACTACAAGCCTCTCCGTGGAGTCGTTTTCAGCAATAGACCCGGGACTGCGCGCATCGAAAGATGGCGTCTACCTCTCAGGCCGTTTGAGCTCACACTGAGCTATGGTCCTGGACGTGAGGATTTGAACTGTCTGACTACATCAACCGTCATCCAACGACCAGATTCTCAACGAGAGCAGCCTGGAGAAGCAAACATCAGTGATGGTGCACACGATACTGTTCCCAAATCTGTGAAACCTAAATAAAAGGGAGACAGCTACACAGAAAGGTACCACGCTGCTGACAGGGATGTGTGTCATACGGTGGACGCTGGTGAGGTGAACATCTCAATCACTTCGCTCCTGTCAAAGGGGAAGTCTCTGTGCAAGGTGGGTTGATCCTGAGAGATCATCGTCTTGTTGTTCCTCCAACAAAAAGTCGTTGACATAACACATAGGCTCACCGAGGGATTGTGAAGACTAAAAAATGCAGGGCCTATTTGCGAGAAAGCGTGGTTCTCTGGGATTGAAAAACGTGTGGAAAAGACAACTGCGAGTTGTGTTCCATGTCCGGCGTCCTGTCCAGATCCCACTCATCGTGAACACATTGGTCCTTCTCCATTTCCCCCTGAACAGGGGCATAGTGTGGCAATAGAATGGAGAGGACCATTCCCCACAAGTGATTATGTGATGGTGGTCATCGGTGAAATCAGATTATATCCAGAGGTTGAAATCGTTCCTTCAACATCTTCCACGTGTGTGCTTAGCGAACTGGATAAAGTTCTTGCTCGCCAAGTGTTGTACTGATGAATGATTAGTCATACTTAAAACATACGTGCTGTGTTTGGATACTTTCCAGTGTAAAGTAAAGTGTTCATTGTGTGAGAACACAACAGTATTGAACAGCAACGCCATAGTCTGTGTCTTAACTTCAACGTGTTAAAGGTGAGCAGACCGTTCATTTCGACTGTATTGACGACAGTTATCTGCAGCATATTTGATCATTTTTCTCGTCATTACTAATGTTGATTACTTATTGATCTGCTTTCAGTTTCTCATCCCCGAAAAAAAAAATTCACCAAATATGAACTTTTCCCATTGGAATTCAAGACCAACACTCACCAATTCAACATTCCTCACTCAACATCTTACACAAAACAACTGTCAAACTGTTATTTCACACAAAACAACTGTCAAACTGTCATTTTACACAAACAACTGTCAAACTGTCATGTTACACAAAACAACTGTCAGACTGTCATTTTACAGTCCCTCATTGTCAAGAAGAGTTTCCGTTTCAGTTTCAGTTTCATCAAGGAGGCGTCACTGCGTGCGGACTAGTTCATATACGCTACACCATATCCGCTTAGTTTTGAGACCACACTACGCTGAGTCGTAGCTGTCAAGAAGAGAACGAAACAAGTATTGGCAGGGCGTACTTGTTCACCTGTACATAGTGAAACCAACGATGTGCGGCGATTTACATTCAGAAAAGAATTGAGTATTTCGATAGCACATGACAACACTGAAAGGAATTGACTATTTCGCTAGCACATAACAACATTGAAGATCTGTACTCCTGTGCTGCCCCTGTCAGTTTTCATAATCATGTGATCCTCAGGATAGTCTCGGTGTGCTTACCTGCATATCCAACAGAGTTCAATCCAGAGTGGATTCCTGCCCGCCCTGACCTCAGTGAAAAATGGCCTATAGCTGTGGATGAACCCATGTGGGTCCCCTGCACTGACAGCAGCACCGTCTCCTTACAGCAGTCCCAAACAGAGCATTTTGCCTTTGTTTTCAGCACTTTTGTCAACTAATCACCAAGATGTGGACTGTAAATTAACCCACCACAAATAAAGGATATTTGAACAGAAAATGCTATTTCAGTCATGGAACACAGTGACACACCCTCTCCCACCAGAAGAATGAATGCATACCATAGCATCGTCTTCTGCGCGTTCTGCTGTGGGTCAGTACCTCTGTCTGCGCTATCTCTGGTCACTGTGCGAGAGAGAGAGAGAGAGAGAGAGAGAGAGAGAGAGAGAGAGAGAGAGAGAGAGAGAGAGAGAGAGAGAGAGAGAGAGAGAGAACCCGCATGCCGATATGTAAGCTAAACAGCATTTTCCAGGGCGTGGAGACTTTGCTGAAGGCGCGCACTAGCTGGAGCTGCCTTTGTGACGGACAACACGTGCCATGTGCGTGGCTGTGGGAAAGAATATGTAGGCTACATCCGCAAGGGAGTGTGCATTGCTGTTAGCTTACCGTCAGCTGTGAGCGTAAGGGGCCCGCTAACGCACATTCGCCCTTTGGGGATAAAGAATGCTCAGCAGTAAATTGAAACCACTTTGTAGAGAATGTTGTTGGATCCCAATTATAATTTATGAAACTATGGAAGTGTGACACTTATCCCAGATATTTCAACTCCTGAGTCTTCAGTGAACGATGTAACATTAGTGTCTTCAACACTTGTGTAAGAATGTAAGTGGTCAACATATGATGACACATTAGTCAGTCATCATGCACCCATCATCACTAGCTTCAACGAACAGTTAGAGGTCCAAGACTCACCATGCACTCATCATCACTAGCTTCAATGAACAGTTAGAGGTCCAAGACTCGAATGAAGGCAACATTGCAAAGTGCGAATATGAAAAAGCAGAATGGAGTAAATGCAGATGCATTCTGTCTTACCATGACCTTGAGAGCATAAATAGTAAAAAAAAATATCAATGTTCTGTACACTGCTTTTTATTTACACTATTCTCAATGCTGCAGATCTACGTCAGATACAGTCAGACACACGTTAGTTAAATCTTGCAGACATACCGGAAATGTGTGGTAGGCACCAACATCTAATTAAGCCATTAACATCGCCAGAAACCCATAGAGAGCATACCCAAACCCGAATAGCTAAAACAGATTGTACAAAAGCAGCACACACACTCTCTCTCTCTCTCTCTCTCTCTCTCTCTCTCTCTCTCTCTCTCTCTCACACACACACACACACACACTCATGTTATATATAAATATATATATATATATATATATTCAATTATAAACAAAGCTTGCTCTTATGCCTTTGATTGAGGAAATAGGGGGAGATAAGCATTCATATCTGCAGTGGTAGATAATTCTCCTAACTAACAGTATGTGCTTGAGTGGGTGAATGGGGACAATAAAATAAATGCTTCTCAAAATGAGCCTTCAGCAAGCTTATAGTCTCCAAGAGGGAGACAATTCCCCATGGGGAGGAAACTCACTAGCATATAACTCCTGGTCAGATACCGATATTTCGAAACCTGATTATTTCTCTTCAGTGACCGCGGAAAGTGGTAACTTGACTCCTCTGCCTTTTCGGTTTTAAGAAGAATGCTATCCCAGAAAAAGTCTGGTGTGCAATACCGTAGTATGTTTGTTGAGTTTTCAAAAAACCAACCAAAGGTGCCACCTAAGAAGCAAAAGAAAATCATGAAAATCATATGTGTGTGTGTGTGTGTGTGTGTGTGTGTGTGTGTGTGTGTGTGTGTGTGTGTGCAAATGAGATGAGAAGGGAGGTGGAATAGATAGTGTAAACACATGAAACAGAGAGAGGCAAGGGGAGAGATGCAGGAGTCTGGTATTTTTTGTTCGTCCGTCATGGTCGACGAAGACCAAGGGCATTAGGATGAGCAAGCAGCATTGGATCAGTGCGTCTTGACAGAGCAGTCCCATATGAACGTGGCAGGCCCTCAGATGCCACAGGCCTGGCTCAAGTGGTCTGCAGTCACTGAACATAAGTGGGCCTGGTATTGTCATGGTGACCGATGGTAGATGAGAAGCCAGGGAGGTGGGAGAGGTGGTGGTGGGGTGGTGGTGGTGAGGACCCGGAAGAGGAGAGTGTGGTGGTGGCGGACTTTGAGTCAGGGGTCCTAAGCCAAACGGGATGCAGATCCGGAAACGAGATGAGTAGAACAATACAGTGGCATTGTTCAGAGGATACATGTGTGCATTGCTGTGTGGCTGCGCTTCTGTCTGTTGGATGGCCTTTCGGTTTGCCTGCCTGTCTGTCTCTGTCTGTGTGTCTCTGTCTGTCTGTCTGTGTGTCTGTCTGTCTCTGTTTCTCTCCCTCCCTCTCTCTCTCTCTCTCTCTCTCCTCTCTCTCTCTCTCTCTCTCTCTCTCTCTCTGTTATAAAAATTACATATTAATTTTGAGTGACGAAAAAGCACGACATTATTTTCTTTTTCTTTTTCTTCAACACGGCTTCGAGCCTCATCATTTTCATGTACGTAATCTGTTGCAGTTTATGCTTCTTTGCATCATAAAGTTTCTTTCTTCGGCGCTGCAAATATTCATGTATACCCCATTGACATAAAGGCTATGTAGGCCATTGTCAATAAAAACGTGTCTGAAGCGTTTCTGTCTGTCTGTCTGTCTGTCTGTCTGTATCTCTCTCTCTCTCTCTCTCTTCTCTCTCTCTCTCTCTCTGTCTGTATGTCTCTCTCTCTCTCTCTCTCTCTCTCTCTCTCTCTCTCTCTCTCTCTCTCTCTCTCTCGTTTTAACCAGACATACCTGTTGCAATGTTAGATAGGTGTGTGTGTGTGTGTGTGTGTGTGTGTGTGTGTGTGTGTGTGTGTGTGTGTGTGTGTGTCTGTCTGTCTGTCTGTCTGTCTGTGTGTGTGTGTGAGCGTGTGTGTGTGTGTGTGTGTGTGTGTGTGTGTGTGTGTGTGTGTGTGTGTGTGTGTGTGTGTGTGTGTGTGTGTGTGTGTGTGGCTGTTTTAGGAATGAGCAGTTTATCCACACACTGAAATCTAACAGTGTTAAAATAGGACTTTTCCTTCCACATACGCCTGACGCATTCTTAATTAGGAACCAGTTTATCTTCTGCCAAGGAAAGAGTTGAGAAACCCTGACAAACGTTGCGATGTCTCTTCGTTCTATATCGGACTTACTCCATGCCAATCCACACGTTTTCTTTCCTTTCCAGGCCTTATCGGACGAACAAGGACCTATGTTGCAAAAGTCTCGATTTCACTTCCCTGTCATTTGTTGGATATTAATGATACTGTTTCTATTGGTGGGCAATCAGATGGTGGAGTGAGACAAAGGCGACGGTTGTGTGCACTTGGATAAAGCAGTATAGGATTAATGCCACTGGGCAGCGGGACTGGCAAGAAGACACAGACAGACAGACAGGTGTTAGGGTCCCTGCCTATGGGGATGTGCAGGGGAAGGAGGAGGGAGGTGAGGAGGAGGGGGAGCGGTGTGAGGCTGTATCTTCCTGTTCTCTGTGTGCTGCTGGGGGTAGCGTGGGCCCAGAACAGCCAGCCTGGTGCAGGTGAGTGTTGTGCTGCTTTGTTTGTTTCATTGTTTGTTAGAAACGTGTCTGTATGCCATTCGTGAACACATCATTTGCTGCTACCTCTCCTCCCCTTTCATACCTGTTCGTCCTCTCCGCCTTCCACCCTCCTCCTCCCTCCATTTTCCTTCCCACCCTTCATTGTTTCCTTCACACACACACACACACACACACACACACACACACACCACACACACACACACACACACACACACACAACACACAACACACACACACACACACACACACACACACACACACACACACACACACACACACACACACACACACACACACACACACACACACACACACACACACACACACACACACACACACACACACACACACACACACACACACAACCACACACACACACACACACACACACCACACACACACACACACACACACACACACACACACACACACACACACACACACACACACACACACCACAGAGAGAGAGAGAGAGAGAGAGAGAGAGAGAGAGAGAGAGAGAAGAGAGCATCAGCAATTGACTTGTTTATTTCTCTAGCAAGTGCTTTCAGCTGTGAATGGGAAAACAGTTAAAACGGATATTGGTTCATTACCATAACATTTAAAGATACCTTAGGAAGTGATCATTTACTGATAGTCATTACTATAACAATTAAAGACACCCTGTGTAGTGATCATTTACCAGTAAGTTGGTATCTGAAGATTCTATGAAAGACAATATCTCAAATTGTTACCAACATACTGAGTGGAAAGATTTTAGATGTATTGTCTGAGCATGTAACACAGAAGGATCAGAGGAACCTTTCATGATATTTACGACAAAGTTACCGAAACTCTATTACAATCAGCTGACGCTTCTGTTTCTCAGGGCAGCGAGGTATAAAGAAATAAGTATTCAAAGAACGTTTGGAGTAAGGAATCTCGCCAAAAAGCTATGAAAAATCCAACTGGGTCAGAATGTATGTCAAAAGCAAAACGGATGCTGACGTGAGGAAGGAAACGAACAGGGCTAAGAATCATAGTATTAGAGTTACGGATCACGCTAAGCGTCAATACGTGTCTACATTCTGTGTAAAAGAAGTATCTTATCATAAAGACCAACAAAAGGTTTGGAAAAAGATAACCAAAAAAAATGATGACGTAAATGCTCTATGGTACCCTATAAAATTGGAGAAAGCATGATAAAGCAAAGGTATCTGTAGCGATGTTTGCGATTTAATACAGTGTGTTCGTGGAAAGAAATTTACATTACAGAACGCTCCTATCATTCCACAGGAAATAACATGAGGAATGTTATTGCTAGGAAACAAGAAAAGGTCAGTTGGACCGGGGGCGATTTTTAATGAAATGTTGAACAAAAATTGCCAGAAAACTTTGTTATATTTACACCTCTTACTCAAAGTTGCTGGTCGAATGGACGCATCCTATCCAAGTGAAAGCAATCGGTTTTTGTTCATATTTCATAAAGAGGAAACCCACGGTGAGAAAAAAAAATAGCTGTAGACCCATTTCCTTGCAATCAAATGTGCGAAAATTAATGGAAAGAGTTATACTCAGAAGATCTAGGCTACCTGTTATTGTGAAAAAATAGTCCCTGTAAACCAAGCTTTTTAACATCGAAGAAAGTAGCAAGTTAGCTTGTTTTTCTTCTGGAGAATTGTTGTTTCACTCGGGTCATGATTTGAAGCAAAGAGTAGGGTGGTGTGGGGTGGCATGGGAGCGTTTTTTCACTTGTGCAGAGGATAACGCTAAGCGCACAGGATTTGCGTGCCATTTTTTTTTCTTTCTTTTTTTTCAGGGGGGGGGGGGGGGGGTATCGCTATTTTCGTTGTCATTACAGTTTCTTTTCAGCCATTAGCTATGTTTCACAACTCACCCATCTCCCTTCACCCAGTATGTATTTTCTCCAATTTTTTTTTTAGATGAGCGTGTTCATCTGAATAACTGATCATTTGGATATTTTTGTGTCACTCCCTATCCCTGTTCTTTTTTTTTCTTTCTTTTCGAGTTTCGCTCAGTATAGCTACTCCCCCTACCTCTTCCCCACCCACCCTACTCCCCTCTCTCTGCTGCTCCTCGCGCTCCTATGACCGGCCCATTGTGCTCGGCGTCGCCATAACCAGACGACCAGACGAGAAGCAGACGACAATCAGCTCCGCTCCACAGTGCAGGTCGTGTAGCAAAACCCGCACACGTCGTGTCCTCGACAATATGAATAGGGCGTGGTTTGTGACTGCTGCTTTGAATTATTAAAATACTAGCGAGATGCTGACGGAGAAGCAATGAACTTATCAACAGGATTCTTCAAGACTGATGACATCAAATGAAAGACAAATAAATAAATGCGTATATGCTATGACGTATAAAACATATACGTAAACGGACGAATACGTGTGTAAAGGTGTGTGTGTGTGTGTGTGTGTGTGTGTGATGGGGGAAATGAAAAACAGAGGCAGATAGAGGGAAGAGGCAAACAGAAATAGAGTGAGACAAAACAAAAGGGAGAGAGTGGTAGAGGTGGAGTCTTATGCTTGAAACGGAGCACTTGAGGGTGTGTATGAAGGGGGAAAAACACGGAAGTGACGAGGTGTTTAGGAATGGAGTGGGGTGGAAACTCCTATAAGAAATAGGTGCATATGGATTAGGGGAAAGAAAAAAAGAAAACAAAAAGAAGTGACTGGCCACATGTGCATGCGTTTATGTGTATGCATACCTGGATAGTGGGGATGGCGTCCGGGATGTATATGTTATACTCTATGTTTTGTTATAGATATGTTATATTTGTAGATGGGGTGTAAATATAGAGATGATGGGATGGGGAAATTGAGGGGGAGGAGTGTAGACAGAGACAGAGAGATGAATGGAGAAGAGGCTGGGGGAAAGGAAAGAGTGGGCAAAGAGCTGCAATGATTCAAAATAAAAAAAAGTCAGACGTGGGAGTTGAGTCCTTCAGGGATTGTGGTGTCAAGGCAAAAGATGATTCTTGACACCACGAACGTTCCCTTCATGCACACCCTCAAGCGCTTCCTTCCGTGCATAAGACTCCTCCTCTTACACTATTATCTCCCTTTCTTTTTGTCTGTCTATATTTCTGTTTGCCTTTTCCCTTTGTCTGCCTCTCTTTTCCTATTACCCCATTACACACACACACACACACACCACACACACACCTTTATACATAAAGTTGTCCGTTAACGTATATGTTTTTATACGTCATTGCGTATACGTATTTAATTGTCCTTCATTTGATGTCATCAGTCTTGAAGAGGGTCTATGACCAAAACGTCGAAGATTTTTTTTTGTAATCGTTAAATCTTCTGAGCATCCTCAAAGATAGTTTGTACTGTTAGGCTTGTTCAGACGATGTTCTTAGTAAAACACGGCGAGCGTTACCTTGATTTTATTCAGGTTTTTAGTTTTTGATCCATTGATCTATTTGCATATTCATTTTCTCATGGGATTCTTTAAATTTATCTATATGTTATGGACATCAATTTGAATTAAGACAGCACAACTGGGATGCTACTGTAAAGCGGGACTTGACAGTAATCGGGTTTGGTGTAGTATGGCTCCGTCAGGGGGTTGGTGAATTAAGACAGCACAACTGGGATGCTACTGTAAAGCGGGACTTGACAGTAATCGGGTTTGGTGTAGATGGCTCCGTCAGGGGGTTGGTGAATTAAGACAGCACAACTGGGATGCTACTGTAAAGCGGGACTTGACAGTAATCGGGTTTGGTGTAGTATGGCTCCGTCAGGGGGTTGGTGAATTAAGACAGCACAACTGGGATGCTACTGTAAAGCGGGACTTGACAGTAATCGGGTTTGGTGTAGTATGGCTCCGTCAGTAAAGCGGGACTTGACAGTAATCGGGTTTGGTGTAGTATGGCTCCGTCAGTAAAGCGGGACTTGACAGTAATCGGGTTTGGTGTAGTATGGCTCCGTCAGTAAAGCGGGACTTGACAGTAATCGGGTTTGGTGTAGTATGGCTCCGTCAGTAAAGCGGGACTTGACAGTAATCGGGTTTGGTGTAGTATGGCTCCGTCAGGGGGGTGGTGATAATCGGGTTTGGTGTAGTATGGCTCCGTCAGGGGGTTGGTGATAATCGGGTTTGGTGTAGTATGGCTCTGTCAGGGGGGTGGTGATAATCGGGTTTGGTGTAGTATGGCTCCGTCAGGGGGGTGGTGATAATCGGGTTTGGTGTAGTATGGCTCCGTCAGGGGGGTGGTGATAATCGGGTTTGGTGTAGTATGGCTCTGTCAGGGGGTTGGTGATAATCAGGTTTGGTGTAGTATGGCTCTGTCAGGGGGGTGGTGATAATCGGGTTTGGTGTAGTATGGCTCCGTCAGGGGATTGGTGATAATCGGGTTTGGTGTAGTATGGCTCTGTCAGGGGGGTGGTGATAATCGGGTTTGGTGTAGTATGGCTCCGTCAGGGGGGTGGTGATAATCAGGCTTGGTGTAGTATGGCTCCGTCAGGGGGTTGGTGATAATCGGGTTTGGTGTAGTATGGCTCCGTCAGGGGGTTGGTGATAATCGGGTTTGGTGTAGTATGGCTCAGTCAGGGGGTTGGTGATAATCAGGCTTGGTGTAGTATGGCTCCGTCAGGGGGTTGGTGATAATCGGGTTTGGTGTAGTATGGCTCCGTCAGGGGGGTGGTGATAAAAGTGCATTCATGCTGGAATTAAAAGACCGTCTCATCTCACGTTATAAACAAAACTGGCATTCCGAGATGGAAGACGATATGAAATATTCCTGGATCTATTCTTTTAAAAGTATCTTACTGCCAGAAAAAATGTCTCATTGTAGTTACTAATAAACTGCATAGGGATATGCTGGCTAGATTCAGAGGTAGGACACTTGGACTGCATGCAAACGAAAGATGGTTAAATCCTGAGGCGGTGTAGATGACATGTGTGTAACGTGTACAGGTGGTGTGGGAGAAAATGAAGGTCACTTTATATTCCATTGTAGAGCTTACAACGATATCAGAGAGAAGTCTCAACTTTTCACCATCATTGCTACAAAAAGTTATAACCTATATAGTTTGCTATCCTCTGACGATAATAGGACACTATCTCTACTGGCTAGGTATGTTGCCGAGGCTTTTGGTGTCAGCAAAAAGAAATGTTCAGTAACAACTTCTAATGTTTGATTTTTTTTTTTCAAGTATTCCACTCTTCGCTGCTATGAACAATAGTCATATAGACGATATAAGACGATTGATGTGGTCGAGCAAAAGTGAGTTATTACGGTAATTATATGTGCTTGTATGAGACACTTGTATACATGATTATGTTGTTACAAAAAGAAAAAAATTACAGTCATTTTGCGTGCTGAAAAAGTACGCAGTTTCCTTTTTCGACTACATGGTTCCGAGTCCTAAGATTAATATTTACGTAATCAGTTTCAAATGTTTGTTTCTTTGCTTTGTATTTTGTCCGGTGTTTCAAATATTAATGCATAACCTTGACTTACAGGCTGTGTGTAAGCCATTGTCAGTAAAAACGTATCTGAAGTGTTTGAAGCGTTTCTCTCTCTCTCTCTCTCTCTCTCTCTCTCTCTCTCTCTCTCTCTCTCTCCTCTCTCTCTCTCTGTGATAATAATGATAAGGTCTTTAAAAAAGAAAAGAAAAGAAAAAAATTACAATATATCACAAAGCCTTTCTGTCAGCCGACAATAATAATTATCTTGAACAGTTCTCTTGTATTGCAGTGTGCTTTCTACACACGTGTCATACTTAGGTGTGTTAGTTTGCATAGTGCACTGATTTTGCATGACGATTGTTTGATTATGTGTGTATGAGTATAAAGTGTGTTAGCTTGTATATTGCATATTTTTTGTATGATGATTGTTTTTCTTTGTTATGTGTGTATGCATTCTTCCTCTGACTTTCTTATGGTATGTGTGTATGCATTCTTCCTCTGACTTTCTTATGTGTATGTGTGTATGCATTCTTCCTCTGACATTTCTTTATGTGTATGTGTGTATGCATTCTTCCTCTGACATTTATTGTATGTGTATGCATTCTTCCTCTGACTTTCATTATGTGTATGTGTGTATGCATTCTTCCTCTGACTTTCTTTATGTGTATGTGTGTATGCATTCTTCCTCTGACTTTCTTTATGTGTATGTGTGTATGCATTCTTCCTCTGACTTTCATTATGTGTATGTGTGTATGCATTCTTCCTCTGACATTCTTTATGTGTATGTGTGTATGCATTCTTCCTCTGACATTCTTTATGTGTATGTGTGTATGCATTCTTCCTCTGACATTCTTTATGTGTATGCATTCTTCTGTTCCTCTGTAACTACTACAAAATGACTTTAAGGGCCAGTTTGTATATGGCGCATTATGCATTGCGATTCAGTAGTAGTAGTATAGTAGTAGTAGCGGTAGTAGTCATAGTATAGTAGTAGTAGTAGTAGTAGTAGTAAAAGTAGTAGTAGCTGTGGTGGTGGTGGTGGTGGTGGTGTTTTAGTAGTAGTTCTCTTACTACAACTGCTACTATTGGTGCCGTGTTTGTTGTTGTTACTCTTGCTGCTGCTGCTGTTGCTTTAATTACTGTACACACACAAAATGGAAAATGATTCTAGTGGGCACTGACAAGCCTGATGATGACGATCGCAACGACAGTTCCCATGAAAATGATGATGGTGATGACTACGACGATGAGGAGGAAGAGGAAGACGGTGATTATGACCATTATGGAACGCTGATACTCATGCTGATATTCAACCAGACAATACTTGTTTTCTCAGTCAACATTGCCAGAGGTCGTCCCGAGTCATCTTATACACAGAGCTCCAACTACAGATCTAGCAGACCTTCCAGCAATGGTGCCAACGGCAACACGGACGGGCACTACTCTTCCAGCAACTGTATCCACACCACCAGTCACTATTACGATGAGTATGACAAACGTTACAACGACCGTAACCCATGGTGGCAGGTGGAACTTGGCAGGCCATATTACATCTACCACTTCAAGATATGGGGACGGACTAGGCGTGAGTCCAATCATGTCTCGACCTCTGTCTTCTTGTCTCTGTCTGTCAGTGTATCTAGATACAATGTCGAGATTTTGAAGAAAAGAAAAATATATAAAAGATATATGAAATGTCTAGAATAGTACAGAGTGGTATATTTAATCAAGAAAATGGCACAGAAATGTTTTGTTAAATAAATCATTCAGTTGTTGTTGTTGTTATTGTTGTTGTTGTTGTTGTTGTTGTTGTTGTTGTTGTTGTTGTTCGTACCCTGGCTAAAAGACTCCAGGGATCATCCGAACAGCCGAAGTATTTGAACACTATGGTACAAATGCATCAGCTGGGATGAGAACATTACGTGTGTGACCGTTTTTGATTACCCCGCCATGTGGGCAGCCACACTCCGACTTCAAGGGATTTGGAGACTGATTATTTTATGCTAGGAGCATGTCATGACTGCAGACAATCCCCGCATAACTGTGCAGAGCATAACAACATTTTGATGTGGCCTTGGTGTTCTAGCCTATGTCAGTTGGTTTAAAACAGCCTTAAGCCAAGCCGAAAACCATCTGATTTTTATTTTTGATCGATCGTTCCTCTGCTGTGCAGAGATCTCACGCCTTTACCCGTTCACCATTACCGTGGACGGCGCAGAATGCGTTACCGTGTGGAAAAGCCCAGAAAGGAGAGACATTGCCGTGAACTGTAGCCGACCTCTTCATGGCCAGGTCGTCCGCCTCACACGGATAGACCCCGGCCACTGGGACTACATGCTGAACATGTGTGAATTTCAGATTCTAGGTGAGTTCCAGAAAAAATACAATTGACCTGGGGTATTTTTTCCTAAGTTTCAGTCGTGTGGTACGTCTTCTTTCTTTGTTTCTTTTTTTTTTTTTTTCCAGTGGCATTAGTTATCGGCTTAGTGGAGCACCTAAGGCAGTGATTTTGTTCCCTATAGCCGAAATCCACCTTTTCGTTTCTTGGCGCTTCACACTGTCCTCTTCATCTGCTAAAAAACAAAAAGCGGAAAAACAAAACACAAAATATTATACTACTAGCTCTTTTTTTCCCTTTAACCAGTCTCTTACACACCATGCATAGTCTGTATCTTCTCTTACAAATGGACATATTCTTGCTGATTTTAGTATTTTGGCGTTTGATACAAAGTGTCTGGGTTTGTTAATGTTCTAACGTGTGGTGAACTGACACTCTTACTCTGATGATATGCTGCTTATACCAAGAGAACAATATAAATGAAACAAAGACTGTTAATCATTTTCATTTATTTCAGTTTTTCCCAGGTGTTTTTTCTTTTTCTTTTTTTTTTGTGGTGGGTTTTTTTTTGTTTTGTTTTTTGTTTGTTTGTTTTTTTTTGGTCCTCCAGCCACAAGGCGTCTGTGTTTTTATTATGTCCTTATGTTTAGTGTGCTGACTGTCTCATTCTGTTGTATTTACCGCTCATACACAAAAAGGACACGACCTTAATCCAAAAACAAAAAACAAACAAAAAAAACTCACGATAACTCTAATGAGATTAAGTACGCACTCTGTGTGTGTGTGTGTGTGTGTGTGTGTGTGTGTGTGTGTGTGTGTGTGTGTGTGTGTGTGTGTGTGTGCATGCGTGTGTCCGTGTACGCTATTGAGTGTAGATTGAAAGTATTAAGTGCGTGGCACCAGAGAGAGAGAGAGAGAGAGAGAAAGTGTCACGACTTTGTTGTGTGATGCAACAAGGTGGAAATGTATTACTCAATTCTTGCCACACATCACGCACGCACAAATCAAAATCTTCAAAGAAATATAATTTAAAGGAAGAATCAACACGTGGTGGTATGATGATATGTGACAACGATGTGCATGATAGAACGTCGCTCAAAACAATCATAGAGTTCATTGGTCAACAGTAACATGTGACTTTACATGGAGATATCCGCCAATAAACCATGGATACAAGGGACGTAACAATGAATGAAACTTACGTATTTGTTAAAGACGTCACTAAAAATTTTTCGTTCTATTTATTTATGAGCTTGTTTCGTGACAGAGAGAGAAGAGAGAGAGAGAGAGAGAGAGAGAGAGAGAGAGAGAGAGAGAGAGAGAGACGGGGGGGGGGGGGGTAAGCAATATGGATGGAGCAAACAGATATATACTTATGCTTTCTTTCTTTCTGTCTTTCTTTCTGTCTGTCTGTCAGTCTGTCTGTCCGTCGATCTTTCTTTCTGGCTTTCTTCTTTCCTTCCTTCTTTCTTTCTTTCTTTCATTCTTTTTTTTTCCACTTCTTTTTTCTTATTTCATATGTATATATGTATGTGTTGTTGTAAATTTTCAACTCTGCTTGCAGGCGTGTCTTTGTGGGACAAGATATAGCATGATTCCTTGAGTGTTGCTTAATGGGGTGCCATGAGTGGTTTCCTTTCTGATGCCCTGTGCTTTAACCTGCATGAAGCACACATGATGCCCTGTCTTATGCTGTTGTATCGTGCACTGTGCTTCAACCTGCATGAAGCACACATGATGCCCTGTCTTATGCTGTTGTATCGTGCCCTGTGCTTCAACCTGCATGAAGCACACATGATGCCCTGTCTTATGCTGTTGTATCGTGCCCTGTGCTTTAACCTGCATGAAGCACACATGATGCCCTGTCTTATGCTGTTGTATCGTGCCCTGTGCTTTAACCTGCATGAAGCACACATGATGCCCTGTCTTATGCTGTTATAACGTGCCCAGTGTGTTGATCTGCATGAAGCGCACATGATGCCCTGTCTTTTGCTGTTATAACGTGCCCAGTGTGTTGACCTGCATGAAGCACACATGATGCCCTGTCTTATGCTGTTGTATCGTGCCCTGTGCTTTAACCTGCATGAAGCGCACATGATGCCCTGTCTTATGCTGTTGTATCGTGGCCAGTGTGTTGGCCTGCATGAACATACATGATGCCCTGTCTTATGCTGTTGTATCGTGCCCAGTGTGTTGGCCTGCATGAACATACATGATGCCCTGTCTTATGCTGTTGTATCGTGCCCAGTGTGTTGACCTGCATGAAACATACATGATGCCCTGTCTTATGCTGTTGTATCGTGCCAGTGTGTTGGCCTGCATGAAACATACATGATGCCCTGTCTTATGCTGTTGTATCGTGCCCAGTGTGTTGACCTGCATGAAACATACATGATGCCCTGTCTTATGCTGTTGTATCGTGCCCAGTGTGTTGACCTGCATGAAACATACATGATGTCCTGTCTTATGCTGTTGTATCGTGCCCAGTGTGTTGACCTGCATGAAACATACATGATGCCCTGTCTTATGCTGTTGTATCGTGCCCAGTGTGTTTGACCTGCATGAAACATACATGATGCCCTGTCTTATGCTGTTGTATCGTGCCCACTGTGTTGACCTGCATGAAACATACATGATGCCCTGTCTTATGCTGTTGTATCGTGCCCAGTGTGTTGACCTGCATGAAACATACATGATGCCCTGTCTTATGCTGTTGTATCGTGCCCAGTGTGTTGACCTGCATGAAACATACATGATGCCCTGTCTTATGCTGTTGTATCGTGCCCACTGTGTTGACCTGCATGAAACATACATGATGCCCTGTCTTATGCTGTTGTATCGTGCCCAGTGTGTTGACCTGCATGAAACATACATGATGCCCTGTCTTATGCTGTTGTATCGTGCCCAGTGTGTTGACCTGCATGAAACATACATGATGCCCTGTCTTATGCTGTTGTATCGTGCCCAGTGTGTTGACCTGCATGAAACATACATGATGCCCTGTCTTATGCTGTTGTATCGTGCCCAGTGTGTTGACCTGCATGAAACATACATGATGCCCTGTCTTATGCTGTTGTATCGTGCCCAGTGTGTTGACCTGCATGAAACATACATGATGCCCTGTCTTATGCTGTTGTATCGTGCCCAGTGTGTTGACCTGCATGAAACATACATGATGCCCTGTCTTATGCTGTTGTATCGTGCCCAGTGTGTTGATCTGTATGAAGCATACATGATGCCCTGTCTTATGCCCTTGTATCGCGCCGTGTGTGTGCTGCCGTATGTGATATGTTTGTGTAATCCCCTGTGTGATGTCTTTAGTAATGACCTGTGTGATGTCATAAGTAATGCCCTGTGTGATGCCCTAAGTAATACCCTACGCGATGTTCTGTGTAATGCCCTTTGTGATGTCTTAAATAATGCCCTGTGTGATGTCTTAAGATATACCCTGTGTGATGTCTGTACTAATGCCCTGTGTGATGTCTTTAGTAATGCCCTGTGTTGTGTCTTTAGTAATGCCCTGTGTGATGTCTTTAGTAATGCCCTGTGTGATGTCTTTACTAATGCCCTGAGTGATGTCTTTAGTAATGCCCTGTGTGATGTCTTTAGTAATGCTCTGTGTGATGTCTTTAGTAATGCGCTGTGTGACGTCTTTAGTAATGCCCTGTGTGATGTATTTAGTAATTCTCTGTGTGATGTCATTAGTAATGCTCTGTGTGATGTCTTTAGTAATGCTCTGGGTGATGTATTTAGTAATGCCCTGTGTTATGTCTTTAGTATTGCCCTGTGTGATGTCTTTAGTAATGCCCTGTGCGGTCTTCAGTAATGTTCTGTGTGATATCTTTAGTAATGCTCTATGTGATGTCTTTAGTAATGCTCTGTGTGATGTCTTTAGTATTGATCTGTGTGATGTCTTCAGTAATGCCCAGTATGATGCCTAAAGTAATACTATGTGTGATGTATTTAGTAATGCTCTATGGGATGTGTTTAGTAATGCCCTGTATGATGTGTTTAGTAATGAACTGTGTGATGTCTTTAGTAATGCCCTACATGATGTGTTTAGTAATGAACTGTGTGATGTCTTTAGTAATGCCCTGCGTGTTGTCTTTAGTAATGCCCTGCATGATGTGTTTAGTAATGAA
>CM065721.1:83118370-83128370 GCA_033310375.1 Conus canariensis
TGTCTATGAGGTCATTGTTTTCATAGTACATGAAAACTTCTCGGGGATATTTACGATGAAATTTTGTATTTTTCATATCCTATTACAAGCACAAGTACAGACACTTAAAGTAACTCCAGTTGGCTCACACTATTGATTACTTCTCAGGATGGGTCATCATTTTTTTTACTCATGATCCAACTTGCTTACAGTACTTTCACACACACACAACACACACACACACACACACACACACACACACACACACACACACACACACACACACACAGCCTACAGATTGACCCTACTTTTCTACCCATGTTACAGATAAAAGACATGCGTGCTTTTTTTTTTCTTTTCATTTAACAATGTAAGTTGAAAGGCATCAAAGGTGGGATCTATCATGGTTGTTATCATGAAGATTCCTCAGCCGTTAACCAGGACCGATGAGCTATCGAGTTTTGATGAAGCTGTAAGGCAAAGACACAGGTTTCCATCATATGAAGTCTATTTTCAGGTGAATCGTGGGTGGGGCTTTGTTCTGGGCTGAAGCCAGTCTTGGTGTGTGGTCAGAAAGGTCCCGAAGCCTGTGTATTTTCAGGTGGATGGTGGGTGGGGCTTCGTTCTGGGCTGAAGCCAGTCTTGGTGTGTGGTCAGAAAGGTCCCGAAGCCTGTGTATTTTCAGGTGGATGGTGGGTGGGGCTTCGTTCTGGGCTGAAGCCAGTCTTGGTGTGTGGTCAGAAAGGTCCCGAAGCCTGTGTATTTTCAGGTGGATAGTGGGTGGGGCTTCGTTCTGGGCTGAAGCCAGTCTTGGTGTGTGGTCAGAAAGGTCCCGAAGCCTGTGTATTTTCAGGTGGATGGTGGGTGGGGCTTCGTTCTGGGCTGAAGCCAGTCTTGGTGTGTGGTCAGAAAGGTCCCGAAGCCTGTGTATTTTCAGGTGGATGGTGGGTGGGGCTTCGTTCTGGGCTGAAGCCAGTCTTGGTGTGTGGTCAGAAAGGTCCCGAAGCCTGTGTATTTTCAGGTGGATGGTGGGTGGGGCTTTGTTCTGGGCTGAAGCCAGTCTTGGTGTGTGGTCAGAAAGGTCCCGAAGCCTGTGTATTTTCAGGTGGATGGCGGGTGGGGCTTCGTTCTGAGCTGAAGCCAGTCTTGGTGTGTGGTCAGAAAGGTCCCGAAGCCTGTGTATTTTCAGGTGGATAGTGTGGGTGGGGCTTCGTTCTGGGCTGAAGCCAGTCTTGGTGTGTGGTCAGAAAGGTCCCGAAGCCTGTGTATTTTCAGGTGGATGGTGGGTGGGGCTTTGTTCTGGGCTGAAGCCAGTCTTGGTGTGTGGTCAGAAAGGTCCCGAAGCCTGTGTATTTTCATGTGGATGGTGGGTGGGGCTTTGTTCTGGGCTGAAGCCAGTCTTGGTGTGTGGTCAGAAAGGTCCCGAAGCCTGTGTATTTTCAGGTGGATGGTGGGTGGGGCTTCGTTCTGAGCTGAAGCCAGTCTTGGTGTGTGGTCAGAAAGGTCCCGAAGCCTGTGTATTTTCAGGTGGATAGTGGGTGGGGCTTCGTTCTGGGCTGAAGCCAGTCTTGGTGTGTGGTCAGAAAGGTCCCGAAGCCTGTGTATTTTCATGTGGATGGTGGGTGGGGCTTTGTTCTGGGCTGAAGCCAGTCTTGGTGTGTGGTCAGAAAGGTCCCGAAGCCTGTGTATTTTCATGTGGATGGTGGGTGGGGCTTTGTTCTGGGCTGAAGCCAGTCTTGGTGTATAGTCAGAAAAGTTCCCAAAGCCTGTGTATCTTCAGGTGGATGGTAGGTGGGGTTTTGTTCTGGGCTGAAGCCAGTCTTGGTGTATGGTCGGGAAAGTTCCCAAAGCCTGTCGGTCATCAGGGCAGTGAACTGTCGGAGGTTCACCGAGCCCACGGCACGGCATGATGGAAGGCGTTGCCCATCCCTCTCCCTCCATCACCTGTAACCTTCTTTGAATTCAGCCATGTGTCCATTTACTGCTGGGTGGGGGGGGGGGGGGGGGACAGAGAGGGATTCCTCAGCCGACAAAGTCCGACTCCTCGTGGGATTTGAACTCACGACCATCAGCTGCACTGGCAAACGCTCTGACCGTTTGACCATGAGCCCCTCCATGACCTGTATGACCGCTGACATGATAAAAAGAAATCAGTACATTCCCATTACAAGATCACATGCTCAGATATTTAGATACGGATAAGTGGACAGACTCTCTCTCTCTCTCTCTCTCTCTCTCTCTCTTCTCTCTCTCTCTCTCTCCTCTCCCTCTCCCTCCCTCTCCCTCTCCTCCCTCTCCCTCTCTCTCTCTCTCCCTCCCTCTCTCTCTCTCTCTCACTCTCTCTCTCTCTCATGCATACAGACATGCCTGCGCTCATGTGTTTATGTTACTACTGTGTTTCATATTAACAATTTGAGTTCATTTCCGTTCATTTCTACGCAGTTTATTTTCTCTTTTCTTTTTCTTTTTCCCCCATGTTCTTTTCTTCCTTCTTCCTTTCTTCCTTACCTGCTGTCCTTTATACTCTCACTTTGATCCAGGCTGTGATGGCGCTTACTGGGGAGAACAGTGTCAATATTCCTGTGGCAGATGTGAGACAGACGAGTGCGACATCGACAGTGGCACCTGTGCAGGTAATTACACCCCCCTGCTACATACTAGAAGTGTGAATCACCATTCCAATTGCTGGGCGTTTGGGACAAAATTCTTGCTGTTTACTACGAGACAATATGTCCTTTTCTTGCTGTTTATTACATATCTGAATCAGTACTTTACCTTTTCTTGCTGTTCATTACAGGGGCCGGAATACTTCAGTTGGTAGAGTGCCGGACTCGTAATTTTGGTGATCTTGGGGTTGTGGGTTTGAATCTCCGCTGGTTCACATAGTCCTTTGAATGAGACTATAAACCGAGGTTCCGTGTGTGAACACACGCATAACATCTTGCAAACACGTAAAATCGTGTCACAAACATTCCGAAGAGAAGGCCAGTTTGGCCGTTGGTACGGATGACACGTTACACATAGCGTGCACGCTGCATGAGAAATTGAAAGTATGATGGAAATAAGGGAATTCAGTGAACAATATTGACTGGATGACACGGGAAACAACTGAGTAAAGCGCCGGCAGGCAGCTCTTCAATCGGCTCTACCAGGTAAGCAGCCCGTTGCTTACACGAGGGAAGGATTGTCAGCGTCTAGAACCTATAGAAATACGCTTTATAAATGCTGTGCTATAATTAGTATATGGATCACCTTCGATGATCATGAGGGATACAGCTCCTCTTTTATACTGATCCTTAAGAATACACAATCACCTTTCTTTCTGATGATTTCAAGGATCACAATCACCTTTCTTTCTGATGATTTCAAGGATCACAGTCACCTTTCTTTCTGATGATTTCAAGGATCACAGTCGCCTTTCTTTCTGATTATTAGAAATCCAAACTCCTTTTCTTTCCGCTCGTGAAAAAATAAAACTCCCTCTTAATGGTTTAAAACCCCTCTTAATGGTTTCTAGAGCTAAACACGCTTTCCTGTTGCTCATTGGGAATAAGTAGCCCTTGTGAATTGCCTGTTGGAGACATGACTAATCTCTTTGTATTCAGTTGCTGTTTGTTTATGCAACGCTTGACTTGCCTTTCAGTTCTGATCCTAAACAACATTTTACGTATTCAACAATGTACTGTGAATGTTGCTAAACGCAAATGTGTGCAAATTTTGGTAGTCAACAGATACATTGCTGTCCAAAGAAACTCTAGGAGAGACAGACAAACAAACAGACAGAGATACAGACAGAAAGAGACAAAGACAGAAAAACAAGGAGGGAGAGAGAGAGAGAGAGAGAGAGAGAGAGAGAGAGCTAGCTTACACTCCCAATGGCAAAGAAAGATAAAGGTGTATTTTTTAGCTTCATTTTCTCACCTTAAGATATGGTTCAGTTCAGTTTGATTGTTAATGCTCAACCAACTATTCAGTAACTTTTGCAGAGTCAAATTTAAAAAAGAAAGGTTATTAGTTCTGCAAGATAATCCAGACAAACTGATTACAGGACAACACTCGATGCATGTCGACCTCTTGGACAATCCAGGCAAACAGATTACAGGACAACACTCGATGCATGTCGACCTCTTGGACAATCCAGACCAACTGATTACAGGACAACACTCGATGCATGTCGACCTCTTGGACAATCCAGACAAACAGATTACAGGACAAGACTCGATGCATGTCGACCTCTTGGACAATCCAGGCAAACAGATTACAGGACAACACTCGATGCATGTCGACCTCTTGGACAATCCAGACCAACTGATTACAGGACAACACTCGATGCATGTCGACCTCTTGGACAATCCAGACAAACAGATTACAGGACAACACTCGATGCATGTCGACTTCTTGGACAATCCAGACCAACTGATTACAGGACAAGACTCGATGCATGTCGACCTCTTGGACAATCCAGACCAACTGATTACAGGACAAGACTCGATGCATGTCGACCTCTTGGACAATCCAGACCAACTGATTACAGGACAAGACTCGATGCATGTCGACCTCTTGGACAATCCAGACCAACTGATTACAGGACAAGACTCGATGCATGTCGACCTCTTGGACAATCCAGACCAACTGATTACAGGACAACACTCGATGCATGTCGACCTCTTGGACAATCCAGACCAACTGATTACAGGACAAAACTCGATGCATGTCGACCTCTTGGACAATCCAGACTAACTGATTACAGGACAAAACTCGATGCATGTCGACCTCTTGGACAATCCAGACCAACTGATTACAGGACAAAACTCGATGCATGTCGACCTCTTGGGTCTTCTTCAGGCGAGACAAACAACATTTAGGAAAAAGAAAACGAAGGAACGAGCAACTACTGGTCTTCTCATATCAACTACTGGTCTTCTCATATCAACTACTGGTCTTCTCATATCAACTACTGGTCGTCTCATATCAACTACTGGTCTTCTCATATCAACTATTGGTCTTCTCATATCCGGCGCAAAATGGGTGTTGAATGAAAACGTGGCCATTGCGAAGGGAACCATGGGAGTTGAAATTATAATGATCGTAATGATAATAATAATGATTCCATTAATAGTGATGATGATGATGAACATATTTTGATAATAAGAGGAGGATCATGGTTACTTTTGGTGATAATATGACAATAATAGTAGTAGTATTGATAGTTGCTGAACACAGAAGCGGAGAAAGGAGAGGGGTGTGAGGGTAGTAGAACAGTAGGGTTATGTGTTTAGTAATGATGGTAATTATGGTAGATTAATGATAATGCTTAGTAGCAAGGAATAAAATGATCGATGAATAAAAAGCAAACAAAACGATTGGGTGGTGATCATACTGATGGTAGTTATGTGCAGTGACGTTGGTACTGATGATAATGGTTGGAAAGAAATGGAAGTGATCAATTAGTGAAGGACTATCAATGCTCTGGGGAAAAAGGGAGGGGGGGGGGAGAAAAAAGAAACAAAAAGGTGTGAGGGTGAGCTCATATATCTACACCTACACACATATGTACAGGGATTTCCGCCTGCAGGCGCCACACTTTGCACTAGATTTAATAATAGTACTGGTTGGAAAGAAATAGAAATGATCAATGAGAAAAGAGTTAACGTCTTTAAAAACACACACACACACACACACACACACACACACACAACACACACACACACACACACACACACACACACACAAGGGAAACTCATGCAAACAGTAATATTGGAAAAGTAAACGGTAACGTTGGATGATGATCATAATGATACTAATTGTAATAAGTGAAATAATGTTGATATTAATATAATAATACTGGTTAGAAAGAGATGGATAAGATCAATGAGAAAAGGGTTAACATGTCTACAACCACACACACACACACACACACACACACACACACACACACACACACACACACACACACACACACACACACACAAGGGAAACTCATGAGAACAGTGTTAATGGAAAAAGAAACAGTAGTGTTGGATGATGATCATAACGATACTAATTGTGATAAGTGAAATAATGTCGATATTAATATGATCATACTGGCTGGAAAGAAATGGAAATGATCAATGAGAAAAGGGTTAACACATCTAGGGAAAAAAAGAGATGAGGAGGGGCTCATATACCTACATCTCTACCTACATGCAGGAAAGAGGGAAAGAAAAATCAGATGGAGAATTGAAAGGAAACTAGATCATGGAGAAGAGAGGGGATTGGTATCTGCGTAAAGAATGGATTATAGTACATGGAGAGGGTGTAGGACAGGGGGAAAGGACGATAGCTGTAAGTTGTAATTGGGGTAAATAATGGGGGGTATGGTATTGTGAGTGTATGTTGTGGAGGGCATTGGTGGCTGGTGTTGCGGTGATGGATAGGTGCGTGCTACTTTTGGATGTTGATGTCATGAGGGTGGAGGGAAGAAGGGGCGGGATTTTACAAGAAGAAAAAGAACAAAGGAAGAGAGGGATCAAATACCTACACTAATGCCTACGACAGAGGGAAGAGGCAAGGGAAACACATGTGGAGGGATCAAATACCTATACTAATGCCTACGACAGAGGGAAGAGGCAAGGGAAACACATGTGGAGGGATCAAATACCTACACTGATGCCTACGACAGAGGGACGAGGCAAGGGAAACACATGTGGAGGGATCAAATACCTACACTGATGCCTACGACAGAGGGACGAGGCAAGGGAAACACATGTGGAGGGATCAAATACCTACACTGATGCCTACGACAGAGGGACGAGGCAAGGGAAACACATGTGGAGGGATCAAATACCTACACTGATGCCTACGACAGAGGGACGAGGCAAGGGAAACACATGTGGAGGGATCAAATACCTACACTGATGCCTACGACAGAGGGACGAGGCAAGGGAAACACATGTGGAGGGATCAAATACCTACACTGATGCCTACGACAGAGGGACGAGGCAAGGGAAACACATGTGGAGGGATCAAATACCTACACTGATGCCTACGACAGAGGGACGAGGCAAGGGAAACACATGTGGAGGGATCAAATACCTACACTGATGCCTACGACAGAGGGACGAGGCAAGGGAAACACATGTGGAGGGATCAAATACCTACACTGATGCCTACGACAGAGGGACGAGGCAAGGGAAACACATGTGGAGGGATCAAATACCTACACTGATGCCTACGACAGAGGGACGAGGCAAGGGAAACACATGTGGAGGGATCAAATACCTACACTGATGCCTACGACAGAGGGACGAGGCAAGGGAAACACATGTGGAGGGATCAAATACCTACACTGATGCCTACGACAGAGGGACGAGCAAGGGAAACACATGTGGAGGGAGTAATGTATCAGTTGCAAGAAAACCGGTGTAGAAAAGGGGAGGATAGGTCTTGAGTAAAGAGAGGGTTGATATAGAAAATGAGAGAGTGTGGGGAGAGGCAAGGGAAGGTAGTGTAACTAAATGAAGTAGTGGGAGGTATGGAAAAGTGTGTGGTAAGTATGTATGTGTATTGACGAGATATGCCGGCTGGTGTTGTGGTGGTGGATCAAGTATATGCTACTTGCCTACGACAGAGTGGATGTTGATGCCATGAGGTCGCAGGGTTCCGAGTTTGACAATAAAAGAAATTTTTCTTCTAAAATTTTGTTTAATCTAACATACTTAACATGCAATAAGCGACAGCGTTTTGCTATCTCTGCCTCGTACACAGTAAAGTCCGTACGGACAAGAACCTAGAATGGGCCTCTTGTCTTGCATATGCCCAGGATATTGCTCTTTTCGAGGTAACTAATACCCTGAGGGTGAAATCCTATGGGAACCAGGAAGGCGGGAAGGGAGGGAAGGACTCTTCGTGAGCTACGGTAAGTATATTAGATTAAACGTAATTTCAGAATGCAAATTTCCTTTGAATTACACATAGTGTACCGTGGCTCACTGATGCAGAGCAGCACTGTTAGGAAGGAGGGCTCACCTGGTGAACGTCTGTAGCAGTGAGAAGAGCCAGGGCGTGTGGCGGAGATGGGATGCTGAGCCACCACAGCTGAGGCAATACCCTTGGAACCATCATCACGCAGACAGGAGACATCGCGCAGGTAGAACTGGATGAAAGTGCCTAGGGAACACCAATACGCAGAGTCCAGGACACTTTGAATGCTGGCATTGTGGGCGACTGCCAACGACGAGGCCCATGCTCTAATTTCATGGGGCCATGGTGAGAACAAAGCCAAATCCGCGTCAGGCCTTGAGTAAGCAGCTTTGATTACTTCTCTCAGCCATCGACAGATTGATGAGCGTCTGATGTCCTCCTTGTAACTATCATTGTAAGAGAGAAGCGGGAGGCGCTGCGTAGCGCGAGAAGACTTCGTCAGCTTTCTATACACTCGCAGGGTGCGCACCGGACAGCGAGTGTGGTCTTCATCGTCTTTGGCGAGGATAAAGTTCAGAGGGCGAATGGAGGTAGTAGGAGAAGGAGAACTTGGCGACTGGTTTTTGGCTAAGAATTCGGGGAGGAACCGAAGAGACATGTAACCATCCAGTTCAAAGGGCTACATCTCCGGGAAGGCCTCTAGGAGCATGGACTTCACTGCAGCATCTCCCCGAAGCCAGAGAAACAGGAAAGGCTGTCTTGAAGGAGAGGATCTTCAGAGAACACTCCCTGATGGACTCATAAGGAGGAAGCCTGAGGGAGGAGAGGACTAAAAAGAGATCCCATGTTGGGGTATGGCAGGGGGTTCGAGCCTCTTGTAGAGCGGCTCCCCTGATGAGATCAGGGGACTGGCGGAAAGCAGACGACTCGAGTCTGGGTACCTAAGGGCGGATACCAGACCTCCCAAGAAGAAGTCCATCACCGAATGTGCCTCCAGTCCCCTCCTAGCAATCTTCTCCCAATCTGTGAGGCAGCGCTCTGAGAGAGACCTGCTGGTGTCGAGACCGAGACTTCTCCTGCAAAAGGAGGAGTTCCTCTTTGGAAAGGGCGAGGTGGGAATCTGGGATAGCGTCATGGGCCATAATCACCTTACGTGCGAATGGGAGCTTCTCCGGCTTCAGAAACTTCCCACATGCTAAGGCCCCGGGACAATCAGGAACAGAATCAGGCGGAATGTCCTGTGCCTCCGTGCCCCTAGCCCTGCTTTGTGCCCTCCTCATAGAGTCGGCTACCATGCCTGACTCCTTTAAGAGAGAGGTGGGAGGGGTAGAGAGAGGTTGTACACGCAAGGCAAACTCGACTGCCAAAGGATAGAGAGCCCAGGCATCTTGAGAGGTGGACATGGCTCGGGGCACGTTGGAAGCCAGGAGTGCCACAGAGTCATTGAAGGAGAAGGAAGAGGGTATCAGGTCCTCAGCCTCTGACTCTGAGTGTGCCTGCTCAGAACTGCAGACAGAGGAGGTGACCAACATTGGTTTGGACGAACGTGGGGGTAAACCAGACAGTCCTGGGTGGTCTGACACTGGGAGAGGTCTGCCACTGGGTTGGCCAGGGTCCAGGTGAAGGAGAGGCCTTCGGTGCTGGAGCGCCGGCCATAAAGCTGGGCCACCAGGGAAAGCTTGGACAGGGGGCTGATGAAGTCCCATAGCAGAGAGATATTGCCATTGAGCCATGTGGGGAGCCCATGGTGCCCAAGGCGGAGCATTCTGCCCTAACGCAGAGGGGGGCTGACGCTGTGCCTGCCCTACTGCACAGGGCGGCTGAAGCTATGCCTGCCCCTCCACAGAGGGCGGCTGAAGCTGTGCCTGCCCTACCACAGAGGGGGGCTGAAGCTGTGCCTGCCCTACCACAGAGGGGGGGGGGGGCTGTAGCTGTGCCTTCTGGCCCAAGCTGGCATGGGGAGACCCTGAGGGGCCAGCCCCCTGCGGGTGTGTGGATTACCCAAGATACACAAGAAGGACGCCCCCCTCCGCCCCATTGTGTCCAGCTGTGGCAGTGTCATGTACAATGCCTCCAAATTCCTGACACAAATAGTGGGACCTTCAGTCGGGCAGACCGA
>CM065721.1:83133370-83143370 GCA_033310375.1 Conus canariensis
TCTCTCTCGCTTTGTGTGTTTTTGAGAGAGAGAGAGAGAGAGAGTGTGTGGTGTGTGTGTGTGTGGGGTTGTGTGTGTGTGTGTGTGTGCATCTCTCTCTCTCTTCTTTCTTTCTCTCTTCTCTCTCTCTCTCTCTCTCTCTCTCTCTCTCTCTTTCTCTCGCGTGCGCGTGCGCTTAAAGAAAAGTGTCTTTCCCCAATGAGTGAGCGTCTCCAAGCATTGTCATTTTAGACGAGTGTTTTATACACCTCACTATGAGACTCCTGCTCTAAGCTGGGAATTAATGACTTCTGAAGTTCACATTTGTTCTGTCTCGAGCAGATCTAGCTGGAACTCTTGTCAGCTGCACCTGCCACTGCTTTTAGGGTTCTGGTCCTCTTCTTACCAGAAGTTGCCAGTTGTTCCATTAGATCCATAGGCTGATGATCCTACACTCCCTCATGCTCCTTCCACCAGGTGCGATCTTTGAATTCTTGAAAGAGATCAACATTTTTCATCGGATCAGAGATTTTATAGTGGAAAGATTTTAAACCAAATTTCGGGTGGGTTCTTAGAAGATGTATTTTAAAGATTTGTGTGAATGAATGACTTGTGAGTTGACTTCAACGCGGTGACAGCCCTGATATGGCCCTTTTCGGTCGGCTGGGCTATAAGCAACATTACCTTACCTTACCTTACCCCATGCTCCAACCTCTATGGCGACGACTTTGGATTGGGAGCCCAATTCCCTCGAGCTTTGGGACTAGACTGGCGTACATCTGTCTCGTAGACGTGTCTTCCTCTATTCTGCTTTCATATGGCACAGTAAGTTTAATCAGTATTAATTATTTTGATGAACTTGAGTGGAGACCAATATCTGGTCTCATGCCACTCTTCTTGATCTCTGGATGGTTTTCCATTCTGGTAGGCCTGCTGTGCACTCTTACTTATCCACTCCATCTGGTAAATTCCGCTTCCATGCTCTTGATGTCTGTTCAGACCATGACTTGTGTCTTCTGCCGTTTAGAACTTCTATGCTGGGGCCTCTGGTTCTCTGGTGGCATAGTACTTTCTATGACGGTGCTAACCGCTTGTGCAATCGGTTTGAGTACTTATTCATGTCTTCATGTGCATCTTCCTTGGGTTAGCACTGCTTTGCATGAACTCTGGACATGTTCTGCTGTGTGTTGTCACAGACACAGCGGACACATAAGGTCATCTGATTTTCCAAATGCCACCAGGTTTGAATTCTAGTGCAGGAGATCACAGACAAAGCTGAGGATGAAGCTGATCCTGAGAGGTGCCATGTGCCAGACGTCATTCCAGATGAGACGTCTTTGGAGTGCACTTGTCGTTCATTGCCCCTTCAGCTTTCTCCACACTCAACATGGGAATAATCTGCTGTATGAAATATCCTTCACTACCAACAGTATTCAAAGCCATATCAACAAATTCAGTGACGGACATTTTTCATTTTTCTCGCTCAAATATGTATATACATGTGCATCAAATAAAACCACAAGCTAATGATTTGTGTTGCATCACACCACATGAAGACTGCAATCTTTCCTTCTTACCCTGTTTCTAGTTAACATGTCTACACACACGCACGCGCGCGCGCACACACACACACACACACACACACACACACACACACACACACACACACACACACACGCACGAATGCAGGCACGCACGCACGCACGCACGCGCACGCGCAACACACACACACACACACACACACACACACACACACACACACACACATCACATCACATCACATCACAACACATGGGTGCTACTGTGCCAGTCACTGATAGAATGCAGGTTTTAGAAGGTGGGATGGAGACAGAGAGTGCATACTTCCATGCTCACCACAAAAGTATTTTGATGCGGGCAGCGTGTGAGCCAGGGTGGTACGGAGATGACTGTTCAAAGCCATGTCCGTCACCTCACTGTAAGGACCAGACGTGTGACCAGAGGACCGGCGTCTGTCTGGCATGTCCAGGACACTTGGTTGGAGACAACTGCACTGGTAAGGAAGTGTTCGTGCTTCACGTGCTGCTGCATGCTGTCTCCCTACTGTTTTACTTCGGGGAATGGAAATGCTTGCTGTCTTTGTATCTGTCTGTCTGTCTATCTGTGTGTGAGTGCATCTCTGTCTCTGTATGTCTGTCTGTCTGTCTGTCTGTCTGTCTGTCTGTCTCTCTCTCTCTCTCTCTCTCTCTCTCTCTCTCTCTCTCTATATATATATATATATATATATATATATATATACACACATATCGATCACAGCAAAGAAAGACAAACAACAAGTTGTATGAAAATATGGCACTGAATAACTTAGTAGTGGGGGAAAACAAGTGCAGGCTAACAATTCTTCCGTTATTATATTAATGACTTGGCAAAGATTTAAATCAGAGAAAGAAAAGAAAATCTCTCTCTCTCTCTCTCTCTCTCTCTCTCTCCTCTCTCTCTCTCTCTCTCTCTCTCTCTCTCTCTCTCTCTCTCTCTCTCTCTCTCCATCAGTCCGTATGTATGTGCATCTCCTCTCTCTCTCTCTCTCTCTCTCTCTCTCTCTCTCTCTCTCACACACACATACACACACACACACACACACACACACACACACACACACACACACACACACACACACGCAAGTTTTTAAAAACAATTTTCTTCACCCATTCTTCAGTGCGTCCTTTCGTCAGCTCCATCCTCAAATTCACACCCCTTCATAAATGATTATTTCTTCTCCTTCTTCTTCTTCTTCTTCTTCTTCTTCTTCTTCTTCTTCTTCTTCTTCTTCTTCTTCTCTTGTCCTCCTCCTCCTTTTTCATCATAGTTAATCGTTTTCTTTTTCTCCGCTTTTTTTCCAATTTCTTCTTTTATCCCTTCTCGTTTTTGTTCATGATTTTAGCTTCTCATTTCTTTCTCGTCTTCAGCTGCCATGATTTTAGCTTCTCATTTCTTTCTCGTCTTCAGCTGCCATGATTTTAGCTTCTCATTTCTTTCTCGTCTTCAGCTGCCATGATTTTAGCTTCTCATTTCTTTCTCGTCTTCAGCTGCCATGATTTTAGCTTCTCATTTCTTTCTCGTCTTCAGCTGCCTATGGCTTACATTGTCTTCATCCATCCCAACCTCTTTCATTTCTTTCTTCTTTTTTTAATCTATCCTCACCCTTCTGTTCTCCTAATCCTTTTTCCCCTCGCCTTCTTCCTTTTGACTCACTGCTCTTCTTCATCCTTCATTCCTAACCTTATCCGTCTTTTATAATAATTTTCTTACTGTCTTTTTTCCAACATGGATCGCTTTCTTACCCTGTCTTTCTTCACTCCATTCTCACCGTCTGTTTATCTGTGCAGAGTGCGACCTTGGCAGCTACGGCGACACGTGTCAGCACTCTTGTTCCACCCACACACCAGGCTGCAACGTGTGTGAGCGGGACGGCACATGCACAGCCTGCTATGACAACTTTGAAGCCCCAGACTGCACAGGTTAGGGATCTATGGCCTACATGTCGCTGGCCATTAGCGCTTGACTGAAATATATGTCGGATACGAGACTGACACATGTGCCATTTTGTTTAAAAAAAAATAAATAAACAAACAAAACCGACATCCCTGGTGTCTCTACCTCTTTGTGAATGCGTCATTTGGTGAACAAACTTTACATCAGAGCCATGACATATAAATCTGGATCGATCAAGACAACAAGCATCAGTGAAGTCCATCTGTTAATAATACAGTGTCAGCATTATGGGGAACCGTTCCAACCCCATATTTTGTCATTATCTCACTCTGATTGAACTGTTAAGCTGACTGCAGTGATAAAAGACGTATTCAGGGGGACAAATCGGGCAAGATAACGCCTGTCTGTCCTCTTGTGAACTAATCCAAATTATGGAAAAGTATATACATAAGCAGAATTTTAGTCAAAAATGGCTACTTTACCATTGTGCCCAAGACACATTGTTAGAATAATTCATAGATTAAGGTTGAATACTTGGAACACTAAATATTGTCATGGTAGTACTTGTGTCTGCAGAGAAAACATTTCTGTGCGTCATCTTTTGTTTGAATGCTCAGTGTTGACCTAACTCTATCAGGAAAAAGGTATTGAGATGAATAACTTTGATAATGTCAATACTTTCTTATATGGTTCATACGTTGCTGAAATTGCCATGGTTATTTTGCAGTCACAGGCTGCAAAATTTGTATAAAGATCAACAAGTTTGTGTACCACTAGGTATTTCACTTTTGTCAATATGCATATATCAGATGTGAGCTTGAAAGTACAAACATGGATGATAAATTGAGTGTAAGGGTTTTTGTTTTTGTTTGTTTGTTTGTTTGTTTTTTAACAAATGGCTTATATCATCCAGCGATGAAAAGACATTAAATAAACTACTGAACTGAACAGAAGTTCTTCAAACAAAAGTCTCTCTTTCTTGTTTTCTAACAACAACAAAAATGTTTCTGGACGTCTGACATGTACTTTCATGCCTTAATGAGTGTTTAGTACAGAATGCCAGTACTCCATGAATAACCTTTCAAAATGTGGTAGTATGAAACATCAGGTTATCGTAGTAGTATGGAACATCAGATTATCATAGTAGTATCGCTCATCAGATTGTCATAGTAGATAGAACATCAGGTTATCGTAGTAGTATGGAACATCAGATTATCATAGTAGTATAGCTCATCAGATTATCATAGTAGATAGAACATCAGGTTATCGTAGTAGTATGAAACATTAGGTTATCATAGTAGTATAGAATATCAGGTTAACATAGTAGTATGAAACATCAGGTTAACGTAGTAGATGGAACATCGGGTTATCATAGTAGTAGGAGACATCAGGTTATCATAGTAGTATGGAATATCAGGTTAACATAGTAGTATGAAACAACAGGTTACCATAGTAGTATGGCTCATCAGATTATCATAGTACTATGGAACATCAGGTTATCATAGTAGTATGAAACATCAGGTAAACGTAGTAGTATGAAACATCGGGTTATCGTGGTAATATGAAACATCCAATTATCATAGTAAGGAACATCACGTTATCATAGTAGCATGAAACATCAGGTAAACGTAGTAGTATGGAATATCAGGTCAACATAGTAGTATGGCTCATGAGGTTATCGTAGTAGTGTAGAATAGCAGGTGATTGTAGTAGTGCGGATTATCAGGTTATTGTAGTAGTACGGAATATTAGGTTATCATAGTAGTACGGAACATTATCATAGTAGTACGGAACATTAGGTTGTCGTAGTTGTATTGCACATTGCGTTATTGTAGTAGTATAGAACATCATGTTATCATAGTAGTACTATGGAACATCATATTATTGTAGTAGTATGGAACATTCGGTTATCGTAGCTAGTATGGAACATCAGGTTATCGTAATAGTACAAAAGGCATCAGGTTATCATAGTAGTATGGGACGTAGGTTGTCATAGTAGTATGGAATGTGGGTTACCATAGTAGTATGGAACATAGGTTATCATAGTAGTATGGAATATAAGATTATTGTAGTAGTATGAAACATTAGGTTAATGTATTAATGTAGTAGTATGGAACATCAGCTTATCGTAGTAGTATGGAACATTGAGTTAATGTAGTAGTACGGAACATTAGGTTAATGTAGTAGTATGGAACTTTAGGTTAATGTAGCAGTATGGAACATTGGGTTATCGTAGTAGTATGGAACATCGGGTTATGATAGTATTATAAAACATAGGGTATCTCAGTAGTATGTAATATCAGGTTCTTGTAGTAGTATGGAACACCGGGTTATTGTAGAATATCGAACATTAGGTTGATATAGCAGTATCAAACATTGGGTTATCATAGTGGAACATCCAGGTTATCGTAGTATTATGGAACATCCAGGTTATCGTAGCAGAACAGAACATCAGGTTATCGTAGTTAGTATGGAATATCAGGTTATCGTAGTTGTATGGAGTATCAGATTATCAAAGTAGTATGGAACATGAGGTTATCACAGCAGTTTGGATCATCAGGTTATAAAAGTACTACAACAGAACATCCAGGTTATCATAGTATATGAACATCCAGGTTATCGTAGTAGTATTGAACATCAGGTTATCGTAGTAGTATGGAATATCAGGTTATCGTAGTAGTATGGAGCATTGGGTTAGCGTAGTAGTATGGAATATCAGGTTATCGTAGTAGTATGGAGCATTTGGTTAGCGTAGTAGTATGGAATATCAGGTTAGCGTAGTAGTACGGATTATCAGGTTAGCGTAGTAGTATGGAATATCAGGTTAGCGTAGTAGTACGGATTATCAGGTTAGGGTAGTAGTACGGATTATCAGGTTAGCGTAGTAGTATGGAATATCAGGTTAGCGTAGTAGTATGGAGCATCCAGGTTATCATAGTTGTATGGAACATCCAGGTTAGCGTAGTAGTATGGAACATCCAGGTTATCATAGTTGTATGGAACATCCAGGTTATTGTACTTGTATGAAACATTGGGTTATCGTAGAATTATAGAACATCCAGGTTATCGTAGAATTATGGAACATCCAGGTTATCGTAGTATTATGGGACATCCAGGTTATCGTAGAATTATGGAACATCCAGGTTATCGTAGTATTATGGGACATCCAGACTATCGTAGTATTATGAAACCTTAGGCTATAGTAGTTGCACCACGGGACATCAGGCTATAGTAGTTGCACCGTGAATCCTCAGGTTATGGTAGTTGTACCATAAATCCCCAGGCTATAGGAGTTGTACTATGGAACATCAGGTTATAGGAGTTGTACCATGAAACCTCAGGCTATAGGAGTTGTACCATGAAACCTTAGGCTATAGGAGTTGTACTATGGAACATCAGGCTATAGGAGTTGTACTATGGAACATCAGGATATAGTAGTTGTACCATGAAACCTCAGGCTATAGTAGTTGTACCATGAAACCTCAGGCTATAGGAGTTGTACCATGAATCCTCAAGCTATAGTAGTTGTACCATGAATCCTCAGGCTATAGGAGTTGTACTATGGAACATCAGGCTATAGAAGTTGTACTGTGGAACATCAGAGCATAGGAGTTGTACCATGAATCCTCAGGCTATAGTAGTTGTACCATGAATCCTCAGGCTATAGGAGTTGTACCATGAAACCTCAGGCTATGGGAGTTGTACTATGGAACATCAGGCTGTAGGAGTTGTACTGTGGAACATCAGGCTATAGGAGTTGTACCATGAAACCTCAGGCTATACGAGTTGTACTGTGGAACATCAGGCTATAGTAGTTGTACCATGAAACCTCAGGCTATAGGAGTTGTACCATGAATCCTCAGGCTATAGGAGTTGTAGTATGGAACATCAGGCTATAGGAGTTGTACTATGAAACATCAGGCTATAGGAATTGTAGGTGTCCATTATGTCTGTATGACATCAGCTCTGTAAATGTTTCCAGAGTGCCCATTATGTCCATGACGTCATCACTGTCAATGTTTCCAGAGTGTCCAGCAGGACTGTTCGGTGACCAGTGTAACCAGACCTGTGGACATTGTCACAGCAGCAGCTCGTGTCATCACGTGACTGGCCAATGTCTTCAGGGCTGCGATGAAGGCTTCACAGGAGCACACTGCATGGAAGGTAAAAATAGTCTGCAATAAAATAAGCAATGTCCACAGGGACACACTGCGTGGAAGGTAAAATTAGTCTGCAATAAAATAAGCAATGTCCACAGGGACACACTGCATAGAAGGTAAAAATAGTCTGCAGTAAAATAAGCAATGTCCACAGGAACACACTGCTTGGAAGGTAAAAACAGTCCGCAGTAAAATAAACAATGTCCACAGGGACACACTGCATGGAAGGTAAACTAGTCTGCAGTAAGGTGAGCAACGTCCACAGGGACACACTGCATGGAAGGTAAAATTAGTCTGCACTAAAATAAGCAATGTCCACAGGGACACACTGCATGGAAGGTAAAACAGTCTGCAGTAAGGTAAGCAATGTCCACAGGGACACACTGCATGGAAGGTAAAAAATAGTCTGCAGTAAGGTAAGCAATGTCCACAGGAACACACTGCATGGAAGGTAAAAACAGTCTGCAGTAAAATAAGCAATGTCCACAGGGACACACTGCGTGGAAGGTAAAAATAGTCTGTAGTAAGGTAAGCAATGTCCACAGGGACACACTTCATGGAAGGTAAAAATAGTCTGCTGGAAGGTACGTCCACAAGGACAGCAGTGTACTGAATGGAAGGTAGTGGTCAGCTATGAGGTGAACAGTGTCCACAGGGACAGGAGTGTATAGGATGGACGGTAGTGGTCAGCTATGAGGTGAACAGTGTCCACAGGGACAGGAGCGTATAGGATGGAAGGTAGTGGTCAGCTATGAGGTGAACAGTGTCCACAGGGACAGGAGTGCATAGGATGGACGGTAGTGGTCAGCTATGAGGTGAACAGTGTCCACAGGGACAGGAGTGTATAGGATGGAAGGTAGTGGTCAGCTATGAGGTGAACAGTGTCCACAGGGACAGGAGTGTATAGGATGGACGGTAGTGGTCAGCTATGAGGTGAACAGTGGCCACAGGGACAGGAGTGTATAGGATGGAAGGTCGTGGTCAGCTATGAGGTGAACAGTGTCCACAAGGACAGCAGTGTACTGAATGGAAGGTAGTGGTCAGCTATGAGGTGAACAGTGTCCACAGGGACAGGAGTGTACTGGATGGAAGGTAGTGGTCAGCTATGAGGTGAACAGTGTCCACAGGGACAGGAGTGTACAGGATGGAAGGTCGTGGTGAGCTATAAGGTGAACAGTGGCCACAGGGGCAGGAGTGTACAGGATGGAAGGTAGTGGTCAGCTATAAGGTGAACAGTGTCCACAGGACTGCGCTGCTCCTGTAAGGTAGATACATGTGAAGTAGTTCAATTTCATGTTTTTATAACCCAGCCGACAGCGAGGGGCCTTATTAGGGCTGCCTGCATGTCAATGTCAGTGCACTAGTATGTGCGAGGACCACATCTGCCTTTGAAGACATACAACAAGACCATTCAGATGGGAAGACTTTTGAATGGTGAAACTCCTTCACGTTAGACTTTTGTGGTTTGAGCGGGGATAGAGAGTCGGGGTTGGGAGTGGGGAGGTCATTCCTCATTTCCTGTAGGCACCTTCTGTCTGTATGTGTACTAGCCGAATGGGTATTTTGTGTGGCAGGGATTTGGCATTTTATGCTTTCTGATGTAATAACAACGTTAATGATGATGATGGTGACGATGATGATATTGGTATCACTGAACATCAGACTAGAGCACGGAACATCAGATTGTAGTGATACTACAGTACATTAGGTGATACCACAAAACATCAGAACATTGCAGTGCGATAAAATTCGGCCCACGCAGCAATGCCACCGAGCATCAGGCTATGGTAATACCACAAAACATGGGTCTTTGCTAGCACCACAGAACATCAGGCTATGGTAATACCACAAAACATGGGTCTTTGCTAGCACCACAGAACATCAGGCTACGGTAATACCACAAAACATGGGTCTTTGCTAGCACCACAGAACATCAGGCTACGGTAATACCACAAAACATGGGTCTTTGCTAGCACCACAGAACATCAGGCTACGGTAATACCACAAAACATGGGTCTTTGCTAGCACCACAGAACATCAGGCTATGGTAATGCCACAAAACATGGGTCTTTGCTAGCACCACTGAACATCAGGCTATGGCAATACCACAAAACATGGGTCTCTGGTAGCACCACAGAACATCAGAGTATGGCAGTATCACAGCATCGGCTGTGTGGTATTTCCGGAGCATCCATCGTATTCTTACGACATCAGCACTTGTAATGTCTCCATGGTATCCATTATGTCCTTATGGCATCAGCGCTGTAAATGTTTCCAGTGTGTCCATTACGTTCTTATGACATCAGCACTGTAAATGTTTCCAGGGTGTCCATTATATCCGTATGACATCAGCGCTGTAAATGTTCCAGGGTGACCATTACGTCCTTATA
>CM065721.1:83148370-83160870 GCA_033310375.1 Conus canariensis
CCTCTTAGACACAAGTGCTGAGGGCCAGTTCTTGGAATGAATCCGCAAGGGACTAAATTACAATCAACTAATAAATTCCAAGGATAAATACCGAGCACCATTCCAGCAACTTACAGAGCAGCTTGGTGTTGCAATGACTGCAAGAAATATTCAGTTATAAACAAAGCTTGCTCTTATGTCTTAGATTGAAGAAATAGGAGGAAATAGGCATTCATATCTGCAGTGGTAGATAATTCTGCCTAACTAACAGTATGTGCTTGAGTGGGCGAGTGGGGAAAAATAAAATACATGCTTCTCAAAATGAGCCTTCAACCATGGTCACTGAGGAGAAACAATCAGGTTTCGAAATATCGGTATCTGACCAGGAGTTATATGTTAGTGAGTTTCCTCCCCATTGGAGATTGTTCTCCCCTTGGAGACTATAAGCTTGCTGAAGGTTCATTTTGAGAAGCATGTATTTCATTGTTTATAATTGAATATTTTATTTTATAACTGAATATTTCTTGCAGTCATTGCAACACCAAGCTGCTCTGTAAGTTGCTGGAATGGTGCTCGGTATTTATCCTTGGAATTTATCAGTTTATTGTCACCACACACACACACACACACACACACACACCACACACACACACACACACACACAACACACACACATCATCACTACACTTATCTATCTTTTCTATTTCTGTGGCTTATCTCTCTTACTCCTGTCTGTTTGTCTGCCAGCCCTCTCTCTCACTCGCACGCACACACACACACACACACACACACACACACACACACACACACACACACAAACACAACACACACACACACACACACACACACACACACACACACACACACACACACACACACACACACACACGCACGCACACACGCGCACACACACATTCACACACACACACACACACACACACACACACACACACACACACACACACACACACACACATGTGTGTGTGTGCGTGCATGCAAACGTACACGCACACACACACACGCACGCACACAAATACATCTAATCCATCTTTCTTGTACTGTCCACCTCCTACAACCTCTCCCTACATACACGGATAGGCGCACAGGCACAAGTGTGCGTGCATGCAAGCCATTTCTTTCATAATTATTATGGAGTTATTTCCAGGAGAAAAAAGACATTACTGTGTACAAACTTGTGTGGAAAATATCAGAACACAAATGTAGGCCTACTTTACTGATATTGCTGTGTACAAACTTATGTAGAAAATATCAGAACACAGATGTACTTTACTGATATTGCTGTGTACAAACTTGTGTAGAAAATATCAGATCACAGATGTACTTTACTGATATTGCTGTGTACAAACTTGTGTAGAAAATATCAGAACACAGATGTACTTTACTGACGTGAAGCGACTCTGGCACCATTGACTTTGGGGTTGGCAGGTTGCGGAGAGGAAGACGTGCCGTCAGGACGGACGAGAGGAGGTCCAGCAGACAGCAGACAGGTCAGGCTTCGTTCTGTGAATGGGTTTGTTACTGTCTGCTACCGCTTTGTCCTCAAGGCATCGGAGAAAAAGGATCTTTGTTGAACCTGTATTGCCTCACTGTCTTTGTCCTTGAGGCATCAGAGAAAAAGGATACTTACTGAATCCCTAATGTCTGACTGTCTTAGTCCTTGAGGCATCAGAGAAAAGGGATCCTTATTGAACCTCTAATGTCTCACTGCCTTTGTCTCCCAGCATCAGAGATAAAGGATCCTTATTGAACTCCTAATGTCTCACTGTCTTTTATCGCTTTGTCCTCCAATATCAGGGAAAAAGGGAATCTCGTCAAACGTTTTATACCTATGGTCCACTGACTACCAGTCTGTCAGAGAATAAACTGTTGAAATGCACTGCGCTTTTATCAAAGATCTCTGCCTGTCTTTTTTGTGCCATTTCCTCAGATCGTCAAAGTTAAGCACAATGTCACTCTCTATCTGCTTAAGCTACATTAACGTCCCTCAGACAATGAACTGCCAAATTTCACGCAGGTGTTGCAATACTTTTTGTCTTCCCTAAGCGCCATGTTTTTGTCTGATGTGTCCGTGTGCCACGTAACGCTATGTCCCGATAGTCGCCTTCTTCTGATTCACATGTTCTTCAAACTCCATGGTGTAAAGTGTCATCACAGTGATAGCGTGCTATTTCTTATTTTGGGTCTGTCACAGGAATAATCTTCTACATCACAATCACCATGCCACACTGTTTTTAAAAATAAGCGCCAGTTTAAAAATACGTCTCACTAAGTGAGTCATCCGAGTTATATAGATGTTTAGCGGATATATGCTTCATGTTTGCTGTGTGTGTACATCTCACCCCCACCTCCACTACTACCACCACCACTCCTCCGTTTTGGCGAGAATCATATGTGAAAATAATACTTAACAACTGGTGTTCTTTTCCGCAGAAGCTCATGAAGACTATCAAGAACAGAATTAATGTTGTTGTGTGTTAAACAGAACGGAAGAAGACTATCCAAGGAGACAGAATTTAATGATTGTTTGTGTGTTCAAACAGAAGCGGGAATAGAAGACCTATCCAAGGAGACAGAATGTAATGATTGTTTGTGTGTTCAAACAGAAGCGGGAATGGGAGACCTATCAAGGACAGAATGTAATGATTGTTGTGTTTCAAACAGAACGGAAACCTATCAGACAGATGTAATGATTGTTTGTGTGTTCAAACAGAAGCGGGAATAGAAGACCTATCCAAGGAGGCAGAATGTAATGATTGTTTGTGTGTTCAAACAGAAGCGGGAATAGAAGACCTATCCAAGGAGGCAGAATGTAATGATTGTTAGTGTGTTCAAACAGAAGTGGGAATAGAAGACCTATCCAAGGAGACAGAATGTAATGATTGTTTGTGTGTTCAAACAGAAGCGGGAATAGAAGACCTATCCAAGGAGACAGAATGTAATGATTGTTTGTGTGTTCAAACAGAAGCGGGAATAGAAGACCTATCCAAGGAGACAGAATGTAATGATTGTTTGTGTGTTCAAACAGAAGCGGGAATAGAAGACCTATCCAAGGAGACAGAATGTAATGATTGTTTGTGTGTTCAAACAGAAGCGGGAATAGAAGACCTGCCCTATCAGACAGGAAGCCAGGCCCCAAGGCCTCTGCTGGCACAACCCAAGAGAGAAGAGGAGGGCCTGTACAGTGAAGCCGACCTTCCAGCGACAGGGGAGCAGGAGAAAGAAGGAGAGCATTACATCGACGTTAATCGTCCCCCATCCGCGCCCGGGTCTGAGACACTGCATCTGGTTTCAGAAGCACCAGCTTCAGCAGCAGTCTCTGCCACAGCTTCGAAAGACGACAGAGATGGCACCGTACAAACGACAGGTGGACGTAACAATCAGCTGCCAGGCAAAGGAAGCCCAGCCAGATCCCCACAGAAGGCGACCGCCACCCCGAATCACCCACCTGGAAAACCTGATAGAGGCAGCCCGGTGAAGAACCCCATGACATCGGCCACCACTCCCCAGACACGTCTCCTTCTCCCTGATGACAACAAGGGTCTGGCCAGTGGAGCAAGGTCATCATCACCAGCCACAGAGAGGAAAGGAGAAAGACCAGCTGTGATCCCCAAGCAGAAAGCCTTGGCTCCAATGCAAAAGCCATCCAGGCAAGGCCCACCACCTGACAGAGAGGAAGGAACACCATCCCCCGTCCCTTCCTTCAATCTGGCCTCCATCTTCTCTTCTCGTCCTACTGAGCAGCCAGATGATGGCAGTTGCTATGAGGATGTGGAGCTCCAAGTCTGTCATCCAGAAACCTATGAGAGGTGCCGAGTCTACCAAAACACAACAGACCAACAGCTTTATGAGAAGCTGCAGTCATCGTCTAAGTGACTGGGAGTAGAAAAGTACACAGACTGCAAAAAATGATATTGCATGAAAATAATGGTCTGCATGAAGTTAAGCAAACTGTCTTAGTATTCCTAAGCCTGGTAACAAAAACAGTTAAGAAGATGAGTTCATTAGCATACTTTAATAGATATTACCACATTGCGATTAGAGATGAATACATTATTTTTTTAATCTTTGTTGACCATCTCTGTACCCTCACGGTGACTGAGGGGCCCTTCCTCATTCCTACTTTACTTGCTTACACACCGTGCAGCCGCTTAAGTTGGAATACAGTGGGCCTGTCTAAGTTACACTGAATGCATACTTTTCATACACATCCACTTTGCTTGCGTACACCCAGTGCAGTAGCCAAAGTGGTACTCATAGACAGGTTCTCACTGTTTCATCATAAAGTGAGGGTAAGGGTCTGATGGGTTTGAGTCCAGGTGGTTAGCTAACTTAGCTTATATCAGAGAGGGTAGTTGATCTCTCCTGTGGCTGGTGACTGCTCCTCTTGGGTAGATTGGTTGTCTGGTGTCACCCTGGTTTAAAGGGTAGCTATGGTGTCTGGCATTCCCCTGGCTTTTGGCATAGTCCCAGAGTAGGGTTCAGCTACAATGTGTAGCGTGACCAGGATCCCAGTTCTGTGATAAAGAGAACTTGGTCTGTAGGTGAGAATCTAATGGCTGGTTTGTCGAGTACATTTACCCTTTTTACTTTCAGAAGGTGTGAGACTCAGCCAGCAAGTTTTCTCTATGGTAGAGTTTCTACTACAACTATCAATCTCTACTCTTGTTTAAAGGTTGAGTTAAGTTTACAAAAGGGTAGGAGACAGTAATACAATGCTACACAGTTTCAGTCAAACAACTCTTCCATGTTTCTGATGAATTAAATCACATTGACTTGGGCTACACTTAGTCCAAGTACACATGTGGTGTAGACTTAAAGTCATACACTACAGATCATTCCAACAATCACCAGTATTTACAGAATCATAGTAGCAGTTTTTAACCTAGCACAGGCATACTGTTTTTCTGATCCAAATTTATCATTGAATTATTATCTTAACAGATAGAATTGCATATTGGCAAAAGTCAAGGTGAATACAAAGAATAGTGGTCAGATGGTTAACAAAGAATCATAACCACTGGGAGAGAGCTTTGGCCATATGATGGCAATCAAAGTACTACACAGAACAATCATTCATCAGTTTGATAAATGTCTCTAAGCATTTGTACAAAGTTACAATGTTAACCCACACAGCATACATAAAATCAATACATAGATTCGAAAATGTAAAACAGAGTTCCAACTCACTTTTCCTGGGAATGAACCAGTGAATGACTTGAGACCAAGGAGGGTACCAGGAGTTTACCAGGCCTTCTCTAGTCGTCCCTTTGTCTTTCACTGTTCTGATCTACAGGCAGTCTTGAGGGGTCAGTGAAGTTGCGACTCTATGTGTCTGGTATACGTATTCTAAACTGCCAAATCAGGTTTCTGCTCTGGGTGACAAGATGTCATTCACACATCTGGAGTGAGAGGGGGAGAGATCTAGTCTTATCACCATTCGCCTCGGAAAATTGTTTGAACCTAATCAGCACCAGTTACTGAAATCGGCGGTCGGTTAATTTATGCGTCCGTATAGATGAATGCTAATGTAGACCGTCGCGGGGAAAACACAGTGCTGGGGGTGGGGGGGGGGGGGGGGGGGGACGTGAAATGGGCAATTGTTACAATGCCATGTAATTTTTTCTGCATAGAATGTCCAGTGTGGGGAAGGAGAGTTGAGAGGGGAAGGGAGGTGGGCCGATAAGAATGACGCGAAGCACGGCATGACATAATTTTCTCTTGTAACAGATAGTCGAAGCCCTGCAGCTCACACCATTCTAAAAGAGAGAAAGGGGGGGGGGAGTTGAGAGGGGAGAGTGGGCATAGATTTGAAATCAATTCTTTGGTTTGGGATTTGAGTGGGACCGATCGGATGGTTTTGTCAAGCCTTCTTGTCTAATTTTGTTGTTATAGTTGTTGTTGTTGTGTGTGAGAGACAGAGATATTTTGCATTGACTTTACACTCATTGACTGTAAGATGTTTGCTTGCTTTTTTGTTTGTTATATTGCTTTTATATGTTGTTTTTATTTGTGTGTTAAGATCGGTTGTATAAAGCTAAACAGTATCAATGTCAGCCTGTGTTCATGATGAAAATAGTCATTTGTTCATTCGCGTGTATTGTTGAGCTCATCTCATTATTACTGTTACTTTGGACTTTTTTTTTGTGGGTCCTTCAACCTCCAATTTGTTCCCACTGTTGTCATCTCTCTCTCTCTCTCTCTCTCTCTCTCTCTCCTCTCTCTTCTCTCTCTCTCTCTCTCTCTGGTTTCCTTTTCTTGAGTGGGTCCTCTATTCTCCTTATTTTTCCCACTTTTTTCTCCCATTGTTTAAAAGACGCTCTCTCACTATACACAGTCTGTTTGTTTCATTATTGATGAACATTCACTTGCTGATATTTATATTTTGACACATGATACAGAGTACCCAGGCATATTACTATACTAATGTGTTGTGTTCTGACACATTGATACTGCTACATTTAATTACTGCTTTAACAAGATGAAAGTAAACGGCAAAGAACTGTACATATTACTTTAGACTTATTGCTCCCCGGTCAGCTTATGTCCCTTTATAGATTTACCTGACTTTGAAGTGTATCAGATTATAATCAATGTGTAATATCCCGCAAGAAACACGGTTATAACATATGTAACAGGATGAGAGCATGTTTTCTTCCAAGTTATTAGACACTGCATGAATTTGTGAAAATGCTTGCCTCTTCATTTTTGTCAGCAAGACTGATTTGGTTGGCTTGAAAATGGTGACTGTTGAGAGACAGGAGGGAAGGAGACAGGGTGGAGGTGGGATGGGGGTGGGGGGTTTACTGAAGGGAACACAGACAATAGTGAAATGGTCTGGTGGCTTCGCCACTGGCAAATGAGCTTGTAGCCTTTAGTGTAGACAGGCAGCTGAGGGAAAGCCAGTGATCATTCTTACGCGCAAATGTGCATCTCGGGCACACAAAATTCCCATCTAACACACTGGAATTCAGTCCAGTGATTTTCTTCTGTATTACAACTGCGAGTAATGTGTCATGTAAAAGCACTTTTGTCTGATCCGCTATGAGTAAAGTCGATAAAAACGTAACTTTCCTCAACGTTTTTTGTTTTTTTTAGTGTTTCGAATCAATGAACAACTTTCACTTGAGAACTCTTTGCTGCTTAGAAATTAACAAGAGCCATCAAATCAGACAACCCAGTCTATGATTGGACCACAGGTCGTCCTGAGGCAGCCCACCAGTGGAGACACTGCACTGCTGCCATGTCACTTTAGAGGTCTTCAGTAGTTCTGATTCAACGTACTCAAGAATCTTCTACTGACAACAATAATTGCCTAGTTGCAGAGCCAGCATGACTCAGTATTCCCCCAATGGAGGGCGCCACTTCATTTATTCTGTGAACGGTCACATGAACTCGCTAATACCTGTGACCTTGACACAATTCACCAAGGGCATACTTGTGACCTTAACACAATTCACCAAGGACATACTTGTGGACAGGAAATGGAAACTGAGGTCACCATGAAAGCAGGACATGAAGTGGAATTCCAGAAATCTTTTAAATGCTGACCAATGAGGATGAAGATGGTGCTGTAAAATTCCATTGTGGCCTGAGACCATATACAACAGAGCTGTGCTTTATGTTTGCGTTCAGAATACACCCCAGCATCCATCAGGTTTGAAAGATACAGAAACCTGCGGTGTTGATCAGAAATTTGATGTCTGTGAAAGGCTAGCATTCCACACACAGACTTTTCCTACATACCGTGCAGATGTCTGTGAAAGGCTAGCATTCTGCACACAGACTTTTCCTACATACCGTGCAGATGTCTGTGAAAGGCTAGCATTATACACACAGACTTTTCCTACAGGCCATGCACATGCCAGGAGTTCATGTCAATGGGAGGTGACCACAGGTGGACATTGAAACCAAATTTTAAAACAATTCACAAAACAAACAGTACACGATTCGACCTCTTTAGGTTTTCTTCTTCAGGCAAGACAAACAACATTCAAGACGACGAAAACAGAACATGAACAGTCACTTACCGCTTCAAGTTGGGCTCAAAATGGATTAGTTCAACCCGTATTGTCTCCCCTCCCAGCTGCCTCGTTTCCATTCCACATCCATGTTGCACCCAATTTGAGGAGACATGTGACGCCTGTTCGTGCTTTGTTTCCATTGTCCTCAGTGATCTGAATACAAGTAAGGCTCAGGGACCCGATAGGCTAAACCCTATGCTTTTGTCCAAGATTGCAGATGTTTTTGCCACCCTAGTGGCCATGCTGTTCAGAAAATCCTTGAACGAAGGAAAAATCCCAGAAGACTGGTGGCTGGCACAGGTCACACCTATCTTCAAGAAAGGCAGCAAAACACTAGCTAATAACTACAGGCCAGTTAGCCTTACATGCATCCTCTGCAAAGTAATGGAAAAACTAGTAAGAGAACAACTTGTCAACCACTTAGAAGAAAACAACCTTGTCAGTGAGAAACAACATGGGTTTGTAAAGGGGAGATCATGTATCACTCAGCTTCTTGATGTCATGGACACATGGACTAAGGTCTTAGATGATGGAGGATCAGTCGCTATTGTTTACATGGACTTCCAGAAAGCATTTGATAGCGTTCCACACAGACGACTTGTTTTGAAAGTTCAAGCGCATGGTATCAATGGGAAGATATTACACTGGATACAGGACTTCCTAAACAACAGGCGTCAGCGGGTTGTCGTCAATAGCGCACAGTCACAAGAAGCCAATGTCTCGAGTGGGATTCCCCAGGGGAGTGTCTTGGGACCTATCTTGTTTGTTTTGTACATCAACGATCTGCCAAATCTCATTCAAAACACTGTACACCTCTTTGCAGATGACACCAAAGTTTTCGCACGAAGTGATGATGAAGGAGCTACACATGTCTTACAGGAAGACCTAAACAGATTGCAAAATTGGTCAAGACAATGGCTATTGAAATTCCACCCTGAAAATGCCATGTCCTAAACTGGGGAACAAGAAGTCAGATGCTGTGTGTATCACATGGCTGAGGTAAACATCAAGGGTGAGACATGTACCACAACTCTATCTGAAAGTGAAGTTGAAAAGGACCTTGGGGTTTACATTGACAACAAATTGAATTTCAGAGAACATGTGGCCAAGGCAACTGCTAAAGCAAATGGAGTAGTTGGTATTATCCGTCGCTCCTTTGACTTCCTCACCGAAGACACTTTCCTACAACTGTACAAGACTCTTGTACGACCAGTACTAGAGTACGGACATTCTGCCTGGCAACCCTACCATAAAACACTGTGCCAGGATGTAGAGGATGCTCAGCGCAGAGCAACTAAACTTTTGGCATCTCTTAAAGATAAACCATACCCTGAGCGTCTCTCTACAGAGCAACTAAACTTTCAGCATCTCTTAAAGATAAACCATACCCTGAGCGTCTCTCTACTCTCATCTCTTAAAGATAAACCATACCCTGAGCGTCTCTCTATGCTCATCTCTTAAAGATAAACCATACCCTGAGCGTCTCTCTACTCTCATCTCTTAAAGATAAACCATACCCTGAGCGTCTCTCTACAGAGCAACTAAACTTTCAGCATCTCTTAAAGATAAACCATACCCTGAGCGTCTCTCTACTCTCATCTCTTAAAGATAAACCATACCCTGAGCGTCTCTCTATGCTCATCTCTTAAAGATAAACCATACCCTGAGCGTCTCTCTACTCTCATCTCTTAAAGATAAACCATACCTGAGCGTCTCTCTACTCTCATCTCTTAAAGATAAACCATACCCTGAGCGTCTCTCTACTCTCATCTCTTAAAGATAAACCATACCCTGAGCGTCTCTCTACTCTCAAACTTCCAAGCCTGGAGCACAGAGGTAAAAGGGGTGACATGATAGACTTGTAAAAGTTTATACATGGCATTTACCGGAGTGATAAACCACGGTTTGAATTTTTTACCAACAGGGACAGCAGAGGACACTCCTTGAAACTATCCAAAGTTCATCACAGGCTGAACATCAGGGGAAATTACTTCTCTATTCGAATGATTGATGTTTGGAATGGTCTTCCTGACTCTGTAGTAACAGCCCCTACAGTCAACATCTTCAAATTACGGTTAGACACTCATTGGCAGGAACTGCCGACAAAATACAATCCAGAATGTTTATCGACCTAGATAGTCTCAGTCTATGACTCTTTTCCTTCCACACATGCAGAGTTTTTAATCTAGATACATATCTTAGAACGGTGAACAGGCCTCTTAACGCCTCTAACACCTACAAGTTCAAGTTCAAGTTTAATGCTGTTTGTCTTGTCTGAAGAAGACCGAAGAGGTCCGAACGCATAGCTTTGTTTTGTGATGTATTTGTTGTTGTTGTTTGTTTGTTTGTTTGTTTGTTTGTTTATTTGTTTGTTTGTTTGTTTGTTTGTTTGTTTGTTTTGGGGGGGTAATGGCACTTGGGTGTCACAGGAGACAGTCAAAATGAAAAAACGAATGAAACGTAAATAAATAAAAGGCCCGTTCAGTAACTATACTCCAGCATGGACAGCCAGTGTTTACTCTAGACATTATACACTGGCTTATTACGTAGTCTCCAGATCACAACAGCACCAGCAGCAGTAGTAACAAAGCTGACATTTTATAGTTGAAACAAGTATTTAAAAGGGATTTTCAAAAAAAAAAGGAAAGAAAACAGAAAGAGTGGAAGTTTAAAAAAGGTCAAGGATAACACAGGTGAACGGATCATAAAAGAGCTGTAGACGATGGTAATGAAACATGCGAGTGAAAGCTAAAGCCAAAGAGAGTGATGGAACAGAGGAAATCACAGTCACAGTGTTCACAAGGCAAACAGAGTGACGGAATAGAGGAAATCACAGTCATAGTGTTCACAATCCAGAGAGAGTGACGGAATAGAGGAAATCATAGTCACAGTGTTCACAAGGCAGAGGAGAGTGACAGAATAGAGGAAATAACAGTACAGTGTTCACAAGGCAGAGAGAGTGACGGAATAGAGGAAATCATAGTCACAGTGTTCACAATCCAGAGAGAGTGACGGAATAGAGGAAATCACAGTCACGGTGTTCACAATCCAGAGAGAGTGACGGAATAGAGGAAATCATAGTCATAGTGTTCACAATCCAGAGAGAGTGATGGAATAGAGGAAATCATAGTCACAGTGTTCACAAGGCAGAGAGAGTGACGGAATAGAGGAAATCACAGTACAGTGTTCACAAGGCAGAGAGAGAGAGAGAAGAGGAGAGAGAGGAGATGGAGAGAAGAGAAGGAGAGAGAGAGAGTGACGGAATAGAGGAAATCACAGTCACAGTGTTCACAATGCAGAGAGAGAGAGAGAGTGACGAATAGAGGCAATCACAGTCACAGTGTTCACAATGCAGAGAGAGAGAGAGAGTGACGGAAATAGAAGAAATCACAGTCACAGTGTTCACAATGCAGAGAGAGAGAGAGAGTGACGGAATAGAGGAAATCACAGTCACAGTGTTCACAATGCAGAGAGAGAGAGAGATGACGGAATAGAAGAAATCACAGTCACAGTGTTCACAATGCAGAGAGAGAGAGAGTGACGGAATAGAGGAAATCACAGTCACAATGTTCACAATGCAGAGAAGAGAGAGAGAGAGAGTGACGGAATAGAGGAAATCACAGTCACAGTGTTCACAATGAGAGAAGAGAGAGAGAGGAGAGAGAAGAGAGTGACGGAATAGAGGAAATTCACAGTACAGTGTTCACAAGGCAAAGAGGGTGACGGAATAGAGAAAATCACAGTACAGTGTTCACAAGGCAAAGAGGGTGACGGAATAGAAGAGAAATCACAGTCACAGTGTTCACAAGGCAACAGAGTGACGGAAACGAGGAAATCACAGTCACAGTGTTCACAAGGCAAAGAGGGTGACGGAATAGAGGAAATCACAGTCACAGTGTTCACAATGCAGAGAGGTGTCATGGAATAGACGAGAAATCACAGTCACAGTGTTCACAATGCAAGAGAGAGGGAGAGAGAGAGGAGAGAGAGAGAGAGAGGAGAGGAGTGACGGAATAGAGGAAACCACAGTCACAGTGTTCACAATGCAGAGAGAGAAAGAGAGTGATGGAATAGAGGAAATCACAGTCACAGTGTTCACAAGGCAACAGTGACGGAATAGAGGAAATCACAGTTACAGTATTCACAATGCAAGAGAGAGGAAGGAGAGAAGAGGAAGAGAGAGAGGAAGATGAGAAGAGAGAAGAGAGAGTGACGGGAGAATAGAGGAAATCACAGTCACAGTGTTCACAAGGCAGAGAGAGTGAGGAGAGAGAGAAATCAAGTAGCAGGAGAGGAGAGAGAGAAGAGGAAATCACAGTACAGTGTTCACAAGGCAAATAGAGTGACGGAATAGAGGAAATCACAGTACAGTGTTTACAAGGCAAAGAGTGACGGAAAGAGGGAAATCACAGTACAGTGTTCACAAGGCAGAGAGAGTGACGGAATAGAGGAAATCACAGTACAGTGTTCACAATGGCA
>CM065721.1:83163370-83168370 GCA_033310375.1 Conus canariensis
GTGTGAATGTCATCAGGACTGTGACCCTGTGTGGGATGTCAACAGGACTGTGACCCTGTGTGGGATGTCACAGGACTTGTGCACTGTGTGGGATGTCATCAGGACTGTGACGCTGTGTGGATGTCATCAGGACTGTGACCCTGTGTGGGATGTCATCAGGACTGTGACCCTGTGTGGATGTCATCAGGACTGTGACCTGTGTGGATGTCACAGGACTGTGCCCTGTGTGATGTCACAGACTGTGACCTGTGTGGATGTCAACAGACTGTGACCCTGTGTGGATGTCACAGGACTGTGACCTGTGTGGATGTCATCAGGACTGTGACCCGTGTGGATGTCATCAGACTGTGCCTGTGTGGATGTCACAGGACTGTGTGTCACTGTGTGGATGTCACAGGACTGTGACCTTGTGGATGTCAACAGGACTGTGACCTGTGTGGATGTCAACAGGACTGTGACCCTGTGTGGATGTCAACAGGACTGTGACCTGTGTGGATGTCAACAGGACTGTGACCCTGTGTGGATGTCAACAGGACTGTGACCCTGTGTGGATGTCACAGACTGTGACCCTGTGTGGGATGTCACAGACTGTGTGCACTGTGTGGATGTCACAGGACTGTGACCCTGTGTGGATGTCACAGGACTGTGTCACTGTGTGGATGTCACAGGACTGTGTCCTGTGTGGATGTCAACAGGACTGTGGCACTGTGTGGATGTCACAGACTTGTGACCTGTGTGGGATGTCACAGGACTGTGTGCACTGTGTGGATGTCACAGGACTGTGTGCACTGTGTGGATGTCAACAGGACGTGTGACCTGTGTGGATGTCACAGGACTGTGATCCCTGTGTGGATGTCAACAGGACTGTGGCACCTGTGTGGGATGTCATCAGGACTGTGACCTGTGTGGGATTCATCAGGACTGTGTGCACTGTGTGGATGTCATCAGGACTGTGACCCTGTGTGGGATGTCATCAGGACTGTGTGCACTGTGTGGATGTCATCAGGGACTGGTGTGCACTGTGTGGATGTCAACAGGACTGTGACCCTGTGTGGATGTCATCAGGACTGTGTGCACTGTGTGGATGTCATCAGGACTGTGCACTGTGTGGATGTCACAGGACTGTGACCCTGTGTGGATGTCATCAGGACTGGTGCACTGTGTGGATGTCAACAGGACTGTGTGCCTGTGTGGATGTCATCAGGACTGTGCACTGTGGGATGTCATCAGGACTGTTGACCTGTGTGGATGTCATCAGGACTTGTGCACTGTGTGGATGTCAACAGGACTGTGTCCTGTGTGGATGTCACAGGACTGTTTCCTGTGTGGATGTCACAACTGGACTGTGTGATGTCAACAGACTGGACCCTGTGTGGATGTCATCAGGACTGTGTGCACCTGTGTGGATGTCATCAGGACTGTGACCCTGTGTGGGATGTCATCAGGACTGTGACCTGTGTGGATGTCAAACGGACTGTGTACCGCTGTGTGTGGATGTCAACAGGACTGTGACCCTGTGTGGATGTCACAGGACTGTGACCTTGTGTGGATGTCAACAGGACTGGACCCTGTGTGGATGTCAACAGGACTGTGACCCTGTGTGGATGTCAACAGACTGTGACCTGTGTGGATGTCAACAGGACTGTGTGCCTGTGTGGATGTCAACAGGACTGTGACCTGTGTGGATGTCAACAGGACTGTGACCCTGTGTGGATGTCAACAGGACTGTGTCCACTGTGTGGATTCAACAGGACTGTGTCCTGTGTGGGATGTCAACAGGACTGTGACCTGTGTGGATGTCACAGGACTGTGACCCTGTGTGGATGTCAACAGGACTGTGACCTGTGTGGATGTCAACAGGACTGTGACCTGTGTGGATGTCAACAGGACTGTGTGCCCTGTGTGGATGTCAACAGGACTGTGACCCTGTGGGATGTCATCAGGACTGTGACCCTGTGTGGATGTCAACAGGACTGTGTGCCTGTGTGGATGTCAACAGGACTGTGACCCTGTGTGGATGTCAACAGGACTGTGCCCTGTGTGGATGTCACAGGACTGTGCCTGTGTGATGTCAACAGACTGTGACCCTGTGTGGATGTCACAGGACTGTGACCCTGTGTGGATTCAACAGGACTGTGTCCCTGTGTGGATGTCAACAGGACTGTGTGCACTGTGTGGATGTCAACAGGACTGTGCCCTGTGTGGATGTCAACAGGACTGTGACCCTGTGTGGATGTCACAGGACTGTGCCTGTGTGGATGTCAACAGGACTGTGACCTGTGTGGATGTCAACAGGACTGTGACCTGTGTGGATGTCAACAGGACTGTGCCCTGTGTGATGTCAACAGGACTGTGTCCTGTGTGGATGTCAACAGACTGTGACCTGTGTGGATGTCAACAGGACTGTGACCCTGTGTGGATGTCAACAGGACTGTGCCCTGTGTGGATGTCAACAGACTGTGACCCTGTGTGATGTCAACAGGACTGTGACCTGTGTGGATGTCAACAGACTGTGACCCTGTGTGATGTCAACAGGACTGTGTCCTGTGTGATGTCAACAGGACTGTGACCCTGTGTGGATGTCAACAGGACTGTGACCCTGTGTGGATGTCAACAGGACTGTGACCCTGTGTTGGATGTCAACAGGACTGTGACCTGTGTGGATGTCAACAGGACTGTGACCCTTCTGGATGTCAACAGACTGTGACCCTGTGTGAATGTCAACAGGACTGTGACCCTGTGTGGATGTCAACAGGACTGTGACCCTGTGTGGATGTCAACAGAACTGTGTGCACTGTGTGGATGTCAACAGGTCTGTGACCCTGTGTGGATGTCAACAGGACTGTGCCCCTGTGTGGATGTCAACAGGACTTTACCCCTGTGTGGATGTCAACAGGACTGTGACCCTATGTGGATGTCAACAGGACTGTGACCCTGTGTGGATGTCAACAGGACTGTGATTCTGTATGGATGTCAACAGGACTGTGTGCACTGTGTGGATGTCAACAGGACTGTGACCCCGTGTGGATGTCAACAGGACTGTGACCCTGTGTGGATGTCAACAGGACTGTGACCCCGACAAGGACCGTGCAAAGCGCTGACGGCATTGGCCCTCACGCATCCGGATTCTTGACCAGGAAGAAGGAAGAGAGAAAGGTGTGGTGGGGAGGGGGAGGGTGGTGGTGGAGGGGGTAGGAAGAGGATGGGTGAAGGGAAAGGGGGGTCAAGAGGAAGACATGGGGGGAGATGAGTCAGAGCAGGAAAATAAAGGGGAGACAGAAACAGAGAACATGGGGAGAGGAAGACAGCGAGAAGAACAAAGATCTGTGGGCGCACATATTCATGCAAATTTGCTCACACACAGGCACACTCACAAACAGGCGTGCGTGCACAAACTCACACACAGACACACACAGACACACAGACACACAGACACACAGACACACAACACACACACACACACACACACACACACACACACACATATATATATATATATATATATATATATATATATATATATATATATGACATCCACACAGGGTCACAGTCCTGTTGACATACATACATACATACATACATACATACATACATACATACATACATACAGAGAAGAGAGAGAGAGAGAGAGAGAGAAGTGTGCATGAACACATAGATATATGCACACATGCATGAACAAGTATACGCACACATGCATGAACACACACACACACACACACACACACACACACACACACACACACACACACACACACTCATGCACGCACGCACGCACACACACACACACACACACACACACACACACACACACACACACACACACACACACACACACACACACACACACACTGGTTCTCGATTATTCCCAATGCTGTCGGTGAAGGATTTAAGATCTTATTTCACCGTCGTCTGTTTCACTCCATCCTCCTCTTTCCTCCCCCTTTCAAACCCGCCCCCTTGTATCATTTCCATAGTAACTGCGATATCCTTCACCCACACTTACCCCCCCCCCTCCCCCCATCCCCCACGACATGTTTACTTCCGTTGTTTGTTTTGTCCTGCAGCCCCCCCGCAGCGACACCTCCATGATCAGCCTGAAACTGACACAGTCGTCCTGCCTTCAGAGACCAACAGGTCAAGACTTGTTTCTTCACTCTTTCTTGTGGTCATCTGGCGGCTCCTTTCTTCTACGTGTATTTCCTTTTTTTTAACCTCCGCCTGCTGTCGTTACACTTTGAAAGTTCTCTTGTTCATTCTGTTGCCTTTTTGTGTGATGTTGACTGTGTCAAAGAAATTGCCCTTTCATTTGCTTTGGGTATTCAAACACAGGCTGATTTTTTTTTTCTTTTTTTTTTTCAACTCGCTTTTGGTAACTTATTTCTTTCCGTAGTTCTCTTCAATTCCCCATGTCTGTTGTTCTCCATCCTACTAGGGAGTACATCTGATTGTGATGTTTCACCCTTGGCAGTGGAAACACCACAACATTGCAGGTGGTGTTCTATTGTGAGCACCATATGTAGTAAACACCAGGCGCGGTTAGATATTCCAGAAGGCGAAAGTGGAGTGTGAACAACCATAACTGAAAGCCGCTGTTCAGACTATGAAACTCTGTCATTCACAGAGCGGTCAGTGGAGAAAGTAATAAGGGTACACTTAATACACACATTAACCTCGTCGTTTTCATTTGTTTCTTCCCCCCCCCCCCCCCCCCCTTTCCGAACGATCGTTTCTATAATAGCTGAAAAATCGTTCATCCGCACTCTTGTCCTGCATTTCGCCCACAGCGACGCCTCCATGTTGACAGACATGTTTACACCTCCATGTTGACAGACATCTTTACACCTCCATGTTGACAGACATGTTTACACCTCCATGCTGACAGACATGTTTACACCTCCATGCTGACAGACATGTTTACACCTCCATGCTGACAGACATGTTTACACCTTCATGTTGACAGACATGTTTACACCTCCATGTTGACAGACATGTTTACACCT
>CM065721.1:83178370-83190870 GCA_033310375.1 Conus canariensis
CGGTCGCTAAGCCGGACGGCCCTACCACCCTTACCCACGCCTATCACACACTAGGTCAGACAACACAGCACACTAACACAGTTTTACAATCACGCACGCTTCTTTATTTCACACACACTCTATGGCGCCACCACTCACGCACATCCACAACTGCACACAAGTATCCCAATTCCCGCTGACTCACCTACTCTACTATAATGACCTGGAAGACCCTAACCTAACCTAAAACACCAGTTACAGTATATCACTGTGACCTGGGGACACAGTGAGAGCCCGCACACGTGGTGACTAACTACTAGGGACAAGGATTTACCAAAGGGACTCTAATCTCTTAACGACTGCTACCACCCACACCTCTCCCCAGGACTCACCCTTCTCTTTTAACCCGGGACCACTACCAACCTGGTCGCTGCGTCCTTAAGGGAGGCAACAACAAGTACCCTACACTGTGCCGGCCACTACGTCCTAAAAGGAGGCAGTAGCTAACACCCCTAACCCTACTGCCTAACGCTACACCCCTTCTACCACAAACATGGGACAACCCATCCCGGCCCGGAAAGCTCCAGTCCTCGGCGCTGTACGTGGCCCCTCACAGGCTGACCTCCCCGGAAGACTCTGCACCCCGGCGCTGTCCGTGGCTCCTCCGCGGGCCGACACCCTCCCCGAAGACTCTGCACCCCGGCGCTGACCGTGGCTTCCCGCAGTCTGACTCCTCCCTGCGATGGGCACGACACCCAACGTACACACACCAGACGCCCTCTCGACGGGTCCGGGGCTCGTAGGACGCCTCCTCCTCTGAAGGCCCCGTCGGACACCAAGGGTGAAAAAGGCCTGGTGCAGCGCCCTCTCACAGGACGCCTGAACAGGGACGAGGAACCAGTGCCGGAGAACTCCCGGAAGAGCACCGGTAGCTGGAGGAGAGCTGCCCCACAGAAGGCAGACGGCCTGGGTGGTCTTCTCCCGGAAAAACAACAGGCACTGGAAAGCGCCGCTCACCTGCCGGCACGCGGCAGTAGACTGCGGTGGTCTGGCCCCAGCCTCAGGACGGAACAGGATACCTGCTGACACAACTGGAGGCCACTACTGTAGTGTTGCTACTACCCGAGTCATCAAGGCACATAGGCTACTTGGTAAAGCTTTAACTCTCCATCTCCCTTGCCTACTTCCCACTCGGGCATGAGTGACCCTTGAATTTCGAACACATCCCCCCAACCCATTACTCACTTTGGGGTTACCAGACCCATTTCCTGCCAACCCTTACAACAGCAGTAAAACAATATACTCCCTGAGCCAATCCACGCTATTACATATGAAATTATGAATCACACCCAATTCTCGGAGAAATAAACCAATCTAAGCGATCCAACACGGACTGCATGGGCCCCCTTAGGACACACTAAATAATCTAGGAAATGGCCATTTTCACAAGGAAATGTCTCCACACAATAATCAGTAGTAATACACATCTCTCAGAGGGGAAAAAAAAAACAAAAAAAAAAAACATCAATTTTTAGCGGTTCACAGTTCCAGCATGTTCACACAAGAGAATCGGCTCGCAGCCACAATCCTTCACATTCTTACCCCTCTTTGCACTGTCAGTTACAACCATATATCAAAAACAACATGATTTGTTCGCCAAAATTTCCATCCAGCACCTCACTCTCATGTCATCTCTTGTCAGATGACCCAGTGGTTAATCCTTGTTATGCCAACACAACCACACTTCATACAATATTACATGCTGCACATCATCCGTTTTTATCCTATCGACTGCTAAGCTACTCGCCTTAAACTTTACCTTCCCCTTCTTTCCGACTACTAAATTTCATAATGGGACTGTCTCCCCACAACCTAAGACATCTTTCTCCGACCCTATTCTGTCACAAACACATACATCCCTGCATGTGTGACGACTGTCACTTGTATTACAAAAACTTCTACCCTATGGACTCACTGTCCTGTACCAAATGCGTACGTCACAGATACAGTCCGCACGCGCACGACACCCGCGTCGAGAACCATGACTCGTAACGAAAGTGACAAGACACCAATATAAGTTGAATAGTCACGACCGTACTCCAGTATAAACCACTCGACCACAAATTGGCCTTAGCCCTACTACACAGTTAACCGATTCCAATGCTGTGCAGGTCAACTCCGGAATCGTTAATCAATTTCAACGAACTCCTACTATTTACAATTGAGATTGAGCACAATCATCAAACCCCTCTATGATTCACGCAGATACATCTGCACCTGACTCATATTATGATCCTCAACCAAATGCAACCTCGTACTACCCTCTTATTGAACCCACTGACATTACCATGAACTAACCACAAACAATATCTACATCACTGTCCATCAACGGTCATTATATTGAACCCACATTGTCTAGCCAAACTGTCCTGAGAAAATCGAACTCAGGAACCACTATGTACATTACTTACAAAAATACACAGGAAAGAGGTAACAACACAAACCGGCTGACTACAAATTTCAATCACGGAACCAAGACAACATCATACTAGACAACCAGTATACGCAACGAACACCATACAACTAATCGCAACATGAGACAACTACAGTTCAACTCGCCATAATACAAGACAACACAACGAACTACAACACAACGAACCTAACAGATCACCAACCTGGACATACAGACGATCAACCACACCAGTTCTGCAACTGGCTGACAGTGGCTGCAACAAGGACGACACCGACTCAGCACAGGCCAAGGGCACCCAAACCCGACGAGGACCTGGCACTAACTATGACCCGAAGTCACTCTTCAAAACTACCGGCGCTGCCGCCGCACCTACAAGGAGTACGTCCACTCCGACGAACACCAGGGACCGAAGTGAAGCTACCCCAACGCATTCCGCCCTGGTCGGAATCAAGCGAACTCTACTCACCACACAAAACAACGATTGGTCAGAGCAGTGTATCCCTCGGCAGAGCTGACACGCCTGACCAACGGACTAGTTGTTGCTCGTGCAACAACACGACAATTTACCACAACAACTCACAGACTTGACAACACAACAACAGCCGATATCCTGCCCCGCCTTCTCTGGTATAGAACCAAAGTAACAAAAGGGTAACAATCGGGAACGAAACCAACCTCCCGCTTCCATTCCATTCCTTCAATAAGTGAAGACTGGAATGAAAGAATATTGTATGTCCTATTTCCCCAGCCTCCTACCTAGCCTAATCTTACTACCTAACCCCGAGGAACTTAACCTAACTGTAGCTAACTAAACCCCAACCTCACATACGCGCGAGCGCACACACACACACACACACACACACACACACACACACACACGCACACGCACACACGCGCACACACACACACACGCGCTCGCACGCTCTCTATCTTGAACCACCACTACTCTTACCACATGGACATACTGGTTTAGTACCGCCGATCGGTGACATACCCCCCTGCCTAAGTTTTAACTACAGGTTAAAACAAACAACAACTTCTCACTCGATCGGCGTTTTAGCCACACTCTACCTATAACAATTCAATTCCCCATCACTCATTCTGTCCTACTGTTACTTTTGATGCACACCAAAACTTCCATCCCAACAACATCAACTTTTAAATACATCAACAACCACAGGTTACATTAATCAACCTGGTCTAACGCTGCTCACACGACCTTAACGTAGGCACTTACAGGCAGCCGTTACACTACGCACCACTTATGAATTTTATAACTGAGGCTGCTCTGATTACACACAACTGCTATGCAACACGTACTACAAATGCCACACCCTCAGTAACACTTTGCTACGTCATTCTCTTCCAAAGATAATAACACATGCATAGCTTCGACAATGTCAACCTCTCATGACTCACGTAAATGGAACTTAAGGTTCTCTCTCTCTCTCTCTCTTGCATTGTGAAAAAGATATTTTATTTTTAGGTACATATGTACATCCAGTAGATAGTCGATATTATTCTGACAAAGATTACTCATGCACACTAGAACTAATTGAACAATATATATTTGCACAGACAGAACAAGGAAACAACTTCCATTACATCATTGGAGGAGATCTTAATGCTCGTATTGGGGAATGGAGCTTGAGTATCGATGATGAAAATGAGATTACAGGAAGAGAACAGGACGTGTATGCACGTAGGTCTAAAGATCCCCACACAAATGGTTTTGGCAAGAAACTAATAGAATTTTGTATAACATTTAATGTAACGCCACTAAATGGTCTTTGTATGGGAAAGTTCGACGATGCATACACGTTTTATTCCGAAAGGGGTAACAGTATTATAGATTACTATATATGTTCTGTTGAACTGTTAGAAAATGTGAAAAAGTGTCAGATAGTAGAGAGAGTTGAAGCTCAGCATATGCCTATTATGATGGAATTACAAAGTACACTGTCTAACGCACAAGAGAACGAGGGCAAAAAATCTTACGTGAAGAAACTAAAGTGGGATCCCACAAAACAACAACAGTATGTCCAGTTCATAGAATCGGAAGAGGCAAAACAAACAATGGCGCAAATAACAGAAGAAATAGAGAGAGATATAGACACGAGTATAGACAGATTTAATAAGCTATTAAAAGAGGCAGGGAAAGACATGTACAGAACAATAGGTATAGGAGGAAAATGTAAGACTACAAACAGCTGGTATGATAAAACATGTCAAATCAAAAAGAAAGAAGCAAAACAAGCACTCAATAGACTGACATGGACGAAAAAGGATAAAAACCCAACCATTTATCAAGTAAGGAGAGAGGCTTACAGGAATAAAAGAGCAGTATACAAAGAAATAATTAGAGAAAAGAAAAAACAGTATAAAAAGCAAACATACGACACACTAGTACAAAATCGCAAGGACAGCCGAATGTTCTGGAGCACCATAAAAAGTGTTAGAAGGAAGAAGAACACATTACCATCTATTAATATTACTCAGTGGAAAACGCATTTCGAAAGCATTTTGAATCCACATGACACAGAAATACTAAACGATAGAGAAGAAGGACCACAAGAAGAAGAAGAAGTGTTAAACGAAATTCAAGTACAAGAATTAGACGAAGAGATAACCGAAAACGAAGTAAGATCAGCTACAGAAAAATTAAAAAAAAGGCAAATCACCAGGTATTGATGAAATCCCTCCTGAATTTCTTAAAACCATAGGACAAAATATAGTGCCATTCTTAACGAAATTATTCAACAAGTTATACCAAGATAGCTACTTCCCCATAGAATGGTCAAGGGCGGTGATTATACCACTACACAAGAAAGGAGATAGACAGAATCCAGGAAATTATAGAGGAATATCCTTATTATGCATCATAAGCAAGATCTACACAGCAATATTAAACAGAAGACTATATGATTGGGCAGAAGCAGAAAATAAAATTAGCAAAGAACAGGCAGGCTTCAGGAAAGATTTTTCAACAGTAGATCATATCTTCACACTAACATCCATGATAAGTAACTGCCTATACGGCAGAAGAAGTAAATTGTATGTAGCCTTCATTGATTATCAGAAAGCGTTTGACACAGTAAATAGAGAAAAACTCTGGGAAATCCTACAGAAACACAAAATATCTACGAAGATGCTTGACATGCTAAAAGCTATCTATAAAACAGTACAAGCATGTGTAAGACATGGAACTGAACTAACAGAATTCTTTGAATGTCACACAGGAGTGAAACAAGGGTGCTTACTGTCCCCCCTAATCTTTTCATTACTAATTACAGAAGTTGCAGACAATGTCACAGCTAAAGGAAGACACGGATATCAATTCTTACCCGGAAAGGCAGAAATATTTTCATTTCTATTCGCTGATGACATAGCTTTAATATCAAGAACACCAGCAGGTCTGCAAAACCAAATTAAGAACCTACAGGAAGCCTCGGACCGCATTGGACTAAAGGTTAATCTCCAAAAAACAAAAATCATGGTCTTTAGAAAAGGAGGATACCTTGGCAGACTAGAAAAATGGAATTACAAAGGGGAAGAAATTGAGGTAGTAAATAGCTACAAATATTTAGGTTTTACTCTAACGACTAAACTCTCAGTAGATATTTCACTTTCAGAATATGCAGGAAGGGCGAAAGGGAAAATAGGTGAAATAATGAAAACAATGTATAGTTTAGGACACTTAGATATAAATATATTTTTTAAGCTATTTGATACACAGGTCAAGTCACTGCTACTGTACGCAGCAGAAGTATGGGGTTTGACTCGTTATTCAGCGGTGGAAAATATACATTTATTCGCATGTAAAAGATACATGGGGGTAGGGAGAAAAACGCCAAACAACTTAGTATACGGAGAACTAGGAAGATATCCGATGAGTATAGATAGTTCAATAAAAGCAATCAGATATTGGTTCAAAATAATGAAGATGACTCCAGACAGGATACCTAGACAAGCATATGAAAGAGAAAAAACAGAAATTGACAAACCACAGAACTGGGCGCTGGAAATTAAACGCTGTTTGGATATGTATGGCTTCTCTGAAGTCTGGTTGAATGAAGGCGTAGAAAACGAGCAAAGATTTATCATAACACTAAAACAAAGAATCATAGATTGTTACAAACAGAACTGGCATAACAAAATAGCGAATAGTGAACGATTTACAACATACCATACATTTAAAACTATTCACCAAACTGAAGAATACTTTCGCGCAATCACAATCGCGAAGTTTAGAAAAGCACTGACAAGATTACGATTAGGAATAAACGAACTGCATGGCAATAAAAAATATATAGATAATCAAGCTATAACAACATGCCCCTTCTGCCCAACAGTAGAAACAGAAATGCACTTCTTAATGTGGTGTCCCAATTACAGGCAATTGCGAACAAAATACATTTTCAAACATTTTAGTAATAGAAATGCAATCACACTGGAAAGTCTGCTACAAAACGATAGTACTGAAATCATAAGAGATATTGCAATGTACATCTTCTATGCCTTAAAAACGAGAGAAACCCATATGTAATAGTAATACTGACGATATAGGAAAAATAGAAATTCTAAACAGAAAACAAAATATTTTACAATCAATGTTTCAATCAATGTTTTTGTTGTTGTCATGTTGTAATGTATGTTGCGTACTCCTGTGGACGGGCCGAGGGCCCCACAATAAATGTCGCGGCGTGAAAGCGCGCGTCAAGCGTCAAGCGTCAAGCGTCAAGCGTCAAGCGTCTCTCTCTCTCTCTCTCTCTCTCTCTCTCTCTCTCTCTCTCTCTCTCTCTCTCTCTACGGCAAGCGACTCAAGAAGTCTGCCGCCACATTGTCCTTCCCAGACGCTGCCTGCACCGTAAGCTGGAATGGCTGCAGCTGCAGTGCCCACCTTGTGATCCTCCCACTAGCACTCTAGACCCTACAGCTATCTTCCTGGGTTTCGTCCTCAAGTGAGAATGTCGCTTGTACCTGCAAGCTGCGGTTGCCAAGTTCTTCTTTGCCAACTCATACGTCTCAGTTACCTTGTTCCTTAAGTTAACGACGTACTCTGCTGCTGTGCGGAGCTCTTGCCTTTCTGGTTGCAACCACAGATCCCTCAGTATCTGCATGGGCCTGTGCATCAGTGGCATCCTTACAAGGGGAACTCTTGACACTCTTCCCTTGTCCACAGTACGCTGACACTGGAAGCATGACTGGCAGTTCCGACGAATGTCAGCATGCATGCCTGGCCAATAAAAATGGCGACCAACTCGCTCCTTGGTTCGGGTGGTACCTAAGTGACCAGACATGGGTACGTCGTGGGCTAGCTTCATCACCGTGGTCCGTAGTTCAGCTGGGACGCAGATCTGACTCGCTACGTCCTTGGGACCCTCAAACCGCCGGACCAGTACACCAGACTTCCGAGCGTACTCGACTCGTCCAAACTTGGTGTGGAAGTGCGTCCCTGCTTCACACGCACTCCGAGCCTTCCTCAGGGTTTCATCCTGGTCCTGCATCTGAATTAACTGCTGGGTAGAGGTGTTCAGAATGCATTCCTCGACGGGCAGTGGTACGGGTTCTTGCTGCTCCCTGGCTCTCTGCGCGCGTGTCTGCACTGCCCCTACCAATGCCGGGTCTGCGTATACAGGCACACGTGTCCAACCGGGATCTCCTACTCTCTTTGCGAAGTTTCCGATCAGGACTTCCTGCACAGGGCTATTCATGACCAAAACCTCCAACTTCCCTGCGATGAATGGTGACTTCAACTCTATTACCGCCACAGGTAACACAGACCTACACCTGGATTCAGCCAACACTACTGGGACTGTCTGTCCTGTGTACGCATCTGCCGGTACTAACCACTTGGCCACTACGGTGTGTCCGGCACCAGTGTCCCGTAATCCATTGGCCGGAGACCCGTTAACTTCTACAATGCACGCAGGCTCGTACCGCTGCTCAGCGCATGGGCGACACAACGTAGGGACTACTCGAGCTTGGGGCTGGTCACAACAATGAACAGCTCCAACAGAATGGGGCTCAGGGCATTTCCTAGCGATGTGGCCTGGCTTCTTGCAGTTGAAACAAACTATGGTCGATCTAGGCCCTTCTGATCTCCTGTTCAGCTGCTGTAGTGCACCATCACTCTGTTGGGATCTCTGTGTGGGCTGGCTCCCTACTGTTTCGCGCCTATTACCCAGGTTGGGCTGGTTAACTGTTCGGTCTTGCCTCGCCTTCCTCCCCAGTCTTTTGGCCTCTGCCACAACAGTAGCTTCCGTTGCAAGTTGTTCCACAGTTTTCGGGCATGTCTTCCGCACCTCAGTTGTGAACTCTGGAGACAATAGCTGATAAAACTGTTCCTGGAACAGCAGATCCTTTACGTCCTCTGCCACACTCTCATCCTTGCCCGCTGCCGCACACCAGAGGGAAAACCACCGCTTCATCCTTCCCAGCATCTGGCCGAAAGTCTCAGCAGCGTCCTTCTTGATGCTCCTGAACTTTTCTCGGTAGGCCTCAGCATCTAGCCTGAAGTGGCTTAACAGGGCGCCCTTTATCTGATCATAGTCGCCTAACTCATCCGCACTTAACCGCATCACCGCTTCTCTAGCCTTTCCTCTCAGCAGAGACATCAGACGTGTGGGCCATGAGGTCTTGCTCCACTTGCACATCTGGGCTACACGCTCAAATTGGGCGATGAAAGCGTCCACGTCGTCGTTCTCTCCCAACGGCTCAAGGTGGACATGCTTCGTTTCCTCCACCTCAATCAAGCGTTTCCTATGCGCTGCTTCATCTAAGGCCTGTCTCTCTTGTATGATTAGCTCTCGCTCTCTTGCCTCTAACTCGGCTTCATCTCTTCGTCTCTTGAGATCTAACTCGGCTTGCCGTGCTTGAGCTTCTATTTCCCTTATTGCCCTTTCTTCCTCCATCTTCTTCCTCTGCAGTTCCAGTTCCAGCTGCCTCGCTGCTTTCTCATCTTCGATCTTCTTCTGCTTCACCTCTAGTTCCCTCTGCCTAGCAGCTTTCTCCTCTTCTATCTTCCTCTGCTGCATCTCTAGCTCCCTCTCATCCTTCATCTTCTGCCTCACTTTCTCCTCTTCGATCTTCTTCTGCTTCATTTCTAGCTCCCTCTGTCTATCAGCTTTCTCCTCTTCTATCTTCCTCTGCTGCATCTCTAGCTCCCTCTGCCTAGCAGCTTCCTCCTCTTCTATCTTCCTCTGCTGCATCTCTAACTCCCTATGCCTAGCAGCCTTCTTCTCTTCAATCTGCGTCCGCTGCATTTCTAGCTCCCTCTCATCCTTCATCTTCTGCCTCACTTTCTCCTCCATCCGGAGCTCCAATTCTACTTCTCTCGCTGTCTTCTCATCCTCATTACGTACTGAGTCCGTGACGAACTTGGCGAGGTCTCCCCCAGCTAAACCCATCGCCGCTCCCAACTTGGCAAACTTTGCATAAGCCCCCGTCCCCTGTTCTTGATCCACCCCCACAACCTGGTCACTAACCTTAGGTTTGGTATCCGCCGTAGGGGCCTGTGGATCTATGACACTATCGGGGTCGTACTGCGGATGGGCTCGGGTGTGTTTAGACATAGGATAACCCCTACCACCACAGAGCTAACAAGGGACAGTATGCGATCTGAGCGCAACTGGAGGTTCCTGACTACGCGCTAGCCCTGAAGCAACTCAGCACAAGTACACAATACTCTCAATGAGTCACGTACCAAGCATAACTCCACCCACACTTGTGTACCTCATACATATACCCCTATGGGCTCCAACCCATATAATACTACCAATGCACTGTCTGGTCACTGACTGAACCACGTGACACCGTGTGTCCACCGTCCACTGTGCATGCGCACCAGTTACCCACAGTCACAGGCTTCACTGTCTCTGGTAGGCCGTACCCACACGATCACAGTGCACTTGCACCCCGCAAGTCCATATGCACTCACAGCACACCTTAGTGTCACAACCCTGCACACCCTCGTGCTTCCCACACACAGTCACCTGGGCTTACACTGCCCTTAATCCCCACAGGATATCCGAGCACACAGTGTGCACAGTCACGGGCCGGGTACCACTCTACCTACTCACTGGGGTTATACCACATGTAAGGGACACAAAGGACACCTGGTACCCTCCGGCACCTCACCTACACTGTACGGTGTAATCACTCACACTTCCAACAACCACTCAAAGTTTATTGACCATTCATACCTCACTCACTCGGTAGCGCCAACCCAATCACACCAACACAGGTGCCCTGCCCAATGCCAATGGAAAACTGCCTGAAGTGAACAGGGACACTACGTACCACCTCCCAGGGTACTGGTACGCTCCCACCAACCTCCCACTTACATTTCACACAACGTACACACCGGACACAACACCCCCCTACCTCCCTTCTAGCTACCTATCACCTACCCAGAACCACCTAAGTACCCCGCATCTCCACCAAAGTGTCGCGGTCGCTAAGCCGGACGGCCCTACCACCCTTACCCACGCCTATCACACACTAGGTCAGACAACACAGCACACTAACACAGTTTTACAATCGCGCACGCTTCTTTATTTCACACACACTCTATGGCGCCACCACTCACGCACATCCACAACTGCACACAAGTATCCCAATTCCCGCTGACTCACCTACTCTACTATAATGACCTGGAAGACCCTAACCTAACCTAAAACACCAGTTACAGTATATCACTGTGACCTGGGGACACAGTGAGAGCCCGCACACGTGGTGACTAACTACTAGGGACAAGGATTTACCAAAGGGACTCTAATCTCTTAACGACTGCTACCACCCACACCTCTCCCCAGGACTCACCCTTCTCTTTTAACCCGGGACCACTACCAACCTGGTCGCTGCGTCCTTAAGGGAGGCAACAACAAGTACCCTACACTGTGCCGGCCACTACGTCCTAAAAGGAGGCAGTAGCTAACACCCCTAACCCTACTGCCTAACGCTACACCCCTTCTACCACAAACATGGGACAACCCATCCCGGCCCGGAAAGCTCCAGTCCTCGGCGCTGTACGTGGCCCCTCACAGGCTGACCCTCCCCGGAAGACTCTGCACCCCGGCGCTGTCCGTGGCTCCTCCGCGGGCCGACACCCTCCCCGAAGACTCTGCACCCGGCGCTGACCGTGGCTTCCCGCAGTCTGACTCCTCCCTGCGATGGGCACGACACCCAACGTACACACACCAGACGCCCTCTCGACGGGTCCGGGGCTCGTAGGACGCCTCCTCCTCTGAAGGCCCCGTCGGACACCAAGGGTGAAAAAGGCCTGGTGCAGCGCCCTCTCACAGGACGCCTGAACAGGGACGAGGAACCAGTGCCGGAGAACTCCCGGAAGAGCACCGGTAGCTGGAGGAGAGCTGCCCCACAGAAGGCAGACGGCCTGGGTGGTCTCCTTCTCCCGGAAAAACAACAGGCACTGGAAAGCGCCGCTCACCTGCCGGCACGCGGCAGTAGACTGCGGTGGTCTGGCCCCAGCCTCAGGACGGAACAGGATACCTGCTGACACAACTGGAGGCCACTACTGTAGTGTTGCTACTACCCGAGTCATCAAGGCACATAGGCTACTTGGTAAAGCTTTAACTCTCCATCTCCCTTGCCTACTTCCCACTCGGGCATGAGAGTGACCCCTTGAATTTCGAACACATCCCCCAACCCATTACTCACTTTGGGGTTACCAGACCCATTTCCTGCCAACCCTTACAACAGCAGTAAAACAATATACTCCCTGAGCCAATCCACGCTATTACATATGAAATTATGAATCACACCCAATTCTCGGAGAAATAAACCAATCTAAGCGATCCAACACGGACTGCATGGGCCCCCTTAGGACACACTAAATAATCTAGGAAATGGCCATTTTCACAAGGAAATGTCTCCACACAATAATCAGTAGTAATACACATCTCTCAGAGGGAAAAAAAAAAACAAAAAAAAAAAACATCAATTTTTAGCGGTTCACAGTTCCAGCATGTTCACACAAGAGAATCGGCTCGCAGCCACAATCCTTCACATTCTTACCCCTCTTTGC
>CM065721.1:83195870-83198370 GCA_033310375.1 Conus canariensis
CACATATTCACATTATTATGTCCCCGCAGCCTCATAACGAGCCTGTTGAAAACTGTCCCGTTGTTAGCTTGCTTTGTCCAGACACATATTCACATTATTATGTCCCCGCAGCCTCATAACGAGCCTGTTGAAAACTGTCCCGTTGTTAGCTTGCTTTGTCCAGACACATATTCACATTATTATGTCCCCGCAGCCTCATAACGAGCCTGTTGAAAACTGTCCCGTTGATCACATAATTATTATGTCCCCGCAGCCTCATAACGAGCCTGTTGAAAACTGTCCCGTTGTTAGCTTGCTTTGCCCAGACGAGGTTCTAAATAAGAAACGGCGAGTGTTCGCTGGATTTCATTACTGTCTTTATTCATGTATCTAGTAAATCCTCGTGGGAATGTTTTTATTTATGAATTTCTTGTGCATGTATTCAACTGATTATTCTGCTTTTTTATTCAATTGACTATTTCATGTATTCAATCATTTTCTTATTTAATTACACTGTATTACAAATTGAATTACAAAGCCTAGCTCACTGTTTGTCTGTATGTCTGTCTGTCTGTCTGTCTGTCTGTCTGTCTCTATCTCTATTTCCTTAAAGTAGACGAGGAATTCTCTCTCTCTCTCTCTCTCTCTCTCTCTCTCTCTCTCTCTCTCTCTCTCTCTCTCTCTCTCTCTTATTGTTATTCTCATTTTTATTTTTATTTTATTTTATTTTATTATTATTTCTTTTTTTGTTTGTTTGTTTGTTTGTTTTGTTTTCATTTCTCTTCTATTTTCATTTGCTGTTCCTCTATGATTACATGACCGCTTTGCTTGCTTCTTTGCTTTCTTATATTAATTGATTTCACTGCATGTTGTAGTCCCTACTCAGGGCGAGGACTGGATGTAAAAAAGCACGTCAGTGCTCATCTATTATCCTCGTAAATAAAGAATTTTTGTCTTGTCTTGTCTTCTCTCTCTCTCTCTCTCTCTCTCTCTCTCTCTCTCTCTCTCTCTCTCTCTCTCTCTCTCTCTCTCTTCATTTATTAAAGTACACTATGTGAACTTTTCAACACTATTGGTCTTTTCCAAATCAGAAGAAAACGACAATAACAACAGCAACACGTGAACAAACAGAAAAGCCCAATGTCAGAGCTATGAATCGTCTGAGGAGAAACGTATCTCATCCCTCCCATCGTCCGCTTCAAGAAACCACTATTCTCCTCTTTTCCCGTACTCCTCAAAGAGAGATTTCACGAAAAGCGTTGGAAATGAGTAGAAATGCGAGTATCGGCGTGCATGGAAGGAATCTAATTATGATTTACTATATAGCTCAAAGTGTGCGGAGTTTTTAAGCATTATGGAGATCCTAGCTCTAGAAATACATCGCTTGATGATGACAGTCAAAGTGTTTAAACGTGTCTTTAAGAAATTCTTTAATTCTGTTTTGTTTTTCGGCAAAAGAAACAAACTGCAGCGTTACTGGAACACGACAAAAAAAGCAGAAGAGCACACAAAACAAAGTGTGAAGTAACGCAGTTTTAATGCACGACACAAAACAGGACAAGAAATTTTCGGCAATATGCCTTCCTCAGCGACAAAAAATACAGACATAAACACATAAACTTATCATTCCCCTTTCCCCTTTAGTACTTACCTGTGCATGGTTGGTCTGCATCAGTGGCCTCTTCGTGACCGTAGAGCCTAGCGCCTACTGGAATGATCGTTTGAGAGCCTATATCTTTTGCCAGGAGTTTCTGAGTAGGGTTAGCTCCCCAGTCTCCTGTCTTTTTGCTTTTTTTTTCTATTTTCTTTTATTTTATTTATTCATTTATTTTCCTTTTCACTTACTTTTGTATCTGTCCCTCTCCTTCCTACCTTCCTTGGCCCCCTTCTCTCCCCCCCCCCCCACCTCCTTTTTTTTTTTCTTTTTTTTCCCTCCCCCTTTCACCCCCCCCCCTTTCTACCCCTCCCTATCCCCTCCTCCCCCTTTCCCTTCTGCTCCCTCCCCTCCTCCATCCTTGTTCCTTTTCTGTCGTCCTTTTAACGGCTCCTTCCCCCTTTCCTTCCTTCTCTTTACTTTCCCTCTTACTTCCTTTCTCTCTACTTTTGACCTCAACTATTCTCCTCTCTCACTCCCCCACCCTCCTCCCTCTCGCCCTCCCTCATACCTCCACCCTTGCTTTAGGTCCTTCTTTTCTTCTCTTTATGTCTCTCCTTCTTCCCCCCCCCCCCGCCCCCTCCCTCCTCGCCCCCCTCCCCCTCCCTCCTCCCCCCCTCCCCCCCGCTCTTCTTTTTTCCCTTTATTTATCTATATGTATATATATATGTATAGATAATTTTTTTTGTGTGTGGTCATTGGGAGTGTTGTTAGCGCCTCTCATCATGACCTCATATCTATCTTTTGCGTTAATGCTCTTATTTTTGCCTTTTTTTCTGTTGCGCCACCATAGCACCACCTACCTCCCTATGCTATACCCAATGTCTTGATGTATGCCTTGTTTGTACATTTACCCATTTATTCCCC
>CM065721.1:83203370-83211901 GCA_033310375.1 Conus canariensis
CTATCACTCAAGCTATCTACCCATCTATCGATCTATCAATCTATCCTTCTCAATCCATTCAAGGAAGAGCCTTCTCTCTATGTCGGCCTCCCCTACTTTCTTTTTTGACCTCTCACACATTTTTTTTTTCTTTTTCTTTTTTCTTCTCCTTTTTCTTATTCCTTCCTTCTTTATTTTTTCTTTCCTTTTTTTCCTCCTCCCTATTTTTTCTTCCTCTCTTTTTTTTGTGATAACATATTTTAGGAGGGAACCTTTTCTGCATTGAACGTTTGAGTATCACTCCCCCTCGCACCTTCACAGATAAACTCGAACATCCCCAAGAGCAATCCTTGACACGCAAAAAAAAAGAAGCAAGGACAGCAACAGGGGTGACTGAACAAGGGGTCAAAGGAGAGAAACTCTTGCAAGGGTGGAAAACACATTGTCTCGCAAATCGACCTGGTCCCCAATGGGGTTGACCTTGAGGCGAAAGAAAAGAAAAGAAAAAAAAAGGATCCACAAGGAAAACATGAGGAAGGTCCAGTAGCGAGACAACATATTCGTATGTGTGTGTGTGTGTGTGTGTGTGTGTGTGTGTGTGTGTGTGTGTGTGTGTGTGTGTGTGTGTGTATTTTAATTTATACAGTACTCTAGAGTGCCATACTTGATCGTACGCTTTTTTATATCAAAGAAAGTAGCCAGTACATTTTTCCTTCTAGCAAACTGATGTTTAATTTGGGTTGTTAATTTGGTAAGGTGATCGATGGTTGATCTGCCCTTACGAAAACCTGCTTGATGTATTGGTATGATATTGTTCTTTTCGCTGTAGTGTAGGTGACGATTTAAAATTATTTTTTCCATCAGTTTCCCCGTATGTGACGTCAGAGCAATAAGCCGATAACTGTTTATGTCTGATTTTGGTTTACCAAGCTTGTGTATGGGAACAATAATAGATTGTTTCCATATTAATGGAATATTTCCAGACGACCAACATCTTTGTATGAATTGGTGAAGAAAGTTAACAAAATTAGCAGGTAAATGTTTGATTAATTCATTTGATATTCCATCAGGGCCTACTGAAGTTCTTTTATTTCCATTGGAGAAAATGACATCTTTCATTTCTTTTAAGGTGATTGGGGCATTGATAAAATGGCTGTTATCTTCTATTGGATCATTGTATATTTCACTGGAAGATTCTTTCTCTCGAAAAACTCTATCCTTTTCTGACAAGCCCTCTTTGCAACTCGTCATTGCAAACATTTCTGAGAAAGCTTCGGCCTTTTGTGAGTTAGAAGGAAATTCTTCATTTTTTATATGTACTGGATATTCTGGAAGGCATACTCCATTTTTCATATTTTTCACTTTTTTCCAAACCTTCTGAAGATCTGCATGATCGGAAACTTCGTTTTTACAAAAATTAGACCAATACTGTAGTTTGGCCTGTTCGTTTACTCTATTGCTATGTATCTTTGCCTTCTTCATATTTTTGTGTTTTCCTTCATTTTTCTGTCTTTGAGATATTCATTAAAGGCTTCTTTCTTCAGTTGTTTAGCCTCTGCACAAGCATCGTTCCACCAAACATTTCCTGAATATTTATTATCTTTCATTTGATTGCACTTCGCTATTGAAGAATCAGCAGCGTACAAAGTTATCTCAGTAAATTTTGCATAAACACTATCTATATTATCCGACTGAGGTTCTTCAATGTTATGCATTGACAACAATCTTTCAAATTTGTCCCAATCCGCATTTCTGTAATTATATTTAGGAATTTTATCTTGTACTGAATCCTGACTTACTGGTTTGTCATTTACACTGATAACAACGGGAAGATGGTCACTACCCAATGTATCCTTGACAGTATCCCATTCACAGTTGCATGCAATAGCTGGTGATATAAGTGACAAATCGATGGCAGATGGCTTATGTTTCGATATATCTGGGATTCTAGTTACACTCCAGTACTGAGTAGATATAAAGCAGAATCAATAACATTTTCGACGAAACGGTTATTGATAGACCTGCCAACAGTGCATTCCTTGTCCCAAAAGGGAGAATGAGCATTAAAATCGCCCACTATCAACCATTTCTCTTTCTGATCCTGAATTGAGCGTAGCCACTCCGTGTTCTGTTCGTCTGGACCAGTTGGCAGATACACAGAAACTATATTCAAAATCAGCGATTCATTAAATTTTACTCTGACTGCACAGGCATTAATGTTTCTAGTATCTGTTGGAAAGGGTGATACAATTTGCCTGTAATCCAGAACATCTTTGATGTAAATAGCTGTGTTGATTTTTCCTTTTTCATCCTCAGATTGGTAGATTGGAGGATAAAAGTAGCCCTTAAGGATTGGGAGTTTCTTAGTGAATACATTTAGAGATTGTAAAGCTAAAACATGGTACTTATTTGATGAAAGATGCTGCACAAGATTGTCTAGATTTGTGGAAATTGATCTACAATTCCAGTGCATTATTTGAATATTAGATTGCCTTTCCATTTTCTTCGGCATTTTTCCCTCCTGATTAACGCTGTGTTGTCTCAACAGCCTTGCGATTAAGAATGAACTCAGTGAGATAAATAAGAAATAGCTAACAATACCAGCAACAACAACAACAAAAGATAGTTGTGATAAGATAATATAAAAACAACAAAAATGCACAATTTCACGAAAAGTTGACAACAGACTATAGATCTATATAAAATGCTTTGACAAAGAAAAACAAGAAATGTGCGAATTATAGTCACTCAAGATGGGGTAAACAGTGATCTTGACTGTGATTTCCGCAGAAACTAAATCAACAGGTCTCTTTGTCTTTGGTTTAATACCACTGTGTACTCAACACGTCGAACATGTTGAACCAAGGGTCTCTGTATCCAGGGAGGGGCTGGTGTCCTGTGTAAGGCTGATATTTTCCGGCCTGTCGCTGGTTAGACAAACTCACTGTCTTCCTCGGCTTCTCCCAGAAGAATTTTCGAACGTGCCTTCCAACATTTCTTGCCAGAACACTTGACCCTCAAGGTGTAGGATGGAGGTTGTCTCTGAGTGCCCAGCTGTTGGTTGGTAGGTTGTTATGAGAAACAAAAGACACATTCTTGATTCCAAACAGATCTGAGGTTATTAGAGCATTAAAAACCTCTCGCTTAATTTCCAGTTTGGGATCTTTGACTGGAGCAACTTTACTAACCACAACCTTCACTTTGGAATGGCTGGTGGCAAAGTCTTTGATAATGGAAGTAAACTCTTTGCTGACATGTCTTGGGTCTTTTTTCTGTAGGTCGTTAACCCCACAGTGGATAACTACTGCATCTGGTGTTTTTTCGTCAGTGTAAAGATTTGACTGAAGCGCCAAAGTAAGGTCTTCTGATGTGAATACTCGGCTTGTTTTAGCCTCAAAACCATAAGAAAGGCCCAGTCTGTTCCCATTCACTCCCTTATACACAGAATCATGAAGAATTACGAGTGTGTGTGTGTGTGTGTGTGTGTGTGTGTGTGTGTGCGTGTGTGTGTGTGTGTGTGTGTGTGTGTGTGTGTGTGTGTGTGTGTGTGTGTATGTGTGTGTGTGTGTGTGTGTGTGTGTGTGTGTGTGTGATGGGGAAAAGGAAAAAGAGAGGCAGATAGGGGGAAAAGGTTAACAGAAATAGAGATAAAGAAAAAGAGAGAGTGGTAGAGGAGGAGTCTTATGCTTGGAACGGGGCGCTTGAGGCTGTGTAAAAGAAAGGGAGAGAATGGTAGAGGAGGAGTCTTACGCTTGGAACGGGACGCTTTAGGGTGTGTATGAGAAAGGGAAAAAAAAACAAACAAAAAAACCGCGGGAGTACCAGCCGCCGTGGCGAAGTGGTTAGCGTCGCGGACTCCCGGCTGGGAGGTCGTGGGTTCGAATCCCATCAGAGTCATGTGGGTGTTTCTGCCCCGACCGGCTCCTACCCAGAGTTGAGTTTGCTGCGGACTCAGTTGGGAAGACTGGGACCACACAGTCGAGTTTCATCCACTTAATGGATGCGTTTCTGAGAGTGTTGCTCAAATTTCCTGACCAACACTGCAGGTGCCTGTGTCTCTCGGGCCTGGTTGACGCCGGGATATATTATGAAAGGAAGCGTAGAGTACAGCCCTGTCATGTAGTCTCAGACCGAAATGGAAATCCGTAGCATCATCTTAATCATCCTCATTCTCATCGATCAGCATTAAAAAAAATGTCTCATATTCTGTGGCCCTTCATGCCCTGCTCTCATGATGACCTCAGTTTCGATGTCCTCTCCACGTCTGTGGCCTTGGTTTGGTTCCGTCGGGGTCACCGGTATCGGCTAGTCCGCGGGGGCTGTCGTTGGACGGACGTGGTGGCGACCTCCGGAGGGAGAGCTCACTCACGCCGGCTCCGCGACTAAGCAATTATTGTCGTCAGTAGGGGGCTTAGTAGGTGGTGTCCTGCGTATGTTAGATCAGAACAGGCGCCACTGAACACCACCGAAGTGACTCGGCAGCAGTGCAGTGTCTCCTCCGGTGGGTTGCCTCCTGACGACTTGACATTGACTGCTCCCTGTGGACTGCCGGTGCCGGGGCTGCGGAGGGGCCGACCGGGCTGTGGCTGTGGACGGGGTGTCAGAATGAGTGGCGTGTGTGCACTGCCTCTGAGGTGGCGCAGAGGTTGGGACAGCAAAAACAAAAACAAAAATACCGCGGGAGTGAGGGGTGGGGTGGGGGTGGGGGATGGAGGTTTGGGTGGAAGCTCCTACAAAACAAACTAGATGCATATGGATTGTCCACATGTGCATGTGTCTATCAGTATGCATACCTGGATGGTGGAGATGGTGTTTGGGTATATATAGTATGCTCTACATGTTATGTAATAAATACTATATATGTACACGATCAAGGATAATCTCTCGCTTTGGCAGCACAATCCCTGATGGACTGAACTCCCACATGTGCCTTTTCAGTTTGAATCATTCCAGCTCTTTTTGCCCTCGTTTTCCTTTCCACCAGCCTCTCCTCCATCCCTTTCTCTCTACACCCCCCCCCCCCCAATTTCCCCATACCACCATATATATATTCACACCCCATGTACATATAGAGCATATTCATAACATAACAAGTAGAGCACTATATGTACACCCCTAATCATCTCCACCATCCAGGTATGCATACTCGTAGACACATGCACATGTGGACAATCTATATGCACCTATTTTTGTTATAGGAGTTTCCACCCAATCCCTCCCCCCCCCCCCACACCACCACCCCTCACTCCGCGGGTTTTTCCCTCATACATACCTTCAATCGCCCCCTTCCCACGCATAAGACTCCTCCCTCTACCACTCTTTCCCTTTCTTTTACACACCCTCCAGCGCCCCCTTCCAACCATAAAACTCCTCCTCTACCACTCTTTCCCTTTCTTTTACACACCCTCCAGCGCCCCCTTCCAACCATAAAACTCCTCCTCTACCACTCTTTCCCTTTCTTTTACACACCCTCCAGCGCCCCCTTCCAACCATAAAACTCCTCCTCTACCACTCTTTCCCTTTCTTTTACACACCCTCCAGCGCCCCCTTCCAACCATAAAACTCCTCCTCTACCACTCTTTCCCTTTCTTTTACACACCCTCCAGCGCCCCCTTCCAACCATAAAACTCCTCCTCTACCACTCTTTCCCTTTCTTTTACACACCCTCCAGCGCCCCCTTCCAACCATAAAACTCCTCCTCTACCACTCTTTCCCTTTCTTTTACACACCCTCCAGCGCCCCCTTCCAACCATAAAACTCCTCCTCTACCACTCTTTCCCTTTCTTTTACACACCCTCCAGCGCCCCCTTCCAACCATAAAACTCCTCCTCTACCACTCTTTCCCTTTCTTTTACACACCCTCCAGCGCCCCCTTCCAACCATAAAACTCCTCCTCTACCACTCTTTCCCTTTCTTTTACACACCCTCCAGCGCCCCCTTCCAACCATAAAACTCCTCCTCTACCACTCTTTCCCTTTCTTTTAACACCCTCCAGCGCCCCCTTCCAACCATAAAACTCCTCCTCTACCACTCTTTCCCTTTCTTTTACACACCCTCCAGCGCCCCCTTCCAACCATAAAACTCCTCCTCTACCACTCTTTCCCTTTCTTTTACACACCCTCCAGCGCCCCCTTCCAACCATAAAACTCCTCCTCTACCACTCTTTCCCTTTCTTTTACACACCCTCCAGCGCCCCCTTCCAACCATAAAACTCCTCCTCTACCACATTTTTTTTCTCTATCCTGATTTCTGTTTGCCTTTTCCCTCTGTCTGCCTGTTTTTCCTTTTCCCCATCACACACACACACACACACACACACACACACACACACACACACACACACATACACACACATACACACACATACACACACACGCCCGCGCGCGCGCGCACGCACGTACACACGCACTCACTCACGCACGCACGCACGCACGCACACACACACACACACACACACACACACACACACACACACACACACACACACACACGCACACACACACACACACACATACACACAACACACATACACGCACCTCTTTAAACACGTATTCGTCCGTTTTCGTCTGTTTTCATACGTCATTGCGTATACGTACTTATTTGTCTTTCGTTTCATGTCACCAACCCTGAAGATGGTCTATGACCGAAACGTTGAAGATTTTTGTTCTGTTTTTTTTGTTGTTTTTTTTTCTTCTTCTTCTTCTTGTTCTTTGTTTCTATTTTAAAATCTTCTGAGCATCCTCAAAGACAGTTTGCATTGGCCAAATATATTATTCCGTGGCTAATGATCAATTTGCAGTTATAGATTAATATGAATGGTGTTACTGGAGAAAACCGAACATGCTGCAGAAAGGAATAGTCCACAATTGATCATCACTTTCCACTTCCATAAAATCGTCCAAAAACAGCTATCATTAAACCATAAGTTTTGAACGGCCTTCACTGATATCAAAAATGCTTTCTATTCGATTACAAGGAAAATTCTGTGTCAAGTTTGCAAACAAATGGAATGCCATGTGAGCCGTTGTTGTGTATTTAATGTATTATGCCAGTTGATCTGTTGTGTATTTAATGTATTATGAAAATGTCTAAGTCCGTGTCACAGATGGTACAGCTTCCACTGATTGTAAAAATTGTAGCAGAGGTGATACACACACACACACACACACACACACACACACACACACACACACACACACACACAGAGAGAGAGAGAGAGAGAGAGAGAGAGAGAGAGAGAGAGAGAGAGAGAGGTACTTCGGTCTCTGTTTCACCAGTCATTTCAAGTTCTTTGACGTTTATTGTAATTTAGCTTTTCTGGGAAGAAGAGCTGTACCACACATCATACATACTCTATGGAGTTATGACGTGGATTTTCTCAAGCTCGTCTGGAAACTGTTTGATACTGCAGGACAACCTCTACTTCTGTACACTGTAGGGATCCTCTACTTCTGTACACTGTAGGGAACCTCTACTTCTGTACACTGTAGGGCAACCTCTTCTTCTGTACGGATCTGAAATGTTGGGTTGGGGGATGAATAATGTCACAGACAAAATGTGACTTCAAGTGTTTCCATGACGCGTCTGTAAAACCTCCATATGTATGCATTTTAAATGTATTTAATAGCAAACCGCCAAGAAAACGTAGACAAACGAATCACAGGACAAAACACGACGCATTTCGACCTCTTAGATCTTCTGCGCAAGATACAAGCACTCAGCAACGAAATGAGCGAGAATCATTTCTTTATCACTCAGCGAGATACAAGCACTCGGACAACGAAATGAGCGAGCAATCACTTCTCTTTATTCACTTCAGCGCAAGATACAAAGCACTCAGGACAACGACAATGAGCGAGCAATCACTTCTCTTTATTCACTTCAGCGCAAGATACAAAGCACTCAGGACAACGACAATGAGCGAGCAATCACTTCTCTTTATTCACTTCAGCGCAAGATACAAAGCACTCAGGACAACGACAATGAGCGAGCAATCACTTCTCTTTATTCACTAATGAGCGAGCAATCACTTCTCTTCATTCACTTCTCTTTATTCACAATCACTTCTCTTTATTCACTAATGAGCGAGCAATCACTTCTCTTTATTCACGTCTCTTTATTCACTTCTCTTTATTCACTTCTCTTTATTCACTTCAGCGCAAGATGGGCGTTCATTCAACGCAGTCGCCTCACTTTGCAACACCATATGTACAGACACCATATGTACAGACACCATATGTACAGACACCATATGTACAGACACACTGTGCCCCGTATATATCCATTTGTACAGACACACTATGCCCCGTATATATCCATATGTACAGACACACTATGCCCCGTATATATCCATATGTACAGACACACTATGCCCCGTATATATCCATATGTACAGACACACTATGCCCCGTATATATCCATATGTACAGACACACTATGCCCCGTATATATCCATATGTACAAAAGATAAAATATTAGATCAAATTATCCAGAACGAACGCAGTTCGTATTCCATACAATGCATTTTGGATGTTGTTACATCTTAACTTCAG
>CM065721.1:83212001-83237001 GCA_033310375.1 Conus canariensis
AGCGTTTAACATCAACACTTGGGAACAAACTGCTATGGATCGAGCTAGATGGCTCTGCTCTATCCACAAAGGTGCCAGTTTATGTGAAGAAAGGAGACTAGCTGCAGCACAACAAAAGAGACAGGCAAGGAAAGCCTGCGCCAGCTAGCAAGAGGTCTCACACATTCCCTGTCCAATCTGCCACCGCACATTTCGTGCACGCATCGACTTGATCAGCATTAATTAATTAATAATGATTTCTTATATAGCGCTTAATCAAACGAATTTCTCTAAGCGCTTTACAAAGTCATACTACATTCACTCTTCTCATATACAATAATACACCTTACACCCAACTACAAATACTATTACTACAATAACTAACAAATCCTAATCCTACCAATGTGACATTCACTTATTCTTCAAATATCACTACAAAAACTTAATCCTATAACGTTCAATCATACAACAAATACATATAATAGAGAACATACACATACGCTACATTTGAAAAGGCCCAGACGGCTATGAGTTAGGTTGTACCCCCCCCCCCCTCCCCACAGCATTGACTAATTATGAGAAAATAGATGGGTTTTAAGTTTAGACTTGAAAGAAGAGATAGAATCTGAATGTCTGAGACAGTCTGGCAGTCTGTTCCACGTCGCTGGAGCTTGAAAAGAGAAAGATCTTTCACCAGTAGTAGTCCTGAAGCGAGTCATTCGCAGAAGGCGGTCGTCAGCACAGGAGCGTAGTTGTCGAGAGGGGGTGTAGATTTTAAGGAGATATGAGAGATAAGAAGGTCCATTTTCAAAGAGAGCAGAGAGAGTGAGAGTTGAGATTTTGTACGAGATACGGTTTGAGACAGATAGCCAGTGAAGAGAGTGGAGGAGAGGCGAAATGTGAGCATGTTTTCTTGCTCTACAGACGACTCGGGCTGCATGATTTTGGATTCGCTGTAATCTTTCTATCAGGTATTTTGGAAGGCCAGCCAAAAGTGAGTTGCAGTAATCTATTCTAGATAAGACAAATGCACAAATGAGAGTTTTTGTAGCATCTGTAGAGAGAAGGTGACGTACAGAGCTGATTCTTCTTAGTTCTAAATAGGCAATCTTGCAAATATTTGAAACCTGTTTCTCAAAGGAGAGGGATTGGTCAAGTATGACCCCTAGACTGCGGACAGAGGTGGAGACAGAGACAGCACAGTCATTGATAGTGACAGTTGAAGGCAGAGAAGGATGGTTAGGCTGTTTTGTCACGAACATGAGTTCCGTCTTGTCGTCGTTTAGTTGTAGTTTGTTGGTTGTCATCCAGTCCTTCAGGTCTGCAATGCAGCCCCGCGTCCGAGAAATCAGTGAGTCAGTTTCAGCAATGGGAGCCGACTGATGAAGCTGAGTATCGTCAGCAAAGCTCTCATGCGACATGGCGTGACCACTGATGACGTCAGACACAGGACTAGCATACAGCACAAAAAGGACTGGCCCAAGTACAGAACCCTGAGGCACACCGTACCTAAGAGGAGAACTGTCTGAGTATCTTCCCTGTACACACACTGTCTGAGTACGTCCAGTCAAGTAAGAGATAATCCAGTCGAGAGCTGTGTCTTTGAATCCAAAGGAAGTTTGAAGCCGTGAGAACAAAATATTATGATCGATCGTGTCAAATGCTGCAGAGAGGTCTAACATCGCTAATAAGGAAACATTCCCATCGTCAAGCCTGCAGAGGAGGTCATTGACTATACGGAGGAGTGCTGTCTCACAACTATGGCCTTGTCTGTAAGCAGATTGATGAGGATTCAAAAGGTGATTCTTTTCGAGATGTTCTAGAATTTGTTCCAAAACGATCTTCTCCAATAATTTTGATAGAAATGACAAATTTGATACAGGCCGATAATTCTTTAAAACATTTTTATCTAATGAAGGTTTCTTGATCAATGGACGTACCACTGTGGACCGGAAGATTTCAGGAACGTGACCAGAGGACAAAGAGGTATTGATAACATGAGTAAGATGGGGTAGGACATCATCAATGCACTGAAAGAGCAAGTTAGTGGGAATGGCATCAAGTTCACATGATTTAGGGCTGCATCGCAAACAAAGTTTTTTGACATAGTCTTGACTAACAGGACTAAAACAAGCCAAAGGAGGTCCACAGTAAACTTTGTCATTCAGAGGATGTACAGGTGCAGTAGAATCTAGCTTTTCACGGATAGTGTCAATTTTTCCATTGAAAAACTCTAAGAATTTCTGAGGGAGCTCTTGAGTTTGGAAGATGGTGGGAAGGGGGGAGTAGCTGACTTTGCCTAGGAGACTATTTGTGACATTAAATAGTTGCTTGGCCGTATTACAGGCCAATATCTTTGAAGAATAGAACAAAGTTTTTGCTTGATGAACAATGTCAGTAACATGATTTCTCGCAGTTTGATATATTTCCCTGTGCACAGTCAGTCCCGTGGCGCGCCATCGCCTCTCAGCCCCCCTCCTCTCCTGCTTGGCCTCCGACAACTCGGGACCCACTGTGTTGTGCCATTGACACAGTGAGCGATCAGTGATCAAGCGCCTGCTCACTGGAGCATGCTTATCAAGTATGGCACGGAGGGCAGAGGTCAGCTGACAGGCCGATGGCTCGCTCGGTATGGCCGTGCTCAGATCAGATTTGAAAGCCTCTATATCGATAGCAGAAATTTTCCTAACTTCCTTGTAAGTCTTTGGAACGGCGGGCCTAACGATATCTAATTCACACTTCACAGCATAATGATCCGATGCTAGGTTATCGTCAACGGTTGAGGATTTGAGAAGATGATCACTGTCTCTGTAGACTACCCAGTCTACTATGTTACCCTGTTTGTTCGTCATTTCATTCACGGACTGCTGGAGTCCGAAAGTATCTAAAATTTCTAACACCTCGGGCGTGTATCCAACTGTGGGCTTATTGAAATGGAAGTTGAAGTCGCCGATCAATAACAATGTTCCTGGAAGGTCATTTACAAATTCAAGAAAGTCTGGAAGTTCGTTGACAAACATGCTGGGCGTAAATTTGTTCTTTCTGCTGGGTACCGGTCTATAAATCCCAAAAAATGTTAGTGACAGGAGCGCTAGGTAGGGACAGTTTCAGGTGAACAAGTTCAAAGGTCCGATGCTGAAAATCAAAAGACGAGTCAAAAGAGCAATAGGGGAGCAGCTTATCCGAGATGACGAATGCGATTCCGCCACCTGCGTATCCACAAATCATCTCAGAGCCCTTCAACCCCAAGATGACTGAAGTGGTTCTCGTTGACTGGATGGGCAAACAACAACAACAACTACAACAGCAACAACAACAACAACAACAAGAGACGCTAGGTGCTCATCTGACCAAAATGGAATTCAGGGTATCGTTGACAACATACTGGTTCATCATTGACTAACACTAAAACAAGCGGAATTCGTCTCAGTGGTAATGACCCCTTACGCCCTGCTCTTGCAGAGGAGTTTGTTCTCCTTCATGTGTAAGTCTGTGACCAGGTCGGTCAGAATAGCCGCTGTCAGCCGATTCTTCATGGTCTTCGATGGAGAAATAGACTCAGTGTCCCTTTAATAGGTGACGCTCGCACCGTCATTTGGCCTTTTATTTTGTTTTAAATCAAATGGCACAACAGCCAGTTGTTTTATTCTGTTTGTCAGCTCAAACGTGGGCATGATTTTCTTTGATTTAATGCTGGGCGACTGTTGTGGCAGGTCGGGGGGTGAAGAAGCTGATGCAGTCTGGGTGCATGCATCATTGTGTTAGTCTCTATGGAAAACAGAAAAATCAGAACTAAATTACATATACATTGAATAGATTAAATCGACGGTAGAACTAAAGTTCCATTCGACTAACAGCACAGGTCAGAGAGAGAGAGAGAGAGGGGGGGGGGGTGAGGGGGAACAGACAGACAGAAAGACAGACAAACAGAGACAGAGACAGACAGACAGGGACAGAGAGACAGAGAGTCCGAGGCAGACATTCAGAGAGACAGACAGAGACAGACAGACAGAAACACAGACAGAGACAGAGAGAGATAGAAACAGACAGACAGACACACAGACAGAGAGAATATGCAGTTATGATAAACGCGAACCCTACTTTGTAGTGCGCAAAGGGTTTATTTCTCTTGAGCAGCAATCCTCACAGCCCAAGAAGACCCTCTCTCCATCAAGAACAATGTGTGACGGGAAAGATGATCATAGAACACATGATGCACCCGTCAACAGCTCACATTAGGACGGGTCTTGAAGGTGTGTATGGTGGGGTCTACTCATCTTGTTTATCATCCTGCCGACCACCAGGGTCTCATCACCTCTGACACCAGAGTAATCAGAATGAGAGATGTGCCGACAATATCTGTGAATAGCTAAGAAGATAAGGCATCAGGAGTAAAATGACAGAAAGAAACATGTGGAAAACGTCACCCAGACCTACCAGTGAAACAGAAAGGAACGAACGATATTGTACATGAACTTGTTTCAGTGTTCATCTTCTTTTTCTCGTTGTTGTTGTTGTTGTTGTTGTTGTTGTTGTTGTTGTTGTTGTTGTTGTAGCTGTCATTGTTGTTCTTGTTGCTTCCACTGTTGCTTTTTGTTTTTGCTGACATTGTTGCTGTTATTGCTGTTTTCTTGCTGCTCTTGTTGGTATTCTCTGTGTGTTTGTTTCGTCCCTGTTTGATTGCTTCCTAGCTCGTGTTTCTTTTTGTATTGTTGTTTTTTCCTCCGGACGCACGTTTTTGTGTGAGTGAAGCAAAGTGGAATGACATCTCCGTGATAACACGTTTCATTCTCAGACATTTTATTTCTGTATCAACAGTGGCCGAAGACGTGGGACTTGGTATGGGGATTATTATCGGCATTGTCGTCGCTGCGCTCTTCGTCCTCATCATCGTTATAGTCATCGTGATTGTCCTGAAGTGAGTTCCCTTGGTACTACAATCACCATTTCTTTTGATGTCATTATTACCGTTCCTGTCATTATTGTGGAATGATGGCGGTTGTTATTGTCTTCAGTGTTGTTCTTTTAAGATTGCCATTATTGATGTCCTTGGATGCCTTTGCATTGCGTGCCATTATTTCCGTGCTTTACATTGTCCCGGAATGATTGCCATTATTGATGTCCTTGGATGCCTTTGCATTGAGTGCCATTATTTCCGTGCTTTACATTGTCCCGGAATGATTGCCATTATTGATGTCCTTCGGTGCCCTTGCATTGGGTGCCATTATTTCCGTGATTTACATTGTCCCGGAATGATTGCCATTATTGATGTCCTTCGGTGCCTTTGCATTGAGTGCCATTATTTCCGTGCTTTACATTGTCCCGGAATGATTGCCATTATTGATGTCCTTGGACGCCTTTGCATTGAGTGCCATTATTACCGTGCTTTACGTTGTCCTGGAATGATTGCCATTATCAATGTCTTTGGATGCCTATACATTTAGTGTCATTATTTCCATGCTTTACATTGTCCCGGAATGAATGTCATCATTGATGTCTTTGGATCTGACTAATTAAGTGCCACTATTTCTTTGCTTTACATTGTCCCCGAATGATTGCCATCATTGATGTCCGTGGCTGTCCTTGCATTGAGTGCCATTAGTTCTGTGCTTGACATTGTGCTGGAATTGTTGCCATCAGCAATGTCATTGAATACCCCTGCATTACGTGTCATTGTTTTCTGTGCTTTACATTGTGCTGGAATGATTGACATTGTTACAATCTTCAATGTTGTCCCAGAACCACCGACATCATTTGTATCCTACATGTTGTCCTTAAGTAGTTCCAGTATAATTTGAATCCTTGTTGTCCTGAAATGATGACCGTGAACATGATCCTCTCAGACAGAAGCCTATGAACCGTTCAACAGTTTACGTCACATGCAATCTACCACTAACAATGTGGGATTCAAATCCAAAATGCTGTCCAGGGCACCAAAGACAGCATCAGGACAACCTAAATCACAAACTGCGTGGAAGACATTCATGTCATCACGAAACACAAGACCAGGCTTCTGGCTGCACTGGTTCATCTCACTGTGCAAAGTGCACTGGTTCATCTAACTGTACAAAGTGCGCTGGTTCATCTCACTGTACAAAGTGCGCTGGTTCCTCTCACTGTACAAGTGCGCTGGTTCATCTCACTGTACAAAGTGTACTGGTTCCTCTCACTGTACAAAGTGCACTGGTTCATCTCACTGTACAAAGTGCACTGGTTCAACTCACAGTACAAAGTGCACCGGTTCCTCTCACTGTACAAAGTGTACTGGTTCATCTCACTGTACAAAGTGCACGTCTCATCTCACTGTACAAAGTGCATTGGTTCATCTCACTGTGCAAAGTGCACTGGTTCATCTCACTGTACAAAGTGCACTGGTTCATCTCACTGTACAAAGTGCACTGGTTCCTCTCACTGTACAAAGTGCACTGGTTCCTATCACTGTACAAAGTGCATTGGTTTCTCTCACTGTACAAAGTGCACTGGTTCCTGTCACTGTACAAAATGCACTGGTTCGTCTCACTGTACAAAGTGCGTTGGTTCATCTAACTGTACAAAGTGCACTGGTTCCTCTAACTGTACAAAGTGCATTGGTTAATCTCATTGCGCAAAGTGCACTGGTTCCTCTCACTGTACAAAGTGCACTGGTTCACCTCAATGTCCAAAGTGCACTGCTTCATCTCACTGTACAAAGTGCGATGGTTCCTCTAACTGTACAAAGTGCGCTGGTTCACCTCACTGTGCAAAGTGCATTGGTTCATCTCACAGTACAAAGTGCACTGGTTATTCTCACTGTACAAAGTGCACTGGTTCATCTCAGTGTACAAAGTGCATTGCTTCATCATGCTGTACAAAGTGCAGTGGTTCCTCTCACTGTACAAAGTGCACTGGCTCATCTCACTGTTCAAAGTGCACTGGTTCCTCTCACTGTACAAAGTGAACTGGTTCATCTCACTGTACAAAGTGCGCTGGTTGACCTCACTGTACAAAGTGCACTGGTTCACTTCACAGTACAAAGTGCACTGGTTCATCTCACTGTACAAAGTGCACTGACTGGTTCCTCTCACTGTACAAAGTGCACAGGTTCATCTCACTGTACAAAGTGCACTGGTTCATCTCACGGTACAAAGTGCACTGGTTCATCTCAGTGTACAAAGTGCAATGGTTCATCTCACTGTACAAAGTGCACACGTTCATCTCACAGTACAAAGTGCATTGGTTCCTCACACTGTACAAAGTGCACTGGTTCCTGTCACTGTACAAAGTGCACTGGTTCCTCTCACTGTACAGAGTGCATTGGTTCATCTCACTGTACAAAGTGAACTGGCTCCTCTCACTGTAAAAACTGGACTACTTCCTCTCACTGTACAAAGTGCACTGGTTCATCTCACTGTACAAAGTGCACTGGTTCATCTTCCTGTACAAAATACACTCGCTCCTCTCACTGTACAAAGTGCACTGGTTCATCTCACTGGACAAAGTGCACTGGTTCATCTCACTGTACAAAGTGCACTGGTTCATCTCACTGTACAAAGTGCACTGGTTCCTCTCACTGTACAGTGTGTTCTAGTTAATCTCACTGTACAAAGTTCAATGGTTCATCTCACTGTACAAAGTGCACTGGTTCATCTCACTGTACAAAGTGCACTGGTTCATCTCACTGTACAAAGTGCACTGGTTCCTCTCACTGTACAGTGTGTTCTAGTTAATCTCACTGTACAAAGTTCACTGGTTCATCTCACTGTACAAAGTGCACTGGTTCATCTCACTGTACAAAGTGCGCTGGTTCCTTACACTGTACAAAGTGCACTGTTTCCCCTCACTGTACAAAGTGCGCTGGTTCATCTCACTGTACAAAGTGCACTGGTTCCGCTTACTTTACAAAGTGCACTGGTTCACCTCATTGTCCAAAGTGCACTGGTTCATCTCACTGCACAAAGTGCGCTGGTTCACCTAACTGAAAAAAGTGCGCTGGTTCACCTCACTGTACAAAGTGCACTGATTCATCTCACTGTGCAAAGTGCATTGGGTCATCTCACTGTACAAAGTGCACTGGTTCCTCTCCCTGTGCAAAGTGCACTGGTTCATCTCACTGGACAAAGGGCACTGGTTCGTCTCATTGTACAAAGTTCACTGGTTCATGTCACTGTACAAAGTGCACTGGTTCATCTCACTGTACAGAGTGCACTGGTTCGTCTCACTGTACAAAGTGCACTGGTTCCTCTTACTGCGCAAAGTGCACTGGTTCATCTCACTGCACGAAGTGCATTAGTTCATCTCACTGTACAAAGTGCACTGGTTCCTCTCCCTGTGCAAAGTGCACTGGTTCATCTCACTGGACAAAGGGCACTGGTTCGTCTCATTGTACAAAGTTCACTGGTTCATGTCACTGTACAAAGTGCACTGGTTCATCTCACTGTACAGAGTGCACTGGTTCGTCTCACTGTACAAAGTGCACTGGTTCCTCTTACTGCGCAAAGTGCACTGGTTCATCTCACTGCACGAAGTGCATTAGTTCATCTCACTGTACAAAGTGCACTGGTTCATCTCACTGTACAAAGTGCACTGTTTCAACTCACTGTACAAAGTTCACAGGTTCATCTCACTGTAGAAAGTGCACTGGTTCCTGTCACTGTACAAAGTGCACTGGTTCATCTAACTGTACAAAGTGCACTGGTTCATCTCACAGTACAAAGTGCACTGGTTCCTGCCACTGCACAAAGTGCACTGGTTCATCTCACTGTACAACGTGCATTGGTTCCTGTCACTGTACAATGTGCACTGGTTCCTCTCACTGTACAAAATGCACTGGTTCCTCTCAGTGTGCAAAATGCATTGGTTCATCTCCCTGAACAAAATGCACTGGTTCATCTCCATGTACAAAGGGCACTGGTTCCTGTCACTGTACAAAGTACACTGGTTCCTCTCATTCTACAAAGTGCACTGGTTCAACTCACTGTACAACATGCACTGGTTCATCTCCATGTACAAAGTGCACTGGTTCATCTCACTGTACAAAGTGCACTGGTTCATCTCACTGTACAAAGTACATTAGTTCATCTCACTGTACAAAGTGCACTGGTTCATCTCACTGTACAAAGTGCACTGGTTCCTCTCTCTGTACAAAGTGCACTGGTTCATCTCACTGTACAAAGTGCTCTGGTTCATCTCACTGTACAAAGTGCACTGGTTTCTCTCATCCTACAAATGCACTGGTTCGTCTCACTGTACAAAGTGCACTGGTTCATCTCCCTGAACAAAATGCACTGGTTCATCTCCATGTACAAAGGGCACTGGTTCTTCTCACTGTACAAAGTGCACTGGTTCATCTCACCGTACAAAGGGCACTGGTTCATCTCACCGTACAAAGTGCACTGGTTCCTCTCACTGTGCAAAGTGAACTGGTTCCTGTCACTGTCCAAAGTTCGCTGGTTCCTCTCAATGTACAAAGTGCAGTGGTTCGTCTTACTGTACAAGTTGCGCTGGTTCCTTACACTGTACAAAGTGCACTGTTCATCTCACTGAACAAAGTGCATTGGTTCATCTCACTGTACAAAATGCACTGGCTCATCTCACTGTAAAAAGTGCGCTGGTTCACCTCACTGTACAAAGTGCACTGGTTCCTCTCACTGTACAAAGTGCACTGGTTCCTGTCACTGTACAAAGTGCACTGGTTCATCTCACTGTGCAAAGTGCATTGGTTCATCTCACTGTATAAAGTGCACTGGTTCCCTTCACTGGTCAAAGTACACTGGTTCAACTCACTGTACAAAGTGCACTGGTTCCTTTCACTGTACAAAGTGCGCTGGTTCCTGTCACTGTACAAAATGCACTGGTTCCTGTCACTGTACAAAGTGCACTGTTCCTCTCACTGTACAAAGTGCACTGGTTCCTCTCACTGCACAAGGTCCACTGGTTCATCTCACTCTACAAAGTACACTGGTTCATCTCACTGTACAAAGTGCACTGGTTCATCTCACTGTACAAAGTGCACTGGTTCAACTCATTGTACAAAGTGCTTCGGTTCCTCTCACTGTACAAAGTGCACTGGTTCTTCTCACTGTACAAAGTGCACTGGTTCATCTCACTGTACAAAGTGCATTGGCTCCTCTCACTGTACAAAGTGCACTGGTTCATCTCACTGTACAAAGTGCACTGGTTCATCTCACTGTACAAAGTGCACTGGTTCCTCTCACTGTACAAGGTGCACTGGTTTCTCTCACTGTATAAAGTGCACTGGTTCCTGTCACTGTACAAAGTGCACTGGTTCATCTCCCTTTACGAAATGCACAGGTTCATCTGTGCAAAGTGCCTCTCACTGTACAAAGTGCCTCTCACTGTACAAAGTTCGCTGGTTCCACAGCTTCATCTGTGCAAAGTGCCTCTCACTGTACAGAGTGTCTCTCACTGTACAAAGTGCGCTGGTTCATCTCACTGTACAAAGTGTCCTGGTTCATTTCAATGTACAAAGTGCACTGGTTCCTCTCACTGTAAAAACTAGACTGCTTCCCCTCACTGTACAAATTGCACTGGTTCATGTCACTGTACAAAGTGCACTGGTTCCTCTCACTGTACAAAATGCACTGGATCATCTCACTGTACAAAGTGCGCTGCTTCCTCTCACAATACAAAGTGCGCTGGTTCCCCTCACTGTACAAAGTGCGCTGGTTCATCTCACTGTACAAAGTGCATTAGTTCCTCTCACTGTACAAATTGCGCTGGTTCATCTCACTGTACAAAGTGCACTGGTTCCTCTCACTGTACAAAGTGCGCTGGTTCATCTCACTGTACAAAGTGCACTGGTTCCTCTTACTGTACAAGGTGCACTGGTTCACCTCACTGTCCAAAGTGCACTGGTTCATCTCACTGTACAAAGTGCGCTGGTTCACCTAACTGAAAAAGTGCGCTGGTTCACCTCACTGTACAAAGTGCACTGGTTCATCTCACTTTGCGAAGTGCATTGGTTCATCTCACCGTACAAAGTGCACTGGTTCCTCTCCCTGTGCAAAGTGCACTGGTTCATCTCACTGTACAAAGTGCACTGGTTCATCTCACTGTACAAAGTGCACTGGTTCATCTCACTGTACAAAGTGCACTGGTTCATCTCACTGTACAAAGTGCACTGGTTCATCTCACTGTACAAAGTGCGCTGGTTCCTTACACTGTACAAAGTGCGCTGGTTCCTCTCACTGTGCAAAGTGCACTGGTTCCTGTCACTGTACAAAATGCACTGGTTCATCTCACTGTAGAAAGTGCACTGGTTCCTGTCACTGTACAAAGTGCACTGGTTCATCTAACTGTAAAAAGTGTACTGGTTCATCTCACTGAACAAAGTGCATTGGTTCATCTCACTGTACAAAGTGCACTGGCTCGTCTCACTGTACAAAGTGCACTGGTTCACCTCACTATACAAAGTGCACTGGTTCCTCTCACTGTACAAAGTGCACTGGTTCATCTCACTGTACAAAGTGCACTGGTTCATCTCACTGTGCAAAGTGCATTGGTTCGTGTCACTGAACAAAGTGCACTGGTTCCCTTAACTGTACAAAGTGCACTGGTTCAACTCACTGTACAAAGTGCACTGGTTCCTTTCACTGTACAAAGTGCACTGGTTCATCTCACTGTACAAAGTGCACTGGTTCCTGTCACTGTACAAAGTGCACTGGTTCCTCTCACTGTACAAAGTGCACTGGTTCATCTCACTGTACAAAGTGCACTGGTTCATCTCACTGTACAAAGTGCACTGGTTCATCTCACTGTACAAAATGCACTGGTTGAACTCACTGTACAAAGTGCACTGGTTCCTCTCACTGTACAAAGTGCACTGCTTCCTGTCACTGTACAAAGTGCACTGGTTCACCTCACTGTACAAAGTGCACTGGTTCATCTCACTGTGCAAAGTGCACTGGCTCATCTCACTGTACAAAGTGCACTGGTTCATCTCACTGTACAAAGTGCACTGGTTCATCTCACTGTACAAAGTGCACTGGTTCCTCACTGTACAAAGTGCACTGGTTCACCTCACTGTACAAAGTGCACTGCTTCCTGTCACTGTACAAAGTGCACTGGTTCATCTCACTGTACAAAGTGCACTGGTTCACCTCACTGTACAAAGTGCACTGGTTCATCTCACTGTACAAAGTTTACTGGTTCCTCTCACTGTACAAAGTAACAAAGTGAAGTGAATGGAGGCGAAAACTGAAGCATTTTGTTACGATAAATCATAATTAACCCGCCAGGCATAGGGGTCAAACACACTACAAAGCAAAACGCGATGCGTTTTCGACCTCCGAGGTCTTCTTCAGGCAAGATAAACAACATTCAGGACAGTGAAACTAAAGAAAGAGCAATATGTTATCTTGTCGAATTCGGCGCAAGATGGGCGTTGTTACTGCAAGATATGAACGTCAGATATACTGATCTTATCATCTGTCACCAAGTGCGTCTAATCATCCAGCAGCACGGTAGACCATGTGAAGCAGAAGAAGAAGAAGAAGAAGAAGAAGAGGATAACGACGACGACGACGACGGCGATGATGATGATGATGATGGTGACTAATATGATGATGATGATGATGTTGGTGGTAGTGGTGGTGGTGATGGTGGTGGTGCTGCTGCTGCTGCAGCTGCCGCTTCTGCTGCTACTGGTGGTGGTGGTGATGATGATGATGTCTAATCTTCTCCGTAAACTCAACCATTGCCATTGTCATCGTCCTCAAAGTGACACTGGAGTAGTCGCCGTCATCACTGTGACTAAGGTCCTGGAATGATGGCTATTTCTGTCCTATAATTTGTCCTGCAGTGATTGCCATCATTGTGGTCAATGTTGTCCTGGAATGATGGCTATTGCTGTCCTATGATTTGTCCTGCAGTGATTGCCATCATTGTGGTCGATGTTGTCCTGGAATGATGGCTATTGCTGTCCTATGATTTGTCCTGCAGTGATTGCCATCATTGTGGTCAATGTTGTCCTGGAATGATGGCTATTGCAGTCCTATGATTTGTCCTGCAGTGATTGCCATCAGTGTGCTCAATGTTGTCCTGGAGCGGCAACTATGATCACCGTCGTCCTCCTCCTCATCATCATTATCATCGTCATCATCATCATCATCATCATCATCATCATCGTCGTCGTCGTCGTCGTCGTCGTCGTCGTCGTCGTCATTATCAGCATTACCACCAGCAGCAGCAGCAGCAGCATTATCACCATCATTGTCATCATTGTCATTAGCAGCAGCAGCATTATCAGCAGCAGCAGCATTATCAGCAGCAGCAGCAGCAGCAGCAGTAGTAGTAGTAGTAGTAGTAGTAGTAGTAGTAGTATCCTAAGCGTTGTCTAGGAGTGATAGGAGTGATTGACATTATCATCGTCCTCAACGTTGTCCACAAGCAATCATTATGAAATGAATTGTATCATTCACATTATTATCATCAGCATTACCGCCTGGCGGCCATTCTCCCTACCACATGGATAAGAGATGTGTCACTCTTCGTTCTTTGTTTGTACTGTCCTAAATGTTAAATGTGATCTCTTTTTTTGCCTGAAGAAGACCCAAGAGGTCGCAATCAATCGTGTCTTGTCCTGTGCTTTGTTTGTCAATGTCATTGACGGTAACTAACACCTTCTCTTTCTAAATTTTGCTTCGTTCTCCGCCATCGGTCACTCCATTTTGAAAAATTATTATCATCATTATTTACAGCCGTGTCTCCCTGATGAGTCCGATCCAGCGGCCTAGGAGCAAGCAATACCAACAGATCTGCCTTTAGGGGGGACTGCAATGGTTCCCTCATGCAGCTAGTGAAGGGTTTTCATATCTATAATATATTTTCTTCACCTTCAGCCTCCCCCTCCCCCCCCTCCCCCCCGAACCCCCTTTTTTTCAAGTTCAAATCTTTGTCAAGTCATTACTATAATGACGGAAGAATTGTTAACCCGCACTTGTTTTCCCACACTACTTAATTGTTCGGCATTATATGCTTGGTCAATCAGTGGGAGATTGCATCTCTTAGGAGATCCAAGTAAAGGTTGTTCTGCACAACTCTTAGCCGCTGACAATGCTTGAGTTATTATTGAAGAGCAGAGCTGACCACTCAGACTGTTCTGTATCTTTTGATCTCCCTTGCATCCTTGAATGGATCCTCAAGCATATAGGCTCAAAGATTGTCTTCTACACTTTACGCTGTTTGCATAATGTTTTTAGTTTTTCAGCAACTTTTTTCCTCTCCACACTTTCGTTTTGTTTCATATACTACCCTTTGCTGGCTGCTTTGGGGGTGCTGTTGGATTCTTTTTTTAATCCTTGGTGGTGAGAACACCACAGAATTATGGACTGTGGTGTGTCTCTATTTGACGCCAAGAGTACAGATACAATCCGCCGTGTCTCCCTGATGAGTCCGATCCACCAGACGAAAGGCCTAGGAGCTGGCAATACCAACAGATCTGTCTATAGGAGGGATTGCGATGATTCCCTCAGGCAGCTAGCGAAGGTTTCTCATATCTACATTATATTTTCTTCACCTTCATCCCCCCCTTTTTTTAAGTGTAAATCTTTGCCAAGTCATTACTATAATGACGGAAGAATTGTTAGTCTGCTCTTATTTTCCCCAACTACTTAATCATTAATTGTATCATTATCATTGTTGTTGTCCTACATGTTGTCTCCAAGATCATGGCCGTTAATGTTGTCCTAAACGTTGCACTCAGGCGACTGTTTTGATAATTATTCTGTCCTCAGCGGGGCTCTTGTCTACCACCACAATTGCATTCTTCAGCGTTGTCCTCGTTCTTCAATGGTGTTCTCTTTCTTCAGCGTTGTCCTCGTTCTTCAATGGTGTTCTCTTTCTTCAGCGTTGTCCTCGTTCTTCAGCGTCCTCTTTCTTTCTTCAGCGTTGTCCTCTTTCTTCAATGTTGTCCTTTGTTCTCTTTCTTCAGCGTTGTCCTCTTGCTTCAATGTTGTCCTTTGTCCTCTTTCTTCAGCGTTGTCCTCTTTCTTCAATGTTGTCCTTTGTCCTCTTTCTTCAGCGTTGTCCTCTTTCTTCAGCGTCCTCTTTCTTTCTTCAGCGTTGTCCTCTTTCTTCAATGTTGTCCTTTGTCCTCTTTCTTCAACGTTGTCCTCTTTACCCAACATGTGTATACGAGAGCGTTTTCTTCCATGTCCACGTTTCTCAGTCTCTGTGTCTAGCAGTTTATTGATCTAATCGTCTAATTGTCCCGGCGTCCGACGGTTTGGCTCTTACTCTTTTTTTTCTTAATTTTTCTCCTCTCTTGCATGCTATTGATCGATTCATTTATTAATTCACTCCATTATTCTTATCCATTTTGAAGCGAGAGTGGATGTGTATGTTGAGTAATTCGTCCATCCATTGATTGATGTGTTGGTTCATTCTGACGCAGGGTGAGAGGCGGCAGGAAGCCCAAGGGGTACAGGGACGTGCCCGGAGAGATGTCTCACAGCAGGGAGGGCCTGACTGACCCTGGAGACCCCAGCATCCTCAGCACCACCTCCCTGTCCTTACCTCCCCCTGACTCTGCTGGTACATTGATGCTGATGATGGTGATGTTGGTGATGATGTTGGTGATGATGGTGATAATGATGATTATGATGATAATGATTGAGTGATGGTGGTGATGATGATAATGGCCATTATGATGATGATGATGATGATGATGATGATAATGGTGATGAATATGGTGATAATGGTGATGATGATGGCAAGGATGATGATGATGGTGAAAATGATGATGATGGTGATGATGATGATGATGGTGATGATGATGAGGATGATGGTGGTATAGTATAGCTCATTTTAGCATTGCGTCATCGCTAATGCTATATAGTATAGTTCATTTTAACATTGCGTCATCGCTAATACTATATGGTGATAGTTCGTTTTCAAACGATGTACACATCACCTCTCTTACAATTATTACAATCAGCGGAAGCTGTACCATCTGTGACACGGACTTAGACTTTTTCATAATACATTAAATACACAACAACGGCTCATCTGGCATAATGCATTAAATACTTAACAACGGCTCATCTGGCATTCCATTTGTCTGCAACCTTGACACAGAACTTCCCTTGAAATCGAACAGAAAGCATTTTGGATATCAATGAAGGCCGTTCAAAACTTATGATTAGTGACGAACAGAAAGCATTTTGGATATCAATGAAGGCCGTTCAAAACTTATGAATAGTGACGAACAGAAAGCATTTTGGATATCAATGAAGGCCGTCCAAAACTTGTGATTAGTGACGAACAGAAAGCATTTTGGATATCAATGAAGGCCGTTCAAAACTTATGAATAGTGACGAACAGAAAGCATTTTGGATATCAATGAAGGCCGTTCAAAACTTATGATTAGTGATAGCTGGTTTTTGACCGATTTAAGGAAGTGGAAAATGATGTTTAATTGTGGACTATTCCTTTCTGCAGTGTTCGGTTTTCTCCAGTAACATCATTCACATTAATCTATTATTGCAAATTGATCATTAGCCACGAAATGATATCTTTGGCCAATACAAACTGTCTTTGAGGATGCTTATGATGATGGTGGTTGTGGTGATGATGGTGATCATGGTGGTGTTATGATGATGATGACGATAATGATGACGATGGTGATGTTGATGATGATGATGATGATGGTGATGTTTATGATAGTGGTGATGATGGTGATAGTGATGATCGTGATGATGATGGTGATGATGGTGATGATGATTATGATGGTGATGATGATGATGATGATGATGATGATGATGATGATGACGGCGACGACGATGATGATGATATGATGACAGGTGGTAGTGGTGTTAATGATGATGATGATGATGATGATGATGGTGATGATGATGATGATGATGATGATGATGATAATGGTGACGATGGTGATGTTGATGATGATAAGATAAGATAAGATAAGATAAGATAAGATAATGTTGCTTATAGCCCAGCCGACCGCAAAGGGCCATATCAGGGCTGTCACCACGTTAAAATCAACTCACAAGTCTTTCATTCACACAATTCTTTAAAATACATCTTCTAAAAACCCATCCAAAAGTTTGTTAAAAAATACTTTCCACTGTAAAACCTCAGATCCGATGAAAAATGTTAATCTCTTTCAAGAACTCAAAGATCGCGTCAGGCGGAACGTCTCTGAACAAGCTTTTCATGGAATCTGCTGTAAAATGTTTGTGTCTCACATCATGCAAGTCCCAACACTCTAAAAGAATGTGTTTCATTGTGAGTGACACATGACATGGAATGCACCACGGAGCTTCTTCACTCTTTAAAAGGTATGAATGGGTGAAATACGAATGGCCGGTGTGCAGCCGGCACAGAACTGTTTCTTCTTTACGACCACCAGACGTAGATGAGAGGAACTCCTTAAGGTTTGGACGGATCTGAAAGAGTTTGTTATCCGTCTGTGTATTCCAATCCTCCTGCCAGAGGTCTCTGACATGATCGGTAATTTTGGGTTTCAGGTCTGAGCAGGGGATATATATGTTGGATAGTTTCTCTGTTGTGGCATTCTTGGCCAAACGATCAACCATTTCATTCCCTCCGATGCCAACGTGACCAGGAACCCAGGCCAGAATAATGTTGTAACCATCCGCTTTCAACTTGGTAAAAAGTTAAAAAAAAAAAAAAAAAAAAGTGTAGAAGTTCAGGATGTTGAAGGCTGCGACCAGCTATGGCCTCCAAAGCAGACAGCGAATCTGATAGAACCAGAAAGTCCTTCTTTGCTGATTGAGAGCTTATCTTTAATACCAGAATCAGAGCAGTAAGTTCAGCAGAATAGACAGAAGCATCTGAAGGAATATGTTCTAACAGTATTTGAGAAGGAGCACCAGGGCAATAGGCTGCACATGCCACTCCATCGTCAGACTTGGAACCGTCAGTGAAAATTTTCTGATAGATGGGAATTCTGAACAGAGGTCAGCATACAATGCCTTGTATGCCAGAGAGCTGGTACATTCTTTGCGAAAAGCTGCAAGATCAAAACAAATTTTGGGAGTGGAAAAGGTCCATGGAGGCTCATCTGGAAACTTGGAAAAATCGGACACAACTCCTAGGTCTAGACCTGCATTCTGTGCATGAGGCTGCATACGAAGACCAAACGGCGGAATAGAGTGGGGGTTGTTTTCGAATTTGCTTTGAAACTGAGGGTCAAAGACACAGTCATTGGCAGGGTTTTTCGGTTCCGAGAACAGTCTGATATAGTAATTCAAAGATAATTTCAGCCTGCGGTTGGACAGTGAGGGTTCACCTGCCTCTGCGTACAGGCTGTACACAGGGGTGGTGCAGAATGCTCCAAGGCAGAGACGAAGCCCTTGATGGTGGATAGGGTCCAAGAGTTTTAGATACGACGGTCTTGCAGAGCCGTACACTGCACAACCATAGTCCAGTTTGGAACGGACAAAGGCTCTGTAGAGGTGTAGCAAAGTTTTCTTATCAGCGCCCCAGTCAGTGTGTGCTACGACCCGCAGAATATTCAGAGCTTTCTGGCAAGAGGTTTTGAGGTTTTTAATGTGGCTGAGAAAGTTGAGTTTTTGGTCAAAAATAACTCCTAGGAATTTGGCCTCTTTGACAGCTGGAATGGGAGATTTCCCTATTTTGATTTCAGGATCTGCAAAAAACTGACGAAAATGATGGACGTGAATGCAGTGTGTCTTCGTAGGAGAAAAAGTGAAGCCGTTTTCATCCGCCCACTGATGAATTTTATCCACACAAAGCTGGAGACTGCGCTGGACACTCGGGTACAGGCTTCCAGTTGCGTAGACAGCAAAATCATCCACAAACAATGAGCAGTCTGAACCCTGTTGAACTGACTTGACAATGTTGTTGATCTTGATGCTAAAGAGGGCAGGAGACAGTATGCTTCCTTGTGGAACACCCAACTCCTGCTCATGAACATCAGAGAGAGTGGTGCCAACCCGGACCTGAAACTGTCGTTCTGCCAAACAATTTTGAATGAAAAGTGGAAGATGACCCCGAAAACCAAGATCATGGAGATCATGAAGAATCCTAGATTTCCAGGTGGTATCGTAGGCTTTCTCCAAGTCGAAGAATATAGCCACTGCATGTTGTTTGTTAATAAAGGCGTTCCGAAGTGTAGATTCTAGACGGATCAAATGGTCCACTGTAGTTCGATGTTTGCGGAAACCACACCGTTTTTTTCGCCAGAAGGCCGTCGGTTTCAAGTTTCCACATGAGTCGAGCGTTGACCATTTTTTCCATCAGTTTGCAGACACAGTTGGTCAAAGCTATCGGACGGTAATTGGATGGGTTCGAAAGATCTTTTCCAGGTTTGGGTATGGGTATGATAAGGGCTTTCTGCCAGGACGGTGGAAAACACCCTGTGGACCAGATATTGTTGAAGACTTTCAGAAGGGTCTGGAGACAGCTTTCTGGGAGATGTTTCAAGAGCTGATAGTGGATCTAATCCAGGCCAGGAGCAGAATCGTTGCAGGTTTGCAGAGCTGATTTCAGTTCATCGATCGAAAATGGCAGATTGTAGGCTTCAGTGTTGTCTGATGAGAAGTTACAAGGAGATCTCTTCTTTCAGGAGTTTGTTTTTCAGAAAAGCAGGCGTTTTATTTGTGGAGGAAGAGATCTTTTCAATAGTTGAGGCCAGCACATTAGCTACAGCTTGTTTATCTGTGATCAGGGCTTCTGCAAGATAGAAGAATTGGTATTTTTTCCACTAATTTTCCTGATCACTTTCCATACTTTCTTCTTGGAGGTCTTTCAAGTCAACTTGGAGCAGAAGTCTCCCCAAGACTGACATTTACACTTTTTGAAAATGTAGCGAGATTTGTCACGGAGATTTTGGTGAGCCCTCGCGTAAGGTATTGATGGCCTGCGACAGACAACACGTTGAGCCTTCTGGCGTTGATTGTGGATTTGCTGGCACTCAGCATTAAACCAGGGAGTTTTCAGCATCTGAGGTTTGGTGGTAGAAGCCGGAATTATGCTCTTGGCACAGCTGATGATGATGTTCGTCAAGGTTTCAGCAGGGTCAGGACTTTGAAGAACCTGATCCTCCACTAATTCTTTTTTTATGGTCGTAGCAAAAAGATCCCAGTTAGCTTTTCTAAGGTTAAGACGTTCTGGTAAGATTGTGTGTTCTGACGATTTATGTCTCAAGACTATTGGAAAATGGTCACTTCCATGTAGATCATCATGAGCACTCTAATCAAAGTCCAAGACCAGTGAAGGATCGCATACTGATAAATCGATGCAAGACAGGGTGCCATTTGACGAATGTAGATATGTTGGAGAGCCATCATTCAGACAATACAGGTCAAGCTCAGAGAAGACATCCTCCAGAAGAAGACCTCGGGGAGAGGAGTCTGCACTGCCCCAAAGAGGAGAGTGGCCGTTCAGGTCCCCTGGAAGCAAGAAAGGTCGTGGGAGTTCTTCTATGAGGCTAACCAGCTCTTGTCGACTGACAGATGATGATGGAGGTAAATACATGGAACAAACTGTCACTTTTATGTAGGGAGATTCTAGCAGCTAAAGCTTGAAGAGGAGATGTAAGGTTGACAGGGCTGAACAACAAAGATTTGTGGATGAGTAACGAGACCCCACATGAAACTCCAAGAGCTGTAGGTTGGGCTGGTTTAGACAGTACATTAAAACCTGAAACAGAAAAGGACTTTTCTTCGTGCAACTGCGTTTCCTGAAGAGCTACCACAGCTGGCTTTAAATCTTGGCAAAGAAGTTGAAGCTCCTCAAAACTGGAATGGAGACCTCGGATATTCCAATGGAAGATTGTTGAGTCCATCATAAAAGAGATATGGTAAAGGAAAATAAATCTTGTAACTCTTCACCAGCAAGTTCCTTTCATTCCATGTTAACATCTTCTAGATCCAAGAGAACTGCAAATCTGTTGGTGTTTCTCTCCGCTTTTTTTCTCGATCTGATAAAATATTAGGTGCTTTCTTTTTTGGCGGCGATTTTGTCTTTCCTCCAGAACCGCCAGCTCCCTTGCTGACAGCTGTAGGGTGCCCTTTGGAGGATTTTGAGGGGTGGTCTTGTCTTGTACTTCAACAACTTCCACTCTCTGCCGCCCTGAAGGGCCTGCAGGTCTTTTGCCTCCTGTTGGTCTGGGGGCGGGAGTAGGCTTTGAAGAGTGAGTCGTATCTGAAGGCGATGACTGTTGGGGTTCGTCGCATGCAGTGTTTCTGCCTGAGGCTACAAACTTGGTTTCTGGCTCTCTCTCAGCAAACGAGGATTCGACCGTCTGCACACCGATGCTGACTGTTGTTGGCTTCCTTACTGCAGCTGCAAACGAGAGCCCAGCAGTCGGTTGACTCTTCATTACAATCTTTTTCGCCTCAAAAAACGGGATTCTCTGTTCAGTCTTTATTCCCTGAATTTCCTTCTCCTTCAACCAGTTTGGGCAGGTCTTTGATGATGTTAGGTGCTTGCCTCCACAGTTGGCACAGAGTGGTGGACTGTCACACACACCCTGGTGGACCGGCTCGCAGCAGGTACCACACCTCTTCTTCCGTGCATCTGTCCCTCACATGGCCGAACCTCTGGCACTTGAAGCAGCGCAGAGGGGACGGGATGTAGAGCGACACTGAGACTCTCAGGTAGCCCACCGTGATCGACTCCGGGAGAGAAGTAGAGCAAAAAGTCAAGAAGAGGGTGTCAGTCGGGACTCTGTCATTGCCTTTGCGCACAAGTACACGATGAACGTGGGTCACTCCTTGCGACGCCAGTTCCGACTTGATTTCTGCCTCCGACACTCCTCTCAGATCTCTGCACCGGGTTACTCCCTTCGAAGAGTTGAGAGTTTTGTGTGGAGACACCCTGATCGGTCGATCAACCAACGTCGACGATTTCAATAGCATTTCTGAGTGCAGCTTGGAAGAGCACTCAACCAGAAGTGACCCGTTCCTTAATCTGTTGACGCTCTTTGGCTTGCCGCTGAGGCCATTGACTCCTTTCGCAATGGCAAAAGGACTCAGGCCCGACAGAGGTCTATCTTCATCCGCCCCCTCAACAATGAGACAGCTGGGCCAGAAGCTTGAAAGGTTTCTTGTCTCATGTTCTGAATCCGTATCCGTGTCTGTTCCAGAATCTTGCCTGTGTCTTTTTTTAGTTTTTGGTGCCATGTTGTATTCATTAAAATTCGTCTCTCTTGATTCCCACCCGCCACCGAGTCCCAACAAGGGGGATGCCCATTTTATACGGAATTCCAGTATATCGGGGCACCAGGATTTCAAAAGAGATATACAGAGGCCTGAAAGCGTCCCTGCCACAGAAGCTCCCAAACCCGTTTGACCCGAGCCGCCGCCTTCTAGCCTGAGCTAGGGCATGCACGTGACCAGCCGCTTGATTGAAGTGGGCCACTTCGACCACCTGTCTACAGGAAGTCCAGGCCAAAGAGGTGTGTTGACTTGATGCACCGCAGTCACATCAGCGGTCTCAACCTCCAGGATCCCATTCTCCCCCATCACAGGACGCACCGCACGGCAAACACGGTGGGCCTCAAGAAGACCACAGATAAAAGAAGAGTGTGGGAAAGAAGACTTGAGGGGGAGATGAAGATAGAAAAGAGCCAAATAAGAAAGGCAGAAAACAAGAAAAGGAGAAAGGCGGTTACTATTAGTCAGGATCCTCACCCTTAGCCTATCTGACATGGGAAGCCCTACCAGGGGCATCAAGTCCTTACCACGTTATGCTTAGGCCAGACAACAACTTGACTTTTCAGGCCTAGAAGCGTTTAAAAAAAACTATCTTCAAATATTGATGCCCCCGCCAGCAAAGCCTAAGGGATCACGGGACCGCGCAAGCCCTCCGACCACGACAAGGTTGCAACCCCCGAAGGGGATGATGATGATGATGATGATGATGATGATGGGGATGGCGATGGTGATGATGATGATGATGATGATGGTGGTGATGATGATGATAGTAATGATCGTGATGATGATGGTGATAATGATTATGATGGTGATGGTGATGATGATGATGATGATGATGATGATGATGATGATGATGATGATGATGATGATGGTGGTGTGGTGGTGATGATGATGATAGTAATGATCGTGATGATGATGGTGATAATGATTATGATGGTGATGGTGATGATGATAATGATGATGATGGTGAGGATGATGGTGAGGATGCTGGTGATGATGATGACGGTGTTGATGATGATGATGATGATGATGATGATGGTGGTGGTGGTGGTGGTGGTGGTGGTGAGGATGATGGTGATGATGCTGGTGATGATGATGACGGTGTTGATGATGATGGCGTTGATGATGATGGTGGTGATGATGATGATGGACAGACGGATAGATGATTAGACATAGATGTAGATGCAAATAGATAGATAGATAGATAGATAGAAGATAGACCGACTGACAGATATAGAGATATATTTGAATCTAAAGGTAGCTAATGTAAACAAGATAATTCAAAACAAAACAAAACAAAACTCCGAAGCAGCACGCAGCAAAAGCGCTAAAATGAAGAAACCCAAATGGCAGGGAAAGAGCGCTCACAGTCCAGACCTAAGTTCACAGACTGAGAGAGCAGCGTGCGGTAGTCGTTATCAAATCAAACAAAACTGACTTCAGTCTAGTCTTTGTTCTTTTGTCAGGGTAACCTGATGAGGTTACAGGCATTAAAAGAGAGCACGTGCACACACACACACACACACACACACACACACACACACACACACACTCACACACAAACACACACACACACACACACACACGCACGCACGCACGCACGCACGCACGCACGCACGCACGCACGCGCGCGCACGCACACACACACACACACACACACACACACACACACACACACACACACACACACACCACACACACACTGGTATCTAGCATTTTTTCAGATTTTGACCACATTATTGTAAAGCTTTACACACAAAAAAATAAGTTCTGTATCCGCCAAACATGAACAAACGAATCACAAGACAAAACACGACGCGTTTCGACCTCTTTAGTCTTCATCAGGCAAAACAACACTCAGATCAAGGCCACGACAATGAAGAACGAGCAATCACTTATCTAACTGAATGTGTTTTGTCTTATGATTCGTTTGTTCATGTTTGGCGAATACAGTACTTGATTATTTTTTTAAAGTTTCAAAATGGAGTGACTGACGGCGGAGAACGAAGCAAAATTTAGAAAGAGAGGGTGTTAGTTACCGCCAATGACATTGACAAACAAAGCACATGACAAGACAGGATGCATTTCAACCACTTGGGTCTTCTTCAGGCGAAAAAATAAATCACATTTAACATTTAAGACAGTACAAACAAAGAACGAAAATGACTCATCTGTTGTTAGTCCATGTGGTGGGGAGAATAGCCGCTAGGCGGAAATGACAAGGGGGATTATGGGAGAGGAAAAGGAGGGGGGGGTTCGTGGGGGGGAGGGGGGGGTTGTGTGATACGATAGGGTTGTGTGTCTAGTTTAGTGGGGTGGTGTGATATCTTTGTGACGGTTGTGATAATGGTGGATTGATAATAATGGTAAGGGGGGGGGGGGGGGGCAAACTGGGAAAAAAAATTATATATAGAAGGGGTAAATAAGTACATGAACAGAAGAAACTTTAAAAAAAAAATAAATAAATAAATAAATAAAACATAAAAAAGGTTAGGTGAATAAAATAAATGATTTCGCTGGGTGATGAAAGAGGTGGTGGTAGTTATGTGTGGGTAGTTGTGAAAGGTGTGTGGGTAATGTTAATGAGGGAGGGAAGGGGATGGAAGATAAATGGGTGATAAGGTATGATTGGGAGGGGGGGGTGAGAGAAAAAAAAAGGGAGGAGGGTAATGTGTGTGGGGGGGGGGGGGGAAGGAAGGGGGGCAAGAGAAGGAGAGCTCATATCTCTTCATCCACTATGGGGTGGGGGGTGGGGTGGGGGTGGGAGGTTGGGAGGTTCATATTAATTGTGTTGTTTAAAAAAGTAAACAATGCTGTGGGATGATGTTCATTGTAACAGGTGAAATAATGTGTTTGGCATC
>CM065721.1:83242001-83244501 GCA_033310375.1 Conus canariensis
AGTCCAATTCGTGATCTACAGGATCTGTGGCATTGTGGGCAGGTGTAGATCTGGCCTGCGTTGTTGGGCTGCGGATCTGGGTCTTTCCTTCTCCTTCTCTTCTCCTGGATGTTCTGTTCTCTGGTTTCCTCGAAGTGATGGGTTCCCCTGAACGTTGAAGCTCCCCAGCTACCTCTATCTGATGCTGACTGCTCCCAAGTCTTGGGATGACGTCCGCTTGGGATAATTGCTTCTTCAGTTGGTCATTGAATCTTTTCTGTGGTGAGCCTGTATTGCGTTTGCCTTGAACCAACTCACCACAGAATACTGCTTTTGGCATGCGAGTGTCAGGCATCCAGGTGATGTGCCCTGCCCAGCGAAGTTGTTTTAGCATGAGCATTGACTCGATGCTTTGCAGCTGAGCTCTTTCTAGGACTTCGATGTTCGTTACGTAGTCCTTCCACTTAATGCCCATGATGGACCGGAGGCATCTCTGATGGAACTGCTCCAGCCGCTTTATTTGTTTCCGGTACAGCACCCATGCCTCTGATCCGTATAGCAGTGTGGACAGTACAGCAGCTCGGTAGATTTGCATCTTTGTGGAGAGTCGCAAGGAGTGGTTTTTTCATACTCTGTTCTGGAGGCGGCCAAATGCACTGCTTGCCTTTGAGAGGCGGTTGTCCACATCTTTGGTCACTGTAGCGTCATTTGATATGACGCTGCCCAGGTAGGTGAAATGCTCTACCGTGTTAAAGGGATGGCCATCAACGCTTATGTGGGGAGCAGTGTATGCGGTCCCTGGTGCTTTTTGGTGGAGGACTTCAGTTTTCTTCAGACTTATAGACAGACCGAATGCCTTGGCTGCCTGTGAAAAACGGTCTACGATGACCTGCAGAGCTTCTTCTGTGTAGGCCAGGAGGGCGCAGTCATCTGCAAAAACCAGGTCCAGGATAGCTTCTTCTGAGGCCTTCGTGTGGGCCATAAGCCTTCGTAAACTGAATACGCTGCCGTCGGTCCTAAATCTGATATAAATCCCCTCGTCTAAATCCTCCTTTGCTTCTCTCAGCATCATGCTGAAGAAGATCGCGAAGAGTGTAGGGGCTAATACGCAGCCTTGCTTTACTCCACTACTGATTGGGAATTCTTCAGAGTAATCGCCATTGCACCTGATTTGACCCATCTGTCCTGTGTGGAGTTGTTATAGGATTGCAAGGAACACTGGGGGGCATCCCAGTTTGGTCATTATTTTCTACAGGCCATCTCTACTGACTGTGTCGAAGGCTTTCGTGAGGTCTATGAATGCTGCATATAGGTTCATATTCTGTTCTCTTCACTTCTCTTGGATCTGCTTCAGCACGAAGATCATGTCAGCTGTTCCTCTATTTGCTCTAAAGCCGCACTGGCTCTCCGGGAGGTTTACCTCAGCAATGGATGGGATGAACTTGTCCCGAAGAACTCGGGCGAGGATCTTGCCAGCAATGGGGAGCAGTGTGACGCCTCTGTAATTGGAGCAGTCTGATTTTGAACCCTTATTCTTATAGAGGGAGACAATCACTGCATCCCGCATGTCTTGTGGCACTACTCCTTCATTCCAGCACGATGTGAATAGCTCCTCAATCTTCTAAATGAGGGTGTCTCCTCCATGTTTATATACCTCTGCTGGGATACCGTCGATGCCTGGTGCTTTGTGACACTTCAGCTTCTTTATTGCTGCCTTGATTTCTTCGTGTGTGGGAGCGTTGTCCAGGTCCATCTGTACCTCTTCTTGAGGTATGTTGTCTAAAGACGTTGCTTCCACAGTCCTCTCTTCCCCGAACAGGTTTCCATAATGTTCGGTCCATCGGTGTAGTATAGCTTGCCTGTTGACAAGTAGGCTTGTGCCATCCGAAGAACGCAGTGGTGCCTACAGTTGGTAGCTTGGACCATATATTGCACGAAGCGATTTATAGAAGGTTCTGGAACTTCCCTGATCAGCATATATCTGTGTGCATTCCGCCAATGTTATCCACCATGAATTTTCCATGACTCTCAATTTTGCTTGCAGTTTGCTGCAAGCTGTTCTGTAAGCCATTTTGGTCTTCTGGTCATTAGGAGAGCTGAGCATATTGCCATGGCATGACCTCTTTTCCTCGAGGAGTTCTTGTATCTCCACGATCAAACCAATCCTGATTTTTCCGTGTTGAGAAGCCAGCTACTTTTTCTGTGGCTTCCTGAAGGATGGTTTTAAGTTCCTTCCATTGGTCGAGGGGTGCATTTACTGGGGCGATGGTGTTTCTCAGCCTTTCGTTTACTTACGTCTGGAATTCCTCCTCCAACATTGACAGCTTGTCGACCTGAAGTTTCTCTAGCCTTGGGCCTCCCTTCCTTTCTTCTGGTTTCAGGGTTAGCCTGGGCTTTGCACGAACTAGCCTATGATCCCTCTTGCAGTCAGCGCTCATCATGACCCTCGTATGAGTGACATCCTTAGCATCCTTTTGGCGCACCAGGATATAATCCAGTAGATGCCAGTGCTTGGACCTTG
>CM065721.1:83257001-83269501 GCA_033310375.1 Conus canariensis
ACAGGAGGAGCGGGAGAAAGCACTAAGAGACCTGATGGAGGAGTGAAGGTAGGACAGGAGGAGACAGCACTGAGAGACCTGATGGAGGGATGAAGATAGGACAGGGGGAGACAGCACAGAGAAACCTGATGGAGGGGAAGGTAGGACAGGAGGAGACAGCACTGAGAGACATGATGGAGGGGGGAAGGTAGGTCAGGAGGAGACAGCACTGAGAGACCTGATGGAGGGGTGAAGGTAGGACAGGAGGAGAAAGCACTTAGTGACCTGATGGAGGGGTGAAGGTAGGTCAGGAGGAGACAGCAGTGACAGACCTGATGGAGGGGTGAAGGTAGGACAGGAGGAGAAAGCACTTAGTGACCTGATGGAGGGGTGAAGGTAGGACAGGAGGAGAAAGCAGTTAGAGACCTGATGGAGTGCTGAAGGTAGGACAGGAGGATACGGATACGGATACGGATACGGATGATTTATTCAATATAGGCCACGGCCCCTTATGAAGGGGTGGATTAAACATGTACAAAAAGTGATAACATAAACATATCAGGAAAAAAGGAATGAAAAACAGTACTAGTCAAGAACATGCTAAGCTCCGGCGTTTATAAGCTTTATATAAGTACAATGCAAGCTTTTTCACAACATTTTCTTTAGTGCAAGACATGAGTAAGATGAGTCTAAACAAGGATGGTTGTCTATAATAACTAGAAGGAATGAATTCATCTCTAAGATCACTCAAGGCAGTACACTGCCGCACAAAATGAACTTCATTTTCACATGCGTTTTTACATAATGGACAGGCAAGATCAGAATTGGAATGTTGCCTGTAACGAAAATAATGAACTAAGATATCCGATATTCCAAATCTAAACCTTGTCACTATAAATTTCAGATGTCTGTCCATTTTCATTGACAAGTAAGTCGGAATACAGTGTGAGGAGTTATATTGTCTATACAAATCAAATCTAGTACTATCATTCATGTGAGAATTCCATTCTTGCCATCTGCTATCAACCAGCCTGGCACGGAGTGTTCGAATAAAGGTCGGTTCATCTCCTACTCCCTGATTTAACCAGGCATAACCGAAACCCAGTTCATGTAATCTAATTCTCATTTTTGTGGCCCAGTTTATTTTTCCCCTGGCATCTAGGTTACATAACATGTTGTAAGCTTTCTTCGGTAATCTACAATCATTCATTTGTATCAGTTTTAACCAGTACCTAACACATCTAACTGTGGAATTCAAGTATATTGGGTATCTGTTAGTTTCCCCATAAACCAAATCATTGGACGTTCGTATTGAAACACCAAGAAATCTCTTCAGGGCAAATAAATGGACTTTCTCACAATCGACTGCAGCTTTATCCAAACCCCAAATTTCAGCACCGTATTGAACAATGGGTTGGATTTGGGAGTCAAATAATTTCACAAATACTTCGAATGACTGATTTCCTAAACTTGATAGTTTCCTCATTATACACAAAACAGCGTGCTTTGCTTTACTCGCAAGATCTTTACAAGCAAAGTTAAAACTTAATCGGGTTGAAAAACAGATTCCTAAATATTTGTACACATTTACAACTGGCATAGTTATTCCGTTATAATTCCAGTGTTCTCTTGCTCCCAGATAGCCACCCTTTCTGAATACAATTATATTACTCTTCTGCATATTTACTTTCAGTTGTAGATAAGCAGCAGCGCGCCCTAAATTATTCAACTGTGTTTGTAAACCAATAACTGTTTCAGATAACAAAACAACATCGTCTGCTAGAAGAAGTATAAACAGTTCTAAAAGGTCCTCCGTAAATTGGGCTCCATGTCTACCATTATTTATAACTTCAGATGTTAATTCGTTAATAAACAAAGAAAAAAGAATAGGACTACATACGTCACCTTGTTTAACACCACTAGTACACATAATATAATCTGTCAATTTCCCTCCACTTCTTACTCTAGATTTTACACAGTTATACATGCTTACTATACATTTAAATAATTTACCATGAATACCATTTTTTAACAGAATAGGCCATAAAATGCTTCTGTTAATAGAATCGAAAGCTTTTTCAAAATCAATGAAAGCAACATATAGTTTACGATTGAAAGAGAATTGCTTTTGAATAAACGCCGTCAGGGTAAACATATGATCAACAGTAGAATAATTACGTTTAAATCCAGCTTGGTATTCTCCCGTAAGATTATTTTCCTCTACCCATTCCTGTAACCTACGGTTAATGATAGTGCTATACAACTTACTAGAAGCATCACAAAGAGAAATGCCTCGGTAGTAATTGGGATTGTTTGCATTTCCTTTCTTGTACAGGGGTATAATAATGGATTCTGACCAATTCTCAGGATACATTCCTTTATCAAATAGAGAGTTGAAAAACGTTACTAAAAAATGCAAAATAGGATCAGATTTACTACAGTATTTCAAGAACTCTCCAATAATACCGTCCGGTCCAGCAGCTTTATGGTGTTTAATTTTCCTCATGGCATACAAAACTTCTTCTTTGGAAATTGGGCGATTAAAATACATTTCAATTTCTTCATTATGTTCACATCGTAATATGCCATCAACACTTGTATTGTTAGTCAGTAGTGTTTTAAAATGGTCGAACCAAGTATCTATACTGATGCTATTTGGAGGCTGATTTTGTTTTAAAGAAATCTTTTTCACAGTGTCCCAAAACTGTTTTTGACTATTTACAGATGATAATAATTCTGACATTAAATTTTCATTAAACTGTTTCCTCTTTCTCTTTTGTAAATGCTTATATTCACGTCTTGCCTTGCAATACTCGTGACGATCTTCAGCGTCATGCGAACGCAGAGATTTATTCAGCAATCCACGAACATGTGATTTACAGGCTCTGCACTCTGCATCAAACCAGTCTTTAGGTCTGTCACTTTTCATACATCTTACTTGTTTTCTCATGCATTCCCCAGCTTCCCTTATACACATGTTAAAGTAACATAGTGCTTCGTTGATGTCAAAATCAATTAGGCCGATTGCCCTGTAAATGTTTTGAAGTCATATTATCACAGAATACATCTATATAATCATCATTCCACACATATTTTTCCATGATGAAGCTATTCGTATGTAAACTAGTGTTTGGGTTATTATCTTCACGATTAACATGAAATTCAACAGGCAAATGGTCTGATTCAATACGTTCACACACGTTCAGCACACACGAATCACTTAAACACGCAAATAATTCACAAGACATCATAAAATAATCATTAACACTGCAACCATTTTCTGACACGTATGTGTAGCGACCTTCAAGGTCGCCATGACACAATCCATTAAGTATACACAAATCTACAGCAGTACACATATTCAATAACAACTTACCATAATTATTTAACGATTTATCCTGGGAACATCTACCAACATTTAACGGATGACTCGCACATTGCAACTCGAAAATATTATCATTATCTACTCTCTGACAAACATGTGAAATGTTAGAAGTCCTGCTATTCATATCTCCACACAGCAACACATACACGTCATTATAAGTCAATATACAATCAGTTATGTAATCCTCCAGAAGCGCTATACCATTTTCAGTCTCAAAATAAACATAATACGGCGAGCCCTCAGGAGGTACATAGGAATAAATATATAGAACATCTTTGTCCAGATCAAACAAGTCCTTTTTAATCCGAAATGCACCACAGTTTCGAGATTTGATATGAACTTGTTCAACATATGGTAAACAGTCATTTCTTATCAGACATACTAAACCACCAGATCGCCTCCCCTGAGTCGTAAATTTTACTGCAGGAACACAAACTGTTGAAAATCCAGCAAATATGTTAGAATTAAATTCTTCAAGAAATGTTTCTACCAGACATACAAAATCAAAAGAGCAAACAAACGAAACAAAATCCTTGTCATTAAGTTTAGATAACAGACCATTAACGTTCCAGTGCAGAAAAGAAACGGCGCGTTTTTCTTTATTGCCAGCAACAGAATTCAAAACATCATTATGCAATCGATCACTCGGAAACGTTTCATCTTTTCCAGTCACTGGAACAGGCTCTCCTCCACGAATCAGTTCAACACACGGCAAAACACAGCACGCCCCCTCAACGACAGAATCACAGTTCACGTTGTCATTTACAAAATCACGTGCGGGCTTCGTGTCACTCACAAGCACACCAGGCGATGACACCGGTGTCACGTCACCTGTTGCCTCCTGGCTGAAATTCTCCGCGGAGGAGATGTTACACAGGGACCGGCCGTCTACCTATCTAACTTCTACTAGTCTCTCCACGTTATCCACAGAGAACTTCTTGCCGTCAATTAACAGATAGTCATGGATCATTGTCACTCTCTTTCCTTCCTGTCGTGCTTTCTTCAGGTGTGGCGTTAGTCTTCGTCGAATGTCTCTCACACCTCTGGAGAAGTCCTCGTTGATGAAGACATTCTGTCCTCGGAGATTACGTTTGGATTTCAGAATGTCCACTTTCTGTTTATAAAACGTACATCGTGCAATGATTGGCGAGTCCTGCTTCCCGTTCAGTCGATGTACCCTGTCAAACTCAATGGTGTCTGTCAGGCCAAGCTTGTCGGTAATCAGGTCATGGAGCATTCCTTCACAAATGGCGTTGGTTTCATTTTCTCTTCGAGGAAGTCCATAGAACAGAAGATTGTTACGTTTAGAACGCCCCTCCAAATCGTCGATCTTCTTGTCGCATTCAGTCACTCTCTTCATCAGATCGATGTTGGACGTTTTCAGTTCCTGGTTTTCTTTCTTCAGTTCACTCATCTCTTCTTTCAGTGCCCTAATTTCGTTTTGCATAGCCAGATTATCGTCACGCAAGTCACGGATTTCCTTCCTCACATCATCCATCTTTGCGTTCATTTGGTCGCCTATCGTTTTCATGGTCGCCACAACATCAGTCAGGGTCAGATTCAGGGGCTGGGAAGTCACAGACGCGGGGGAATCAGCCAGGTTTTCCAGGCTGCCTCTGCGACTTGCTGCTGCACTGGTCAGCCGTGACTGTCGTGTACTGCTCTTTCCTGGAAGAGGGTTGGGTCCTGGATTACTCTCTATGTCCCCACAGCGCAAGAGCAAACTGCCCCAGAACAAATAGGAGAGGAGCAATCCAAAGGTGACACCGTCTCCTCTCCGTGCAAGTCTTAGAATGGCGACACGCATTTCAAGCTTGCTCTTGGCCCTTTTGGTCATGAAATTAATATATACTGCCAAAAAGCAGCCACATACACATCTAAAGTCTGTTGCCGCCGACGGCATGGCACTTCACTACAGTCACTGTCAGACACAAACACTGGAAAACGTCACTGCACCACTGTACTACTAATTCAAACCGAGAGAATATGCAACACGTCTGCACACATGAACAGCTGATTACTTCCCCCCACTGAGAGACCTGATGGAGGGATGAAGACAGGACAGGGGGAGACAGCACAGAGAAACCTGATGGAGGGGGAAGGTAGGACAGGAGGAGACAGCACTGAGAGACATGATGGAGGGGGGAAGGTAGGTCAGGAGGAGACAGCACTGAGAGACCTGATGGAGGGGTGAAGGTAGGACAGGAGGAGAAAGCACTTAGTGACCTGATGGAGGGGTGAAGGTAGGACAGGAGGAGAAAGCAGTTAGAGACCTGATGGAGTGCTGAAGGTAGGACAGGAGGAAAAACAGTGAGAGACATGATGGAGGGGTGAAGGTAGGACAGGAGGAGACAGCACTTAGAGACCTGATGGAGGGGTGAAGGTAGGACAGGAGGAGAAAGCAGTGAGAGACCTGATGGAGGGGGGAAGGTAGGACAGGAGGAGACAGCACTGAGAGACATCATGGAGGGGGAAGGTAGGTCAGGAGGAGACAGCAGTGACAGACCTGATGGAAGGGTGAAGGTAGGACAGGGGGAGAAAGCACTTAGTGACCTGATGGAGGGGTGAAGGTAGGACAGGAGGACAAAGCAGTGAGAGACCTGATGGAGTGGTGAAGGTAGGACAGGAGGAGACAGCAGTGAGAGCCCTGATGGAGGGGTGAATGTAGGACAGGAGGAGACAGCATTTAGAGGCCTGATGGAGTGGTGAAGGTAGGACAGGAGGAAAAAGCAGTGAGAGACCTGATGGAGTGGTGAAGGTAGGACAGGAGGAAAAAGCAGTGAGAGACCTGATGGAAGGGGGAAGGTAGGACAGGAGGAGATAGCACTTAGAGACCTGATGGAGGGGTGAAAGTAGGACAAGAGAAAGCACTGAGAGACCTGATGGAGGGGGGAAGGTAGGACAGGAGGAGACAGCACTGTGAGATCTGATGTAGGGATGAAGGTAGGACAGGAGGAGAAAGCTGTCAGAGACCTGATGGAGAGGGGAAGGTAGGACAGGAGGAGAAATCACTGAGAGACATCATGGAGGGGGAAAGGTAGGACAGGCGGAGACAGCAGTGAGAGACCTGATGGAGGGGTGAAGGTAGGTCAGGAGGAGAAAGCACTTAGAAACCTGATGGAGTGGTGAAGGTAGGACAGGAGGAAAAACAGTGAGAGACCTGATGGAGGGGTGAAGGTAGGACAGGAGGAGAAATCACTGAGAGACCTGATGGAGAGGGGAAGGTAGGACAGGAGGAGAAAGCGCTGACAGACCTGATGGAGGGTGAAGGTAGGACAGGAGAAAGCACTGAGAGACCTGATGGAGGGGTGAAGGTAAAACAGGAGGAGACAGCACTGTGAGACCTGATGGATGGATGAAGGTAGGACAGGCGGAGACAGCACTGAGAGACCTGATGGAGGGGTGAAGGTAGGACAGGAGGAGAAAGCAGTGAGAGACCCGATGGAGGGGTGAAGGTAGGACAGGAGGAGAAAGCAGTGAGAGACCTGATGGAGGGGTGAAGGTAGGACAGGAGGAGAAAGCACTTAGAGACCTGATGGAGGGGTGAAAGTAGGACAGGAGGAGAAAGCAGTGAGAGACCTGATGGAGGGGTGGAGATAGGACAGGAGGAGAAAGCAGTGAGAGACCTGATGGAGGGGGGAAGGTAGGACAGGAGGAGACAGCACTGAGAGACCTGATGGAGGGGGAAGGTAGGACAGGAGGAGACAGCATGGGAGACCTGATGGAGGGTGAAGGTAGGACAGGAGAAAGCACTTAGAGACCTGATGGAGGGGGAAGGTAGAACAGGAGGAGAAATCACTGAGAGACCTGATGGAGTGGGGAAGGTAGGACAGGAAGCGACAGCACTGAGAGACCTGATGGAGTGGGAATGTAGGACAGGAGGAGAAAACACTGAGAGACCTGATGGAGTGGGGAAGGTAGGACAGGAAGCGACAGCACTGAGAGACCTGATGGAGTAGGGAAGGTAGGACAGGAGGAGAAAACACTGTAAGACCTGATGGAGTGGGGAAGGTAGGACAGGAGGAGACAGCACTGAGAGGCCTGATGGTGCTGTGAATGTAGGACAGGAGGAGACAGCACTGAGAGACCTGATGGAGGGATGAAGGTAGGACATGAGGAGACAGCACTTAGAGACCTGATGGAGGGTTGAAGGTAGGACAGGAGAAAACACTGAGAGACCTGATGGAGGGGTGAAGGTTTGACAAGAGGAGAGGGAGAAAGCATTGAGAGCCCTGATGGAGGGGGGAAGGTAGGACAGGAGGAGAGGGAGAAATCACTGAGAGACCTGATGGAGGGGGAAGGTAGGACAGGAGGAGAGGGAGAAATCACTGAGAGACCTGATGGAGGGGGAAGGCAGGACAGGGGGAGAGGGAGAAAGCACTGAGAGACCTGATGGAGGGGCGAAGGTTTGACAAGAGGAGAGGGAGAAAGCATTGAGAGCCCTGATGGAGGGGGGAAGGTAGGACAGGAGGAGAGGGAGAAATCACTGAGAGACCTGATGGAGGGGGAAGGCAGGACAGGGGGAGAGGGAGAAAGCACTGAGAGACCTGATGGAGGGGTGAAGGTTTGACAAGAGGAGAGGGAGAAAGCATTGAGAGCCCTGATGGAGGGGGGAAGGTAGGACAGGAGGAGAGGGAGAAATCACTGAGAGACCTGATGGAGGGGGAAGGCAGGACAGGGGGAGAGGGAGAAAGCACTGAGAGACCTGATGGAGGGGCGAAGGCAGGACAGGAGACAGCACTGAGAGACCTGATGGAGGGGGAAGGCAGGACAGGGGGAGAAAGCACTGAGAGACCTGATGGACGGGGGAAGGTAGGACAGGAGGAGAGGGAGAAAGCACTGAGAGACCTGATGGAGGGGGAAGGTAGGAGAGGAGGAGAGGGAGAAAGCACTGAGAGACCTGATGGACGGGGGAAGGTAGGACAGGAGGAGAGGGAGAAAGCACTGAGAGACCTGATGGAGGGGGGAAGGTAGGACAGTAGGAGAGGGAGAAAGCACTGAGAGACCTGATGGACGGGGGAAGGTAGGACAGTAAGAGAAGGAGAAAGCACTGAGAGACCTGATGGAGGGGGGAAGGCAGGACAGGAGGAGAGGAGAGTAAGTTCTGACTGACCTGATGGGGACGGGGTGGGGTGGGAACCACTGTAGGACGTGAAGAGAGTGAAGTCAGTGTTGGTTGGGCTTCACTATGGGCTCCCTGGATAGAGTGAAGACAGTATTGGCTGGGCTTCACTATGGGCTTTCTAGACAGAGTGAAGACAGTGTTGGTTGGGCTTCACCATGGGCTCCCTGGATAGAGTGAAGTTAGTGTTGGCTGGGCTTCACTATGGGATTATGATGAAAAATGTGTGTGTGTGTGTGTGTGTGTGTGTGTGTGTGTGTGTGTGTGTGTGTGTGTGTGTATGCTTGTGTGTGTGTGTGTGTGTGTGTGTGTGTGTGTGTGTGTGTGTGTGTGTGTGTGTGTGTGGTTTGCGCGAGCGTAATTGTAAGTGCGAGCGAAATTGTATGTGCGAGCTGTGCGAGTCTGGGAGAGTGCTACATACGGGTGTGATTTTGTAAGTATCTTGCGGTATTTTAATTTACGATTATACAGTTGGTGTGAGCAAGTTTTGTAAATGAGCGTGATTAGTAGTAATGTTACAGCGTCAGTGTGTGTGACTTCATTTTTGTTTCTCTCTCTCTCTCTCTCTCTCTCTCTCTCTCTCTCTCTCTCTCTCTCTCTCTCTCTCTCTCTCATTCCAATGAGGAGACCTAGTCACGTAGTTCAGAGCAACAGTCATGGTGTCAAACGGTAAGACAATAACTTTTGTCGTCGTACAAGTAATCGTGACGACAGAGGGCAGCAAGAGGAAAAGAGGGAGGGGGGGGGGGGGGTTGCATCAAGCACAGTGGCAATCGACGACCTTGGACCTGGACTGCAAGCAATACAAACAGCGGTTCTTTAACATGCGGTGTCCAGGCACGCGCAGCGTGTAGAGAGGTGCTGATATAAAGGTCAAGGCCAGCAGTACCCTAGGTCACAGGACAGGTCAGGACGGCAGTGACGGTGACTGCAGAGGTGCTGACGAACTCCGCACACTGATGTTGATGTTAGTGGTGCTGGCAAAGGAGTCAGCAGTAGTTCCCTCCCCTGTCAGACTGATTCCAGAACCTACAGCACTGTGATGTGAAGAAGTGGTCTCCTCCCCAGTAAGACATGCCTCCTCCTCACCATCTTCTGCTAAGACTTTGAGAACAGCAGTTCTGGAATCGGTCTCTGCAGCGTTGAAGTAATTCCAGCATAGTCCACGGAAAAGAAAAGTTACCATGGTGATGTCTGTGAGGCTTACGAACGGCTAAGGTATAGCAACAATGACCAGACGACAGGTGAGAATGAAGCGACGGCAGGTGGGGACATGGATACAGAATCCGACCGGAAGAGACGTAGGCCGCCCACGTGACCGCGTATCCCTAGCTCACCGGAAACCGTGCTAAGTCTGTGAACAGCAGCAAGGGGTTGTGAGAATGAGGATAATGGGATATTAGAGATAGACACCACAACACATAATGCTGATATGATAAACAATGGATCTCTAAACATAGACGGTATAAATGACCGATTTAGAGACTGTTCAGTTAACAGAATCAATAATTATGAAAGTAATCACAAACTAGTAGACAATCAAATACAGATACCAAGCCGACATTTTCAGGAGTACAACCTAAAGGTGAGTCATCAGCAAAACGAAAAATTTGCTTTGTAAATTGAAACGTGGAAGGAATCGTACGTAATCTTTGAGTGTAAATTGAAACGTGGAAGGAATCGTACGTAATCTTTGAGTGTAAATTGAAACGTGGAAGGAATCGTACGTAATCTTTGAGTGTAAATTGAAACATGGAAGGAATCGTACGTAATCTTTCTGTGTAAATTGAAATGTGGAAGGAATCGTACGTAATCTTTCTGTGTAAATTGAAATGTGGAAGGAATCGTACGTAATCTTTCTGTGTAAATTGAAATGTGGAAGGAATCGTACGTAATCTTTCTGTGTAAAATGAAATGTGGAAGGAATCGTATGTAATCTTTGAGTGTAAATTGAAATGTGGAAGGAATCGTAAGTAATCTTTCTGTGTAAATTCAACTGTAGAAGAAATCGTAAGTAATATTTCTGTGTAAAGTTAAATGTAGAAGGAATCGTAAATAATCTTTCTGTGTACAGTTGAATGTAAAAGGAATCGTAAGTAATTTTTCTGTGTAAATTGAAATGTAGAAGGTATCGTAAGTAATCTTTTTGTGTAAATTGAAATGTGAAAAGAATCGTAAGTAATCTTTCTGTGTAAATTCAACTGTAGGAGAAATCATAAGTAATTTTCCTGTGTAAAGTTAAATGCAGAAGGAATCGTAAGTAATCTTTCATTGTACATTGAAATGTAGAAGGAATCGTAAATAATGTTTTTGTGTACATTGAAATGTGGAAGGAATCGTAATCTTTGTGTGTAAATTGAAACGTAGAAGGAATCGTAAGTAATGTGTGTGTGTGTGTGTGTGTGTGTGTGTGTGTGTGTGTGTGTGTGTGTGTGTGTGTGTGTGGTGTGAATTGAAATGTAGAAGGAATAGTAAGTAATCTTTGTGTGTAAACTGAAATGTGGAAGGCATAGTATGTAATCGTTGTATGTAAACTGAAATGTAGAATGAATCGTAAGTAATCTTTGTGTGTAAACTGAAATGTAGAAGGAATCGTACATAAACGTTTTGATCATGTCTTTATTGATTTTTTTTTTCGCATTTTGAGCTTGCGTGACTAACAAGGACATTAGCAACTCCACTGGATCTTTTTAGACACTGTTTTGAAAATTCACATGTAATTATTTCAAGCATCAGCAAAACAAACAAACAAACAAACTGTCACTTTGAGGAAGACTGTTTGGGTGGCTGTGAAAATCTGGCAAAGAAAATTTTTGGGGAAAAAAAGTGCAAAATCGAGCATGATTCCGCAAAATTCTCATTTTGTCTTTAGAGAGATCGGCATTGGGTACTGATGAATATGACTTTTTGTGTACAGCATATGCAAATCCAGATGATTTTCCATACCGTTCACACAACGTTTCGACGATATGCACATGTGATTCCATTGAAAGCGCTCTGTTGAAAGCATGGGTACAATACGAGGGCCACCCCATAAGTTCTCGGATGCGCAAAAACCACTGATGTCATACTTTCAATTTTTATATCATCATCAAAAGCGATGTCATAATAGCTATGACACAAAAAATGATAAAAATCGTCAGAGCCAATTTTGTTCTAGACAGCAAAATGGATGGCAAGGGGGACGGTTTTCAAAGTGTTGCAGAGAGCCTGTCTTGGCGAGATTTTCGTGCCATGATTTATTATGACTATCTTCAAAGGAAGTCTTTCAAGGAAAGTTGCATAAGTTTGACAAACTGTTTTGGCGACAAGGCTCCATCATTATCCACAGTCCATAGGTGGTTCAAAGAATTTCAGTTTGGTACAATGTCGTTGGAAGATCGTGACCGTTGTGGACGTCCAGTTTCAGTTACTACCGATGGGAACGTGAGCACAGTGAAGGCCATGATTACAGGAAAATCCTCGAATCACGGAAGATGAACTCAAGGATACTCTAAACCTTTTTTCACCAGGAAGCTTAGACCGCATTCTTCGGCACAGTCTCTCTGTACGGAAGCGTTGCGCCCGTTGGGTGCCCCACCAGCTGACTGGGGAGCAGATGAGGGCTAGGGTTGAATGGTGCCAGTTTATGTTGCAAAAATTTGACGGAGGAAGATCAGATAGGGTCTCCAATATCGTCACAGGTGACGAAACCTATGTTTACCAGTATGACCCCGAAACAAAGCAGCAGTCGTCAGTTTGGCTGTTTCCAGGTGAAACCCCACCTGTGAAATTTAAGAGATCAAGAAGCTGCACAAAGCAAATGATTGCAGTTTTCTTCGCAAGATCCGGCCATGTGACTACTGTACCGCTTCTGGAAAGAAAGACAGTGAACGCTGATGGTACATCAACACCTGCCTGCCAAAAGTGTTCGAGGCTTGGAGTGCACGGCAACCACGGACCGGTATCCGCCACCTACTCCTTCACCACGACAACGCCAGCGCCCACACGGCAGCTGCAACTTTAGACTTCTTG
>CM065721.1:83274501-83315857 GCA_033310375.1 Conus canariensis
TCATCTTTTTCAGAGTTAAAAAAAAAAAATTCACAGAGCGAGGGCGATTTTTATCTCTTCAAACTTTATTGTTACTACTTGACCTTTGCTGTGACCCCGAACTCTGACTGAAGTCAACGTTTAAGGGAAAGTTACCCCCCTTGCAAGTACACACAATAATTATTTGTGCTCGCTAGGAGTTTATTATGAAGAGCTCAGTGTAACTTGCTAGGATTTTTATCACAAGCAAAGACAGACCTTTTCTTTTCAAAGGAATACAATTCACACTTTTGTGGCAATTAAATTCACGTTCAAAATGTATACAGCAATCGTACGTGCATATGCTTAGTTGCAATTCCTCATAGTGTGTTCATTTGTTGTTGGTGTTGTCGGTCATGTTCATGCATTTGATGCCGGCCAGGCCACAGTCTTCTCAGGTGAGTCGTGTTTATTCAAGTTTCATCCATGTACCTCGGAGTCAAACTGAACAGATCACTCACCTGATCACTCACGTCACAAAAGTGCAAAGCGGACAGGAGAAGAAAATGAGAGATGTAAATGAAGGAACTGGCATGCACAAAGTGACCATCAGCACCAAGATCTAGAGCCAAATCTAGACAGGTCAGGACACTTGCATGACACACCTTCCCCTCCGGGTCTACAGCGGCAAACTCCGAAGCCTCACCCAAATCCTCAATGTCAGCCTGAACCTACTAGCTAGTAGTAGGCATCCTTCAGTCTCGGAAGACTATGGAGTTGCGCTCTAGGTGTCTATTCTGGTACAGCGACGGATGTGGCTGGCCATTCCGACGTGGGAATGACAGTCCCTGTGGCAGAGGGCACAGATGAAGTCTGACGCTGGTTTGTCTGCCTGGGCTGCAGCCTTTCTTCTCATTCTCTTTTCCCCGTGCTGCTGAGCGAGTGTCTCTTCGAACTTGGAGAGACTCTTCTGCACAGTCTGTCTCCAGGCTGACCGTTCGAGGGCTGTTGCTTCCCAGTTGTTCTGGTCGATGTTCAAGGCTTTTAGGTCCCTCTTGCACACGTCTTTGAATCGCAGCTGTGGTCTGCCTGTGGGACGTTTTCCCTGCACAAGTTCTCCATAGAGGAGATCTTTAGGGATCCATCCGTCATCCATGCGCACGACATGGCCGAGCCAGCGCATACGTCTCTGTTTCAGCAGCGTGTACATGCTGGTGCATCCGGCTCTTTCCAGGACAGTGTTGTTTGGGACCTTGTCCTGCCAGGTGATGTTCAGAATGCGTCGGAGGCTACGCATATCAAAAGCATTGAGCTTTCGCTCCTGTCAGGCACGCAAAGTCCAAGACTCGCTGCCATACAGGAGGGTGCTCACAACGCAGGCTCTGTAGATCTGGATCTTTGTGTGCTTGGTCAGCTTGCTGTTGTTCCATGCTTTCTTTGTCAGTCTGGTCATGGTGGTGGCTGCCTTGCCGATGCGCCTGTTGAGCTCTGCGTCAAGTGAGAGGGTGTCTGAGATAGTTGAGCCCAGATAAACAAAGTCATGAACGACTTCCAATGCTTGGTCATTGATGCTGATGACTGGGGGAGAGTCAACATCCTGCCCATGACCTGTGTTTTCTTCAAGTTAATGGTAAGCCTGAAGTCTTGGCAGGCATCGCTGAAGCGAGTCATGAGCTGCTGTAGGTCCTCGGCTGAGTGGGCGGTTACTGCTGCGTCGTCTGCAAAGAGGAAGTCGCGCAGGCACCTCAGCCTGACTTTAGTCTTGGCTCTTAGTCTGGAGAGGTTGAAGAGCTTCCCGTCTGTCCTGGTTCGGAGGTAGATACCTTCAGCTGCAGGACCAAATGCGTGTTTCAGCATCACAGCAAAGAAGATTCCAAACAGGGTGGGAGCCAGGACGCAACCCTGTTTCACTCCGCTCCGTATGCTGAAGGCAGCTGATGTTGAGCCGTCAAAGATGACGGTGCCTTTCATGTCTTCATGGAAGGATCTGATGATGCTGAGAAGTTTGGGTGGACATCCAATCTTGGGGAGGATCTTGAAGAGGCCATCCCTGCTGACCAGATCGAAAGCCTTTGTGAGATCTATAAAGGCAATGAAGAGTGGCTGCCTTTGCTCCCGACATTTCTCCTGAAGTTGTTTAAGGGAGAAGATTATATCTATAGTGGATCTGCTGGCACGGAAACCGCACTGTGATTCAGGATAAACTTGCTCTGCAAGTACTTGGAGCCTCTTCAGTGCTACTCGTGCAAAGACTTTCCCAACGATACTAAGGAGGGATATGCCACGATGATTATTGCAATCGCTTCTGTCACCTTTGTTTTTGTACAGTGTGACGTCGTTAGCATCCCTCATGTCTTGCGGTACTTCGCCTTCACTCCAACAGAGGCAGAGGATTTCATGCAACTCGGTGATGAGTGTCTCTTTACAACACTTCAGTACTTCGGCGGGAATACCGTCTTTCCCTGGTGCCTTGCCTGGGCCAAGAGGTCCAGGGCTTCGTTGAGTTCGTCTATGGTTGGTTCTCTGTCAAGCTCTTCCAGCTCTGGTAGGCGCTCTATGGCATTCAGCGCATCTTCTGTGACTACATTTTCTGTTGCATATAGCTCAGTGTAGTGTTCTACCCAGCGCTCCATCTGTTGTTCTCTGTCCTGAATCACCTCCCCTGTAGCTGATTTCAAAGGGGCAGTTTTCTTTTGTGTTGGGCCCAATGCCTGCTTGATGACATCATACATCACCTTAATCACCTTTGTGTCAGCTGCGATCTGAATCTGGAGCAGAGCTGAAGCCAATAATCGTTGGCGCATTCCCTGGCACACTGCTGGACTTTGCTGCGAGCAGCACGGAGAACCTGGAGGTTCTGCTCGCTGGGACTGGTTTTGTATGCTGTCAGGGCATTTCTCTTGGCCTCGATGACTGGTGTCATTTCTTCTAAATGGGCTTCGAACCAATCAGTTGACTTGCTGGTCTTTTTGCCAAAGGTGGACATGGCGGCGTTGTAGACAGCATCTCTGAAGTTTTCCCATCGGTCTTGCAGTGGGTGGGCCAGGGAGAGAATCCTCCAACACGCGCGCGAACTCCTCCACTTTTCTTTGATCGCGTGTTTTGCTGGTGTCGATGCGAGGACGGCCTTCCTTTCTCGTACTGTGCAGTCTCTTCGCGCGGAGCTTCACTTCGCTGCACACCAAAAAGTGGTCAGTGTCACAATCTGCGCTCTGGTAGCTGCGAGTGATCTTGATGCTGGAAAAGTTGACACGTCTGGTGAGGATCAGATCGAGCTGATGCCAGTGTTTGGATCGAGGGTGTCTCCAGGAGACTCGATGCTGAGGCTTCGTGTTGAAGAAGGTGTTACTGACGCACAACCCATGATGACAGCAGAGCTCTAGCAGGCGCTGGCCATTCTCGTTCATTTTCCCAGTGCCGAACTGACCCAAGCAGGTGGGCCAGCAGTTGTGATCGACACCTACTCTGGCGTTGAAATCGCCTGCAATGAACAGTAATTCTCTTTCGGGAATTCTCCTTATGGCAGCTCTGAGGTCGTCATAAAACTTGTCTTTTGCTTCTGCTGTGGATGCCAAAGTTGGTGCGTAGGCACTAATTAGACTGACTGGTCCCGATGATGTTTGGAGTCGGAGAGACAGGATTCGTTCTGTTCCTTCTGCTGGTGGGGTTATGGACTCCAGTAATCTGTTTCTAACTGCGAATCCCACGCCGTGTTCTTTGACCTCGTCTGATGGTTTGCCCTGCCAGAACAGGGTGAAGTCTCTCTCTCTCTCTCTCTCACAGATCCTGTTTCTGGGAGCCTGGTTTCTTGAAGGGCGACGTTGTCCATCTGCAGTCTGTTCAGTTCTCTGTCGATGACGGCTGTCTTGCGAACATCGTTTACTTCCTGCAGGTCGTCAGAAAAGCCTGGTGTCATTGTCCTTACGTTCCACGTACCCAATTTCAGGGCGGAAGTTCTCATTTTTCTGTTGCCTGGTGCACAGTTATCGATCCGCTTGTCGGTTTTCACCCTAAATCCACGCACCCAGTGAAGCTAACGGACCGTGGCGGGGCAGCACCTTACTGGCTGGGGACTGCCCAGCTTAAGGCGGGCGGTAGCTGCCCAGTGAGATGCGATGACCTCTCCCACCGTCGGAAGCAGCCCCTGGCGTCTGACTCTATGCCAATTGAGTATGCAGACTTATAACCGGTAGACTGCTACTTCCCGTGTTTTGTCGACGCTGCAAAGCGAAGCTGGAGTGACCTCTCCAGAGCGCAAAGCCTGGGTAAGTAAGTATGGAGGGCAAGCTGTTACCCATGCAGCAGATCCCCCCCCCCCCTCTCCACGTCGCTGGAATGGTCCATTGGAAAGGCAAATGCCGATACACATGGTTCCAGTGCCGTCGCAGGAGTTGCCAGAACGTTGCTGTATACAGCCTCGGACTGCCTTGGGGACTCCGACTCCGGATTTTTCCTCAGGGTTGACTCCCGAAGCCTTTCCTAAGAGTGGGTATAGCCGCAAGGCAGCGGAGGTTTGAGATCAGAGTTTTCCTTCTCTTAGGCAGGCTGTCTTCCCAGACTAATGAGCCCCATCTGCCCAAGAACCTACTAGCTAGGGCTTGGAAATCACCCCCAACAGTCCTGTGGTGAGGTATAACAGGTTTCTTAAGGCTTGGAAATCACCCCCAACAGTCCTGTGGTGAGGTATAACAGGTTTCTTAAGGCTTGGAAATCACCCCCAACAGTCCTGCGGTGAGATGCAACAGGTTTCTTAAGGCTTGGAAATCACCCCCAACAGTCCTGTGGTGAGGTATAACAGGTTTCTTAAGGCTTGGAAATCACCCCCAACAGTCCTGCGGTGAGATGCAACAGGTTTCTTAAGGCTTGGAAATCACCCCCAACAGTCCTGTGGTGAGGTATAACAGGTTTCTTAAGGCTTGGAAATCACCCCCAACAGTCCTGCGGTGAGATGCAACAGGTTTCTTAAGGCTTGGAAATCACCCCCAACAGTCCTGTGGTGAGATGCAACAGGTTTCTTAAGGCTTGGAAATCACCCCCAACAGTCCTGCGGTGAGATGCAACAGGTTTCTTAAGGCTTGGAAATCACCCCCCAACAGTCCTGCGGCGAGATGCAACAGGTTTCTTAAGGCTTGGAAATCACCCCCCAACAGTCCTGCGGTGAGATGCAACAGGTTTCTTAAGGCTTGGAAATCACCCCCCAACAGTCCTGCGGTGAGGTCTAACAGATTTCTTAGGGCTTGAAAATCACCGCCCACAGTCCTGCGGTGAGGTCTAACAGGTTTCTTAGGGCTTGGAAATCACCCCCCAACAGTCCTGCGGTGAGGTATAACAGGTTTCTTGCATAGGTTTTCAACGGAACAAATGCTCCAGAGGTAGTATGAGAAGAAAAAAAACTATATATATATATATATATATATATATCTTTATAGTTTAAAATGAAGGTAAACCCTGGAGTAGGCTGGACACCATTCAGTGATGTGTGGGTGCACTGCTGATCCAGAAACTGGCCAGTCACAAAGTACAAAAATAAATGCAGGCACACCAGCCACACACTCTTCATGTTTTTTTATAAAAAGAAGCTTTCGCCTTTTATTTAGGCTTCGTCAGCATCTGCAACAACAGAAACAGTTATGTATATGCACACTCCCACCCACCCAACCACGCACCCGCACAACAACCATACACCCCCCCCCCCCCCTCAAACACACACACACACACACACACACACACACACACACACACACACACACACACACTCACAACATACTATATTATATTATCACGGCTCCCCCAGGTTTAACTCTAAAAGTTGAGCCCACTAACAGTATAGACATCTCATCTCCCCCCCCCCCACCCCCCACTCACTCACCCACTCATAGGCTACCCTCTCTATCCTTATTTTCACATATATAAAAGCCCCCCCCACACACACACACACACACACACACACACACACCAATGTGGGATGTGCATGGGGGAGGGGGGCATGAGGAAATCCTAAAATCATCTGACATTCAGCCCTAAAACTTTCATTTTCTTTTGATAAATGATTTTTGGAGTTAAAGGTTAAAATTATATAGTAGCGAGACCCCGCAAAACATCAGCAGTAGCACACGGGAAGTAATAGAAGCTGCCACACAATAGCAGTAAAGAGGTTAAGCTAAACCATTAGCATAACTCCACTCACATCTTACACAAAGCAAACTGCCATCCTAAATAATAATATAATGTACCTATATTACTTTTAAGAATATTAAATTAAAAACCTACCAATAAAACGGAGTTAAAACATCTCAGTGTCAAAAAAGAGAGTACAAGTGTACTGTCCCGTCTCACACTGCACACTGGTGCCGAAGACAACCATCCACTGCCCATCACACCGCCGTGAGCTAAAAACAAAATCCTCTGCAAACACTGTTCACTACAATCTATCTTCCACCCAGCCCACATTTTAATCAGGTAAACAAACATACAAACACATACTCTCTCTCTCTCTCTCTCTCTCTCTCTCTCTCTCTCTCTCCTCTCTCTCTCCTCTCTCCTCCCCTTCCCCCCGCCCCCTCTCCCTCTCTCCTCTCCCTCTCTCCCCTCCTCTCTCTCTCTCTCTCTTAATCTCTTTCTCTATAAACACACACACCCCACTCACAACTACACACACACACACACACACACACACACACACACACACACACACACACACACACACATGCCCACAACACACACACATACTCACCCACACTTCACCCGACATTCCACCCACAAAAACTCCCTCACCTTCACCATATCCAATTTAACCCTAACTGGGATCATAGCTGGAAGAGAATGGAAAAGGGCAAGTGAGGAAGGAACAACCAGGGGAGGGGGGGGGGGCGTACCTCAAACCAACAGTAATTAAGAAAGCATTCCTTAATACGTTTTTTAAAAAGATATTTTAGAATCACAATAGGCACAAAATATCATCATTGTTCTAATAATAATATAACAAAAAGAGTATATATTTTTTTTTAATCCTATACATCCCATCTGGAGTAATCTTAGATTTTTCATAATATATTACACTCTATCATACTCCCCCCTCCTCCACCCCTCCACCCCCCACCCCACCACCCTCCCAGCAAGTGATAGGGACTATCTCAACTACTCCACCCCTCTACTCACTCAGAACTGAATTCTCTTGTTCATAACTGAAGCAAAGTCTTTCCTTTCATTCCCTCCCGTTGACAATGTGCCCAAATTAGCCTGCCAATACAGTTCTCTTTCTAGCAATGTTTCTGTTGTCCACACATGCTCAATTGGTATAATGTTCAGGAACATAACATTCTGATCTTGTGGATGCTTCTCATTTGCCACATGTGATGCAACTGTACATTTTTTTGTATTACTAAGTTTAACATCGCTTTTATGATTCGCCCATCGCTTTTTCAAATTTACTGTTGACCCAACATAGAGGAAATCTTGATGTCATTTGCACTGAATCATATCAATTACATTAGGTGTGGTGCAGTTCAGATGAGACCTTATGTTCCACCTTCTCCCATCCCAACGTGACTTGAAAGATGTAATGTCTATGGAATGTACACACGTGTCACACTTCTTGTCACATTTGAAAAATCCTCTACTGTTTTCCGGGCCATGTTGCAGAGTACGTTTTGGGACTGATGGTTAATAGACGTCTTCGGAAACATGTTCAAATTGTCTGGGTTTTTGTACAACAACTTCAGATTGTTTCGTATTATATATATCAAACTGAAAAGCAACCACAAAAAAAAAATCAAAATGTGGCTACAGTTTAACATATATTATTTCTTCAGCGTTCGAAATACGAAGTATACTGGAGCTTCGTAAGCCTACACTTGTTAATAGCACGATTTTCATGATCATCAGGAGGATACTTTACACACAGTTTTCCTGATCAAGAGGATAGTTTACACACGATCATCATGATTATCAAGAGGATAGTTTACACACGATCATCATGATTATCAAGAGGATAGTTTACACACGGTCATCCTGATTATCAAGAGGATAGTTAATAATAATAATAATAATAATAATGAATACTTATATAGCGCCTATTCTCGGCTAGAGACCAAGCTCTAAGCGCTTTACAATCAACACTCGCTTACACAACGGGCTGCCTACCTGGGTAGTGCCGACTGAAGAGCTGCCAGCTGGCGCTTCATTCAGTCGTTTCCCGTGTCATCCAGTCAGTATCGTTCAATATCGTTCACTCAGTTTCTTTACTTCCTTCATTCTTTCCATTTCTTACGCAGGGTGCATGCTGTGTGTAACGTGTCATCCATACCAACGGCCAAACTGGCCTACTCTTCCGAAAGTTGGTGATGGGATTTTACGTGTGTGCAAGATATTATGCGTGCGTTCACACACGGAACCTCGGTTTATAGTCTCATTCGAAGGACTGTATGGGAAATGGAGTCAGAACTAATGTTAACTCCGAGGGAAAAATCCCCCTGTACCGAAACGCCCCGGCGGAGATTCGAACCCGCAACCCCAGGATCACTAAGATTACGAGTCAGGCGCTCTACCAACTGAGCTATTCTGGCTTTACACACGATTACCTTGATCATCAAGAGGGTAGTTTACACAATATCATCTTGATCATCCAGAGGATAGTTTACACACGATCATCATTATCATCTTCAGGATAGTTAACACAGGGTCATCATGATCATCCAGAGGATAGTTTACACATGGTTCTGTGTTTCAGTGCTGGAGTCGGGTAGTTAACACAGGGTCATCATGATCATCCAGAGGATAGTTTACACATGGTTCTGGGTTTCAGTGCTGGAGTCGGGTAGTTAACACAGGGTCATCATGATCATCCAGAGGATAGTTTACACATGGTTCTGGGTTTCAGTGCTGGAGTCGGGTAGTTAACACAGGGTCATCATGATCATCCAGAGGATAGTTTACACATGGTTCTGGGTTTCAGTGCTGGAGTCGGGTAGTTAACACAGGGTCATCATGATCATCCAGAGGATAGTTTACACATGGTTCTGGGTTTCAGTGCTGGAGTCGGGTAGTTAACACAGGGTCATCATGATCATCCAGAGGATAGTTTACACATGGTTCTGGGTTTCAGTGCTGGAGTCGGGTAGTTAACACAGGGTCATCATGATCATCCAGAGGATAGTTTACACATGGTTCTGGGTTTCAGTGCTGGAGTCGGGCGAACAGGAACCTTTATTGCACTGGACATTGTGATCGCACGTGCACAGGAGAACACAGAGGTGGACATCTACAAAGTGGTTGATGCTCTGAGGGATGATCGGTGCCACATGGTGCAGAATAAGGTACTGGCTGAGAGAGTGAGAGACAGACAGACAGACAGACAGACAGACAGACAGACAGACAGACAGAGAGAGAGAGACAGACAGACAGACAGACAGACTGACAGACAGACAGAGACAGACAGACAGTTAGACAGACAGACAGAGAGGGAAACCAGGATCACGTTAAACAAATTTCTAAACAGTTAAATCGAGTGAAAGGGGAAAAAAAGGAAATTGTTAACACTGTATGCCCAGGAGGTTGAAATACACCTTTCATAGAAACAGCCCAGGGCGTGCCCAGAGGGCACGGGCACCTGTCGGCCACGTGACCCGCTGCCTTGTCTTTCCCCCTCAGGGTCAGTACGCCTTCCTGCACGAGGCGGTGCTGGAGGCCTACCTGGGCGAGGACACCAGAGTCCTGGCTGACCAACTGGACGTGCTCTTCCCACACTCCGTCCGCCACAACCGTCCCAATCCACGGATCGATGCCGAATTCCAGGTGAGCCAAGACAGCTGGGTTCCGCTGGGAACAGGGTCCTTCTGCGGAGCCTGATGCAGAATTTGTTTTTTCTTTTTTTTTTCTTCGGTCAGATGTCAGGTTCATCGCAATTTGCTTCTTTTTTTTTTAGCTCGATCGGACTGAAAATGGAAGGAGACAGATGGGAGTGTACTTTCTCTTTGCTTGTCAGCTTAAATAGCTATGGCAAACTGTTTAAACAAATCAAAAAAGAAAAAAAAACAGAAAAAAGAATAAAAAGGGTAAAAGAAGGATGCTGCTTTTCGTTCAGCAGATAACAAATAGTGAAGGTCGAGATAAGAAATGGCGAAGGTTGAGATAAGAAATGGCGAAGGTTGAGATAAGAAATGGCGAAGGTTGAGATAAGAAATGGCGAAGGTTGAGATAAGAAATGGTAATGGTTTAATGGTGAAGCTTTAGTGGTGAAGATTTAATGTTGAACGTTTAATGCCGGGGGCCCAGTATCTGGTATGGTTGTATATATTGGTGATACGTCAGTGTGTGTGTGTGTGTGTGTGTGTGTGTGTGTGTGTGTGTGTGTGTGTGTGTGTTGTGTGTGTGTGTGCGTGCGTGCGTGTGTGTGTGTGTGTGTGTGTGTGTGTGTGTGTGTGTGTGTGTGTGTGTGTGCTCACTCGCAGAAATCAGCGGAAAATGTAGCATGTTAGTAACGGATGGAGTTGGTAGACATCCAAACCATGAGATACACGATTTACAACTTGTTCACGTGGCATGTCACGTGATATATGCGTTTATTGTGCAAAGGCCAACATTCTTCCCGTTAAAAATGAGATCGGTTGGCCGAATCGGCAGTGATATCATTACATTTATTGGACAGTGATATCATTACATTTATTGGACAGTGATATCATTACATTTATTGGACAGTGATATCATTACATTTATTGGACAGAATTCACATGGATAAGGGATAGCATTGTAGACATGGACAAATAGCTCAAATACTGCAGGTTGTATGAATTAAAGCGTTTGTCAAGTGAACGTGCTGCATGGTGTAAAAATCTTATTGAGAAAACAATACTAGAGAATAATCCGAACACCCCTGTTTTAAGTTATAAAGAAAATGATATATATTTTATGGGGGGATTTATTTTGGAATTGGTTTTGTTTGTTTTTTTTCGCAGAAACTCTGCAAAATGCGAAACAGCCTGACCACACCATCCTACACCATCGCCACCCAGGAGGAAAACCTGGCCAAGAACCGTAACTCGCAAGCTCTTCCTGGTAGGCAGACATTTTTCATATGTGACTGAGGAAATTTTTTTCCAATCGCCAGCACTTTGAGTAACTGGCTGTTGTGACAAGTCGTCAGCATACAGAGAAATTAGGTGGATTTAACTACAGTGATGCAGTGTGAACCATTCTTCCTCCCTCCTCCCCCCTAGCATTGAACAAGATCAGAGGAGCTTTCAGTCATAACCAGTTGTCGTGCCTTTCAATTATAGCCGACTGCCTTTCAGTTATAACCAATTGCCTTTCAGTTATAACCAGTTGCCTTTCAGTTATAACCAATTGCCTTTCAGTGATAACCATGCAGTTGCCTCTCAGTTATAACCAATTGCCATGTCTTTAAGTTATAACCAATTGCCATGTCTTTCAGTTATAACCAATTGCCATGTCTTTCAGTTATAACCAATTGCATTTCAGTTATAACCCATTGACGTGTCTTTCAGTTATAACCAATTGCCATGTCTTTCAGTTATAACCAATTGCCATGTCTTTCAGTTATAACCAATTGCCATGCCTTTCAGTTATAACTAATTGCCATGTCTTTCAGTTATAACTAATTGCCATGTCTTTCAGTTATAACCAATTGCCATGTCTTTCAGTTATAACCAATTGCATTTCAGTTATAACCCATTGACGTGTCTTTCAGTTATAACCAATTGCCATGTCTTTCAGTTATAACCAATTGCCATGTCTTTCAGTTATAACCAATTGCCATGCCTTTCAGTTATAACTAATTGCCATGTCTTTCAGTTATAACTAATTGCCATGTCTTTCAGTTATAACCAATTGCCATGTCTTTCAGTTATAACCAATTGCCTTTCAGTTATAACCCATTGACATGTCTTTCAGTTATAACCAATTGCCTTTCAGTTATAACCCATTGTGACGGACCGTTTTTCATCCGGTCACAAAGTTTCATGTGCGACCGTGCTTACCGGAAGGTAGTTGTCCGGAAGCCGATTGCAAAAGTTAGCTGACTGCTACTCACCGGCGCATTGCTATAAGCCGGGTGAGTTGCACCGGTTAGGGAGTCTCTGCAGTGATTCCGGCAATACAAGTCACAGAAGGCCGAAGAGGGACTCAGCCGTTTGCTAGTAGCAGTCAGGTATTTATCATTGAATGTTTATTTATTAACAAACTAAAACTGTATTCCCGTTTAGGAGCGACTGAAACTTCCTCAGCGCTCTTGTGAAGGTTTTATTTAAAAAAGAAAGTATTGTTGTTCAGTTATCCTATGACTTGATAGGGTAACAAAACGAAATTGTTTCGGAAAATGTGAATAGATGAAGTGAGTGTTATAAGAAGTGGTCTTCAGAAAAAAGAAAAAAGATTTTGTTTATTTTGTGACTTAACTGGCTATGAACTTCATGATGAAAAAAAAAGTGTCTATTCTAATATGGTTTGCAAGAAGATGGAGAGTTTTGATGCTATGGATAATAAGCTCCCAGAGTGAGCGACATAGACTTTTGTTTTTCATTCTGATGTGTGATGTGTTTACATGGGTATCAATATATGTGTTGTTAAACAAAAGTGTGGTGGAAATCTTTCCCTCGCATATATTGGAGCTGATGAACTGAAGTGAATTGAGCGTTCTTGTGTTACAACAAAAGAAATGAACATTTCCAGAATTGACAAAAGACATGGTGATTATATGAAATGAATTGAACATTCTTGTTTACAAGAAAGCAAATGAACAGTGTGTGAATTAACGAAAGACATTTATAGTTTGAAAAAATGATCATCAATTGTGTAATGAAATTATTGTGTGTAATGAATTGTATTCATGGTTTATTGAAGAGGATCCAGATGGAAATCCTTTTCCCTAATTTGGAAGACTAGATTATGAAAGGTTTATGTGGAAATCCTTTCCCCATTTGGAAAACTAGAGTCTGAAAGGTTTATATGGAAATCCTTTCCTGTGCAATGTTATGATTCCGGAAAAGGGAATGTTATAGTGTAATGATTCCGGAAAAGGGAATGTTGTAATGTTATGATTCCGGAAAAAAAATATTGTAATGAATATGAACGAATATGCTGATATGTGGCTCAAGTTCTAGTGAAATATAATGTGGCTAATGAATATGAAGATAGTTGTGATTGCAATGAATAGTGGCCATGATAATCAAGGTAGTTAATCAGTTGCCCCCAGGTTGATAGTGTTCCCTGGACTGACAGGGACTGGCTGCTACCGGGTTAGGGCCGGGGCCATAGCTGTGTTGACGCCCCGTTCTCCACCTGTTTGCTGCTGGTGTTGAGAGGCCGGCCTGAGCGCCGACAATTGCCCTACCTGCCACTGCGCCCGTGACCAACCACTGTTGGGCCAGTGGGTTGGAGACGTCGCTGCTGGTGAGCCAGGACGTCGCCCCTTCTTTTGTGCCAGCGACCTGCGTCTGAGGCCGTCGCTGTGTGTGTGGTGTATGTGCCACAGCTCTTGGTTGGTGTTGAGCCACAGGTGGTGTGTGTGCCACAGCTCTTGGTTGGTGTTGAGCCACAGCTTTTAGGTGTTTGAGCCACAGCTCGTAGGTGAGACTGTCACCGTGTAGCTGACAGAGACGCCACGAACGTGTTAGTTTTCTTTTCCTTCTTTCTTCATTGTGAGCCACAGCTCTGAAGAGACTCTGTTGTCAGCTTGACTCGTCGCTGCCGCCGTCGTCATCATCGTTGGACCCGGCAGTTTTGATAGCTATAATTGTATTGACTTGTTGTGTGTGTACACCTGATGGTGGGTGTACCAACCTACGTTTAATTGTGTGTTTATTTTGTATGTGTTTTGCTTGAAGGCTCGGGCGGCATAAAAAATGTTATTTTGTTGCCTGGCTGTCCATGTTCGGATGAGTGGGTGTGTGTATGTGAATTAGAAAAAGTCGTGCATGCATCCATAATTCTGAGTGAGTCAGACTTCCACACACACGCATTTCGATCCGTAACACCCATTGACATGTCTTTCAGTTATAACCAATTGCCATGTCTTTCAGTTATAACCAATTGCCATGCCTTTCAGTTATAACCAATTGCCATGTCTTTCAGTTATAACCAATTGCCATGCCTTTCAGTTGTAGCCATTTCCATTTCAGCTATAACCATTTCCCTTTCAGTTATAACCCATTTGCCTTTCAGTTATAACTAATTGCCTTTCAGTGATAGCCATTTGCCTTTCAGTGATAACCAGTTGCCTTTCAGTGATAACCAATTGTTTGTTTTGTTTTGTTTTTAGTCTTGGAGTGGGTTTGGTTTTGTGGCCTGCCGTCTTGTAAATCCCCGTTTTTTTCCCATTATTTCAGGACCTGCTGCGGTTGCGAGCAGCTATCAGGGCAAACAGTAAAAGATGAAGATGACGATGATAATGTTTTATAAAACAGTAAGAGATGAAGATGGCGATGATGATGTTTTATAAAACAGTAAGAGATGAAGATGGCGATGATGTTTTATAAAACAGTAAGAGATGAAGATGACGATGATAATGTTTTATAAAACAGTAAGAGATGAAGATGGCGATGATGATTGTCAAGGGCGTTCAACCTCTCACAAAAGGCATTAAACGCTTAGAGGCAAAAGGGACGTTGTACGTAGTATACAAATAGGTAATAGACCCATTAACCAGTGTGCCTTACCCATCGCACACTGTCGAACTGTGTCGAGGAGGACGAAGTGGTCAGGTGACAGATGGCACCTAAGGTAGTAGCGAGTTTGAACCTCCCGACAGTGAAAGGGGGGAGGGACGTAACCACTAGGACCTCGGAGCGTCAAGTGGGCGCTACATTACTCAGTCAGCTGAGGTTGCTTTGTGAACAGTCCTTGAAGAGCAGGAGTCTTGGACTCGTTCAGATGGTATTGCCGTGGGTCATTGGGTTGGTTCTATTGTCAGGCTGGTTGAATGCGCGTGAAGGTTGCTGTCGTAGCCCTCTTTAAGATAATTACTGTGTTAAAGTGGCCTCCGAAGTCGGCGGGAATTTTCGATGTCCATCTGGTGCCAAGTGTTTGTTTGCTAATCAATTGGGTAGGGATGTGTGTAAATGCTGATGTGTGGAAGAACGTAGCGAATGGGGAATTCAGGGTACTTGTGAACCAGGGGTTTGAGAAGCAGCATGGACAAAGGCATGGCCCGAAGGGGAATCCTTTGTTTCCATCCCTATATAAACTGAGGGAGAACAACGTGAAGAAGGGACCACCACGAGAGAGAGAGAAGAACAGAGGAGAGAGAGAAGAGAAGGTGGGCAGGACACAGGGTCGAGAGAAACGTGGTCTGGGAGATAGAAGAGACAGCAAAGTCTTAGGGAAAGACAAGCTGGAAGAGAAGAAAACTAAGTTTGAAGCCCAAAGGTGGGTGAAGACAGACAAACTGAAATTGAACCCAGAGGTGGGTGAAGAAGACGAAGAAGAAGAGTTCTACGTCGAGATCCCAGAGACGACCACGAAGACCCAGTCCTGAAACCTGGAGCCAGTCAACCAAGGGCATCACCATCAAGCAGTGCTGAAGAAGACGTGAAGAGACTTTTTTTCAAGAACTGTGGTGTGGTGTGAAAGCGTGGTTGTGTGTGTGAAAACCTGGCCAGGTAAGAAGTCATTTTATTATAACCCGGGATTAGGAAGTATTGATCTTTTATGTGTTGATTTGTTCATTTTGTGTAATTGGATTTTTCATGTTTGATTATAGTAGCATAGAAATTGTATTTCTTGTGCTCAGTCGTGATAGGAAACGAATGCGTGACATCCCATTCCGAGAGAGAGGTGAATGTTTGGTGGGTGCATGAGTGTGAATATGCGTGTATGAGTGCAGAGATAACCTTGGTGTGTTAAGCCTAACTAATAATACATCAACTTAGTGCACTTAAGCAATACCATCACGATTTCCCCCGTCCTGGACAATGATGTTTTATAAAACAGTAAGAGATGAAGATGGTGATGATGATGTTTTATAAAACAGTAAGAGATGAAGATGGCGATGATGATGTTTTATAAAACAGTAAGAGATGAAGATGGCGATGATGATGTTTTATAAAACAGTAAGAGATGAAGATGGCGATGGTGATGTTTTATAAAACAGTAAGAGATGAAGATGGTAATGATGATGTTTTATAAAACAGTAAGAGATGAAGATGGCGATGATGATGTTTTATAAAACAGTAAGAGATGAAGATGGTAATGATGATGTTTTATAAAACAGTAAGAGATGAAGATGCCGATGATGATGTTTTATAAAACAGGTAGAGATGAAGATGCCGATGATGATGTTTTATAAAACAGTAAGAGATGAAGATGGCGGTGATGATGTTCTATCAGTCAGAAAGTGAAGCACGGTTTTGCTGAACACGTTTTTGATGCCATATGGATTATTAATAAAGATATTGACCGAACAGCTACCATATTGAATTACATTTACTGAACCTGTTGGGTGGTATTTAAATATCAGTGAAGCGTACTAGCAACGATTTCTTTTAAGTATTGGTTATTTTTACACTGAAGGTTTGGGTAAGAGAGCTACAGATCAATATCACAAGCCTGTTTCATTAAATTACTTTATAATTTATTAGTTTTGCATTTTTGGACATTCCTTATTTCAGTGCTGCTCTTTCTTCAAGATAAGAAACCTGGTCACGGGAGAGGGGACAAAATGTATAATGCCATTGCGTCCAATAATGACATACATAAAATGTATAATGCCATTGCGTCCAATAATGACATACATTTGATTTTTGAAAAATTGACCAAAATGAACATGAGCTGACATGACAACCCAACGCGTGCAAAGCAGTGCAGAATAAAACGATGCAATAGATGTACAGTCATCAATTGGTAATTGCAGAGTAAAACAATGCAATAGATGTAAAGTCATCAATTGTTCATTGCAGAATAAAACGATGCCATAGATGTAAAAATCATCAATTGTTCATTGCAGAATAAAACAATGCAATCGATGTAAAGTCATCCATTGTTAATTGCAGAATAAAACAATGCAATAGATGTAAAGTCATCCATTGTTAATTGCAGATAAAACAATGCAATAGATGTCAAATCATCAGTTGTTAATTCCTATTTTACGAAGTTTAATTCCAGGACCTGTTTTAACGGCAATTTCTGTGCTTTTCCAGTCGAATATTTCTTAACCATATGTGAACATCTTTCAGATGTGTCTTCGGCTGCAACAGGGTTTGGTTCCAGGTTCAGCCAGGCGGGCTGGCACTTTCACCCTGCGCCAACCTTGCAAGATAGTGGCGCAACAAAATGGCAGCTAAATAAAAAAAAAAAAATTTTTTTTTTAAAAACCCACGTGTGAATGAAATTTAATCTGTATTTGGAATTGGTTTAGTTCCTACCATTTAGATGTTCATTGTCCCAGTCTCTGTTCATTTTGTCGATTGTCAGTACAGGTACAACCCAAGATGAAACCGAGGATTAAGGGGTTTCTGTCAGACAGTCAGTGAGAAGTTTGCCAAGAAATAATGTCTTAGGCCACTCTCTTTCAAAGTGGTCATCATATGACGAATGGAGATGAAACACTCGAGACAGAAAATCAAGACTAGCAGTAGGAATCAAAGCTCATCAAACTGGAAGATGTCCTCCCACTCTCTCCCTCTCTCCTCTACTTGTCAGGCAGAGCTTCGAGGAAAAAGCTGAACTTTCACAAATAAAACTGTCTTTTTTGTTTCGTCCTGCAGATGACAAGCATTTGGTGTTCCTGACACAGCACGTCAAGGGGCGTAACCAGTACATTAACGCCGTCTACATGCCGGTGAGTTTATGACATGAACTTCCTTCAAGGCCTAGGGGATGGGGCGGCGGAAGGACCAAGGGATGAACTTCCTTCAAGGCCTATGGGATGGGGCGGGGGAAGGACCAAGGGATGAACTTCCTTCAAGGCCTAGGGGATGGGGCGGGGGAAGGACCAAGGGATGAACTTCCTTCAAGGCCTAGGGGATGGGGCGGCGGAAGGACCAAGGGATGAACTTCCTTCAAGGCCTAGGGGATGGGGCGGCGGAAGGACCAAGGGATGAACTTCCTTCAAGGCCTAGGGGATGGGGCGGCGGAAGGACCAAGGGATGAACTTCCTTCAAGGCCTAGGGGATGGGGCGGCGGAAGGACCAAGGGATGAACTTCCTTCAAGGCCTAGGGGATGGGGCGGCGGAAGGACCAAGGGATGAACTTCCTTCAAGGCCTAGGGGATGGGGCGGGGGAAGGACCAAGGGATGAACTTCCTTCAAGGCCAGGGGATGGGGCGGCGGAAGGACCAAGGGATGAACTTCCTTCAAGGCCTAGGGGATGGGGCGGGGGAAGGACCAAGGGATGAACTTCCTTCAAGGCCTATGGGATGGGGCGGGGGAAGGACCAAGGGATGAACTTCCTTCAAGGCCTAGGGGATGGGGCGGGGGGAAGGACCAAGGGATGAACTTCCTTCAAGGCCTAGGGGATGGGGCGGGGGAAGGACCAAGGGATGAACTTCCTTCAAGGCCTAGGGGATGGGGCGGCGGAAGGACCAAGGGATGAACTTCCTTCAAGGCCTAGGGGATGGGGCGGCGGAAGGACCAAGGGATGAACTTCCTTCAAGGCCTAGGGATGGGGCGGGGGAAGGACCAAGGGATGTACGTTTAAGTTGGTGGGGGGTGGGGGGAAAGCGGAGTGAGGGTCGAATAGCCCAGCAAGGTGGAAAAGGGGGGAGGGGGGGGGAGCGTGAACTGGATTGAATTATTCACGAGACTGTTGACTATGTTTATATTCTAGCAAATGCATACATGAATACCCTAGAGCATACAAATAGCGAATATATCTGTTTTTCTCTTCTCTCTCTCTCTCTCTCTCTCTCTCTCTCTCTCTCTCTCTCTCTCTCTCTCTCTCTCTCTCTCTCTTCTTCTTCTTCTTCTTCTTCTCCACTTACCTTTTGTGTACTTTTTTGTGTGTGATGATCACTAGTCTCCACGCGCGCGCGCCCGCGCGCGCCCGCGTGTGTGTGTGTGTGTGTGTGTGTGTGTGTGTGTGTGTGTGTGTGTGGTGTGTGTGTGTGCGCGCGCGCGTCTGTCTGTCTGTCTGTCTGTTTATCTATCTGTCTGTCTCTCTGTTCTCAGACATTCTTCCAGGTCCGGGGCTGTATCAGCACACAGCTACCACTGCCAGACACTTTGATGGACATCTGGCGCCTCATCGATGGCTGTGACGTCAGCACTGTGGTGTCGCTAGGAGACATGCAGGGACAGGGGGTCAGTCATGCGTGTGTGTGTGTGTGTGTGTGTGTGTGTGTGTCTGTGTGTGTCTGTGCGCGCGTGCGTGCGTGCGTGCGTGTGTGTGTGTGTGTGTGTGTGGTGTGTGTGTGTAAGTGTCTGTCTGTATGTCTGTGCGTGTGTCTGTGCGTGCGTGCGTGTGTGTGTGTGTGCGTGTGTGTGCGTGTTTGTGTGTGCACGTGTTTGTGCGTGCGTATGTATTATGAAAGAGTGCCGTGTGCTTTTTGTTCGCTTGTTGTGTCAGTTGCTTTCTTCATTCAGCTACATTGCACTGGAGCTCTTCCTGTGTTGAGACAGTGCGGTGAGATTCAGAATCCTCACAGGTTCCTGTGTTAAGACAGTGCGTTGAGATTCAGAATCCTCACAGGTTCCTGTGTTAAGACAGTGCGGTGAGATTCAGAATCCTCACAGGTTCCTGTGTTAAGACAGTGCGGTGAGATTCAGAATCCTCACAGGTTCCTGTGTTAAGACAGTGCGGTGGGATTCAGAATCCTCACAGGTTTCTGGGTTAAGACAGTGCGGTGAGATTCAGAATCCTCACAGGTTTCTGGGTTAAGACAGTGCGGTGAGATTCAGAATCTTCGCAGGTTCCTGTGTTAAGACAGTGCGGTGAGATTCAGAATCTTCGCAGGTTCCTGTGTTAAGAGAGTGCGGTGAGATTCAGAATCCTCACAGGTTCCTGTGTTAAGACAGTGCGGTGAGATTCAGAATCTTCGCAGGTTCCTGTGTTAAGACAGTGCGGTGGGATTCAGAATCCTCGCAGGTTCCTGTGTTAAGACAGTGCGGTGAGATTCAGAATCTTCGCAGGTTCCTGTGTTAAGACAGTGCGGTGAGATTCAGAATCTTCGCAGGTTCCTGTGTTAAGACAGTGCGGTGAGATTCAGACTCTTCGCAGGTTCAAGCAAATGAGGAAATACGTGGACGTTGATAAGATGACACCCCCACTCCACACACTCTCCTCCCCTACCCCCACATACAATCACACACACACACACACCACCACACACACCCCCACACAACACACCACCACATAACGACACATCACACACACGCACACCACACACACACACACACACACACACACACACACACACCATCTTTGACCTTTGCTCTGCAGCCTCTCCATTGCACAGTGTTACTTTGCCAATTAAATCTGTGATTGTTCTTCAGTTTTTAGCGCTTCTTATACTGCACCCAGTACTGTTTAATTAAAGCCGATAACAAGGTGCTCTATCTTTAAACATGTTTTAGATTGTTTTACTGTCCTTTTTACATCTTGTGGGCGTTTTTCCCCTAATTCGTTGCACATCCAAACTAACGCTCCACTGAAACCTTAAATTTCATTAAAGGTTTTTTTGTTGTTGTAGTTGTCGTTTTTGCAAAATCCTTTGAACAACGCAGTGGTGTTCAAAATTCGAATTCAAAACGCAATGGTGTTAAAAAAAAATCGAAGCGGTGTTTTAGAAGAATCACATTCAAAACGTAGTTGTGTTTTAAAGAATCGTTTGAGAAATGTGGTGGTGTCATAAAATCATTCTGTTATACAATGATGGCTTGCTCCTTAGTGCCTCCTCTTTACCTCACGCTCTCTTCCTTCCTGACCCCCACCCCCCACCCCCCACCCCCTCCCACAGGACTGTGTGGCTACTGGCCCAGACTGGGGGAGCAGCTGCAGACCGGACAGTACACCATCAGTGTCCAGTCCCAGGCCCAGATCGGCACTGAGGTGGACAGCTACATTCTGACCATGCACAAAGAGGTCAGTGTCATCTGCACTGGGTTTGCTTCTTCTTTTGTGTGTTGGTTTCTTTCGTTTAACTTTGGCTTTTCTTCTAAGTCGTCGCTCCTTTTCTACGTTTGTTTGTTTGTTTGTTTGTTCTTCTTACTTTTTCTTGTTCCTTGCTCGCTTTCCTTCTTGCTTTTTCTTTTTTTTTTCAATTCTTTCTTTTCATTGTTTGAACAGTTTCTTTCGTTCTTCTCCCTCCCTCCCTCCCTCCCTCCTCTCTCTCTCTCTCTCTCTCTCTCTCTCTCTCTCTCTCTCTCTCTCTCTCTCTCTCTCTCTCTCTCTCTCTTTATTTCCCATTTCACTTAACTTATAATTACTCAGACGTCAATGATGCACTGTCCTTCTGGTACCAAACATTCCTCACCATCATAAATAAACACGCGCCGTTACATCAAAAAAGAGTTAGGCATCCGCAGATGAACCCGTGGTTAACGCCAGAATTGCTGCAAGAAATGGTACTACGTGACCAACTCAAGGCAGCAAATTTGTTTGACGAATATAAAGAGCAGAGAAACTTTGTTTCAAACGAAGTTGAAAAAGCCAAACGAGACTACTTCAGTCAAATGATAACGGACGCAAAATCCACAGCGCCAATGTGGAGGGCAATAAATACTATTGTACGCAACAAGCGTACAGATTCACAAAATTCAAGCACAAACATCACCCCGGACAAATTTAATACCCACTTTCTGTCATTATCAGATACCCTTACTCAAGCTTCACAGACTATAAGAGCACCAAATGAATACACATGCCCGACTTCCCTAATATCATTTTGCAAACAAAAACTTGGATCCAGTAACTCAGTCAAAATTCCCCTTCTTGCTGTACATGAAGTAGGTATGCACATAGCGCAATTAAAGAATAAAAAATCCATGGGTCCTGATAACATACCCGCATTTCTTCTCAAACTCGCTCTACCTTACATTGTTGAGTCTCTTACATACATATATAATTTATCCATTGAAACTGTTTTCCCTCAGGCGTTCAAAAACGCCAAAGTGATCCCCCTTCCAAAATCAAATGATTTGTCGGATCCAAATAATTTCAGACCTATATCCTTACTTTCGATTCTATCCAAACCCCTTGAAAGACACATACACGCACACGTATCTCAGTTCATGAAGAAAAACTATTTCACCCACTCCAATCTGGATTCCGATCTAATCATTCCTGCCACACAGCATTATCACGAATGTGTGACTCATGGCTTTCAAATATGAGCCAATCACAAATGACAGGGGTTGTCTTTCTTGACTTCAAAAAGGCGTTTGATCTTGTTGATCATTCCATTCTTCTAAAGAAACTATCTGTCTACTTGAACCATACCCCGACAATCTCATTATTCCAATCATACTTGAACGATAGGACTCATTATGTGGTGCTTAATGGCAAAACTTCCGCTTCAGACTTTGTCAGACATGGAGTCCTACAGGGCTCTGTACTAGGCCCCCTACTATTCTGCATCTTCATCAATGATTTACCATTGTCCGTATCAGATGAAAAGGTCACGACAGATTTATTTGCTGATGGCTTGTCACTCCAAACGAATGGTAGTGATCTACAGACAATAGAAACTTCTCTCCAGGAAAGTCTAAACGACGTGTGAGACTGGTGTCATTCAAACTCAATGGTCATACACCCAGCCAAAACCAAATCTATGATTATAGCTACCCGCCAAAAACACCAGTTGACTCCTCTTTGCCTAAAACTTCAGTTGAATGGCACTTCTATCGAGCAGGTAGACGAGCATCGTGTTTTAGGGTTAACGATAGATAAAAAATTGAAATGGCAATCTCATCTCAATAACGTTTGCAAGGTAGTCTCAAAACACATTTTCCTGTTATCTTAATTAAAGCGCTACGTCAACAGTAATGTGCTTAAACTTTTCTTTAATGCACACATAATGTCACGTATCAATTACGCCTCAACAGTGTGGGACGGCAGTAGTGACGTCCACCAAAAAAGGCTGAATTCTCTCCATAGACGTGCAGCAAAACTACTCCATCCAGCTGTATCTCTAACAACAGACGAAAAACTAAAAGCGCTGAACATACTTCCTCTGAATAGGCAATTGGAATTCAACAAGGCATCATTTATGTTTACAATCTTGACAGATACTATGCCATGTTATAGCAATGCCCTTTTTACAAGATCGAACAGCTTTTCTGGCTCGACGAAATTCCTTCTTCCCTACCCACGCATTGATCTATACAAAACAAGCCTAGCTTACTCTGGACCATATGTCTGGAACTCACTTCCACCGAATCTACAAAACATGAATACTTTAAAACTTTTCAAGGAACATTTGCATAAACATTTTATGTCTCAGTAATTAAATTATTCAATTACAATGATTAGCGCCCATTCGCAAAGTCTTCTGTGAACCATACTTTGAATAAATCGTCTAAACATAAAACCTACTCCGTTAAAATCGCTCATCCCCACTCCCACTCTGTCTACCATCCCTTTTCTCCTCCCCCTATCTACCATTCTCTCTTCCCCACCCTCCTCTGACCTCTCTCTCTCTCTCTCTCTCTGTAGTCTTGTTTGTTTGTTTGTAAGTTTCCTTCTGTTTGACCATCCCCCATCTCATTAGTGCTTTTATGAATTGTTTGCTTATCATTGTAGAATTAGATTACCATGTTGCTATGTTGAATTGTCAGTATGAATGATATGTGCTGAAATAATGTATGCATGACAAGGACAGATTGTAAGACTAGGCTTTGGCCTAAAATCTCCATCCTTGTGTATTAAAGATCAATCAATCAATCAATCAATCAATCAATCTCTGTCTCTGTCTCTGTCTCTGTCTCTCTCTCTCTCTCTCTCTCTCTCTCTCTCTCTCTCTCTCTCTCTCTCTCTCTCTCTCTCTCTGTGAACTTCCCTCGTCTAGCAATCAGCAAGACGAACTTTCCACAACTCCGGTAATTTATTTTTCTTCTTCTGATTTAAAGAAAACCTATAAGAATACCTGCTGGAGAGGTCTTTAATTTATATTAGCATACCTGCTGGAGAGGTCTTCAATTTATATTAGCATACCTGCTGGAGAGATCTTCAATCCGTATTAGCATACCTGCTGGAGAGGTCTTCAATCCATATAAGAATACCTGCTGGAGAGGTCTTCAATCCATATTAGCATACCTGCTGGAGAGGTCTTCAATCCATATTAGCATACCGCTGGAGAGGTCTTCAATCCATATTAGCATACCGCTGGAGAGGTCTTCCATCGATATTAGCATACCTGCTGGAGAGGTCTTCAATCCATATTAGCATACCTGCTGGAGAGGTCTTCCATCGATATTAGCATACCTGCTGGAGAGGTCTTCAATCCATATTAGCATACCTGCTGGAGAGGTCTTCCATCGATATTAGCATACCTGCTGGAGAGGTCTTCAATCCATATTAGCATACCTGCTGGAGAGGTCTTCAATCCATATTAGCATACCTGCTGGAGAGGTCTTCAATCCATGTTACAAAATATGCTGAACGCTGTGCTGCACAATGTGACATAGTCTTCGTTGAGAATAGAAGGCATGGAAAATCACAGCTGTCATTTTTAGACTGATGACTATTTCCGATTGTTTCCCTGCCACTCGGTGCGGAGGTACAGTTCTGTGTTCAGGGGATAATGTCCTTCACAGGTCCACAGGGACAGAGAAGGGCTGAGGAACACAGAAAATAATAGGCGTGTGACACCTGATCTTCGCCGCCCGCTCTTCAAACATAAGCCAATAACAAGACACCGAAGGGAGACTCGGTCTACAACGACAACAATACATGTACCACCAGCCGCCATGGCGAAGTAGTTAACATCGCGGACTCCTGACTGGAAGATCGTGGGTTCGATTCCCATCAGAGCCATGTGGGATTTTTCTGTCCCGACCGGCTCCTACCCAGAGTTGATTTTTGCTACGGGCTCAGTTGGGAAAACTGGGACCACACAGTTGAGTTTCATCCACTGAATGGGGGCGTCTCTGAGAGCGTTGCTCAAATTTCCTGACCAACACTGCAGGTGTCTGTATCTCTCGGGCCTAGTTGATGCCGGAATATATCATGAAAGTAAGCGTAGAGTACAGCCCTGTCATGCATAGCATCCGTAGCATCATCGTCATTATCCTCATTGTCATCGATCAGCATGAAAAAAAAATCTCCAATGGGTGGCTCTTCATGCCCTGCTCTCATGGTGACCTCAGTTTCGATGTCCTCTCCGCGTCTGTGGCCTTGGTTTGATTCCGTCGGGGTCACGGGTATCGGCGAGTCCACGGGGGCTGTCGTTGGACGGACGTGAGGGTGCCCTCCGGAACGAGAGCTCACTCACGCCGGCTCCGCCACTAAGCAATTATTGTCGTCAGTAGGGGGCTTAGTAGGTGGTGTCCTGCGTATGCTGGTTCAGAACAGGCGCCACTGAACACCACCGAAGTGACTCGGCTGCAGTGCAGTGTCTCCTCCGGTGGGTTGCCTCTTGACGACTTGACATTGATTGCTCCCTGTGGATTGCCGGTGCCGGGGCTGTGGCGGGCCGGGCCGGGCTGTGGCTGTGGACGGGCGGGGGGGGGGGGGGTGTCGGAATGAGCGGCGTGGATGCAGTGCTATGGAGGTGGCACAGACAGAAGATGGGACAGCAAAATAAACAAAAACAAAAACCATGTAGCAGGATGATACGCTACCGTTGAGTCAAGAAGGATTCACGACATCTGCTGACTGGACCGCACCAAGCATCGCCGCTAAGAACTACGTACTTCAACGCTGCTCTGAGATGGCACGCATTTCATCGCCGCTAAGAACTACGTACTTCAACGCTGCTCTGAGATGGCACGCATTTCATCGCCGCTAAGAACTACGTACTTCAACGCTGCTCTGAGATGGCACGCATTTCATCGCCGCTAAGAACTACGTACTTCAACGCTGCCTGAGATGGCACGCATTTCATCGCCGCTAAGAACTACGTACTTCAACGCTGCTCTGAGATGGCACGCATTTCATCGCCGCTAAGAACTACGTACTTCAACGCTGTCTGAGATGGCACGCAATCTTGACAACCCTGGGGATGATCGAAGCCTACGGATATTCCGCCTCTGTAAACCCCTGTCTGTTTGCAAACTGTTCTGCGCGTGTGCGTTTCCTAACCGTGTTCATGCATCTTGGTCTCAGTGTGGACGATCGTCTGACTTAGCCAGTGATAACAACTACTGCCGTAGAGACGTTAAGTCAGAGTTCCTATATTGCATTGCATTTTGATGTTATGATCAAGAAACGTTCGTCCGTACCTGAGTTGCGGGTTTTTGTTCTCTGTCTGTCTGTCTGTCTGTCTGTCTGACCCTCTCTCTCTCTCTCTCTCTCTCTCTCCTCTCTCTCTCTCTCTCTCTCTCTGTGTGTGTGTGTGTGTGTGTGTGTGTGTGTGTGTGTGTGTGTGTGTGTGTGTGTGTGTGCGCCTGGGTATAAGACAGATTCGAATCCACCACAATCTCTTTTGACGCTGTATGGAGACCTTTCTTGCAGATGCTCATATTTCTCTTCCTAACGAACAGTTTACCGAGGTATATTTATTTGTTCTGTGTTTCTTTCTTTTTCAGTGTTTGCTGATTGAACTGCGTGCCTGTGTGTGTGTGTGTGTGTGTGTGTGTGTGTGTGTGTGTGTGTGTGTGTGTGTGTCTGTCTGTCTGTCTGTCTGTCTGTCTGTCTGTCTGTCTGTCTGTGTGTCTGTCTGTGTGTCTGTCTGTGTCTGTCTGTGTGTGTGTTTGTCTGTGTGTCTGTGTGTCTGTCTGTCTGTGTGTCTGTTTGTCTGTGGTAGAAACCTATTGTTATTATATTATTATTATATTGGGTATTTATATAGAAACCTAATGGAGAACATCGGGAGGTGCGTGTGCTGCATTTGAGGGGTGGAGGGAGAAGGGAGAAGAGAGCACGTGCAACCTGACCCACCTGCTGGACATCCTGTGCAACTCGGACACCCCCACCTCCAAACCTGTCCTGGTGCAATGCATGTGAGTTCGGCTGATCGGTCAGAGAGACAGACAGACAGACAGACAGACAGACAGACAGACAGACTCAGATTCAGATGATTTATTCACATAATATGCAAAGGCCCCTAATGAAGGGGTGTGTAAACACACAAAGTACAACAGTTATATCGATTAAATTAAATTACGAAACCAAACAAAACTAGTTCGAAGGCAATTTCAAGAAGTGAAAATTTTCTCTCTACTTAAAGGCTTTGAAAACAAAGAAAAAAAATCTGTTTAACAATTTTAGCAGAAGTAGATGAACTGAGTAGAGGCTCAGTTTAAACAAACATGGCTATCTGTAATAGTTGGTTTAATAAACTTGTAATATTTGGCTTAGTAAACTTGTAATATTTGGCTTAATAAACTTGTAATATTTGGCTTAGTAAACTTTTCCCTGATGCTCATAAGAGCTGGGCAGGACAGTGCGAAGTGCACTTCGGTTTCCTTTGATTCTTTACGTAAAGGACAAACCAAATCACAATATTACATGTTCGATATCTAAATTTATGGATGGCTAATGCAGATATTCCTGATCTGAATTTGGCTGTTACGTTTTTTAGGTGCCTATCTATGTCTGTACACTGTGGCTGTGATGTGTGGTCAGTGAAGATCTGGGTGTGTTGGGTTTCGAGTGTGTTGTGTGTTGGGTTTGGAGTGTGTTGGGTGTGTTGGGTGTTGGGTGTGTTGTGTGTTGGGTGTGGAGTGTGTTGGGTTTGGAGTGTGTTGGGTTTGGAGTGTGTTGGGTGTGGAGTGTGTTGGGTGTGGAGGGTTGGGTGTGTTGTGTGTTGGGTGTGGAGTGTGGTGGGTGTGTTGGGTGTTGGGTGTGGAGTGTTGGGTGTGGAGTGTGTTGGGTGTGGAGTGTGTTGGGTTTGGAGTGTGTTGGGTGTATTGTGTGTTGGGTGTGGAGTGTGTTGGGTTTGGAGTGTGTAGGGTTTGGAGCGTGTTGGGGTTTGGAATGTGTAGGATTTAGAATGTGTTGGGTTTGGAGTGTGTAGGGTTTGGAGCGTGTTGGGGTTTGGAGTGTATAGGGTTTGGTGCGTGTTGGGGTTTGGAATGTGTAGGGTTTGGAGTGTGTTGGGTTTGGAGTGTGTTGGGGTTTGGAATGTATTGGGTTTGGAGTGTGTTGGGGTTTGGAATGTATTGGGTTTGGAGTGTGTTGGGGTTTGGAATGTATTGGGTTTGGAGTGCGTTGGGGTTTGGGATGTGTTGGGTTTGGAGTGCGTTGGGGTTTGGGATGTGTTGGGTTTGGAATGTGTTGTGTTTGGAGTATGTTAGGTTTGGAGTGTGTTGGGTTTGGAGTGTGTTGGGTTTGGAGTGTGTTGGGGTTTGGAATGTATTGGGTTTGGAGTGTGTTGGGCTTTGGAATGTATTGGGTTTGGAGTGTGTTGGGGTTTGGAATGTATTGGGTTTGGAGTGCGTTGGGGTTTGGGATGTATTGGGTTTGGAGTGCGTTGGGGTTTGGGATGTGTTGGGTTTGAAGTGTGTTGGGGTTTGGGATGTGTTGGGTTTGAAGTGTGTTAGGGTTTGGGATGTGTTGGGTTTGGAATGTGTTGTGTTTGGAGTATGTTAGGTTTGGAGTGTGTTGGGTTTGGAGTGTGTTGGGTTTGGAGTGTGTTGGCTTTGGAGTGTGTTGTCAATGAACACAACGTCCAGGCGAGGGATGGAAAGATCTAGTACACCTGTACACGTACACTGTGGCTGTGATGTGTGGTCAGTAAAGATCTAGTACACCTGTACACGTACACTGTGGCTGTGATGTGTAGTCAGTAAAGATCTAGTACACCTGTACACTGTACACTGTGGCTGTGATGTGTGGTCAGTAGAGATCTAGTACACCTGTACACTGTACACTCTGGCTGTGATGTATGGTCAGTGACGGGGCGGCGGACAGCGGTCAGTTCTGCGCCTTGTGGGAGGTGGTGCACCGGCTGAAGAATGACGGCGAGGTGGACGTGTACATGGCGGCACGGCAAGTGACTACGATCTCCCCCCAGGCCTTCAGCGCTGTGGTGAGTAGTGCACGTGGCAGGACTGGTAGACAAACGTGGCCATGGTGTGTGTGTGTCTGAGTGTGTGTGTGTGTGTGTGTGTGTGTGTGTGTGTGTGTGTGTGTGTGTGTGTGTGTGGACCCTTCTTCAAGACGGAAATGAATGATTTCCGTGAGTGGGTGACTGTCAACGTCTGAGAGTTCAGGGGTGGAAGAGGGGGGGGGGGGGGGGCTACTATCGTTGAATAGACGTGTCAGCGCCGTCCAGTAAAGGGTGCTCACTCTCCGCAACAGAGGAAATACCGCTGCTAGTAGCGGGCCTTAGACGCGGCTGCACATCCAGAAAACGCGTAGGTCAGGCATCCGCTAAATCTTGTGTGTTCCACCCTCTTCTCCATTCCAACACCTCCCTCTTGGTCGATTCATTTCAACGCTTGTGGCTTCACGGTGCGGCAGATATGGTGCATGGACTGTAGACTCACCGGCATGCAGTGACGACTTAGGAGGAAACTTGGACTACTCTGAAGAACCTTAGTAGGTGGTTTCCTACTTACGCTGGGAGGGAGAACAGGGACCCCTGGGCGCCACAGAAGTGCGGCATAGCCTCTGGTGGGTTGCGTCACGCCAACCTGGTAGGAATGATTAATTTGTTTCCTGTGGATTTGCGGGGCCCAGACAGCAGTAGGAAGAACGGAAGGGATGGAAATGATCGACGTGCCAGTCATGCTTCTGAGGGGTACAGAAGATGGGATCATCAAGACAAATGAGAGAGAGAGAGAGAGAGAGAGAGAGAGAGAGAGAGAGAGAGAGAGAGAGAGAGAGAGATCAAAATTTGGCTTCTCATTTTTTTTAAGGAAAATTATAATGTAAAAACCACCAACTCTCAATAGGTATTTGCAAATTTTCGGTTTATTTACACAGCCTTTATCAAGCATAAAAAGAACCCATGGGCGTACTAACCAAATGACAGCCTGAAGCACAGCATTGTTTTTAATCCTGAATATTCCTCACTCTTCTTTACTTAAATTCTTACTCACTGCTCTAAAATCTTGTATGCTGAATGCCTACAGATCAGCCTGCCAGAGTTAAAAGAAGAAATGGTACCAATGACATAATGGGAAATGAGAACCTAGCGCAGTCAGTCAAGAGCTTAAAGAAACGAAAATTGAGCTCAAGCTCACACTGGTGCGAACAAAGATACCCAAGAATCCCCCCTTCCCTTCCTTATGTTGGCCAGCTGCAGCCTGGAAAGACAACCATACCCCCGAAGGTACGGGTGGGACCCAGAGAAGTACTGTCCTCAATCGCCGAACAAACCAGCTGGCAGCAATCCTGCACCACCCTTGGAAGCCTGCGCTGTGTTCACATAGGGTGCAGGCACGCACAGGGTATTCCATTAACACGTAAAGGGACATAATTACTCCCTGGCAGATGCCATTGTGTAATGGCCACCGGATGCGACGCGACAGAACTTCCACGGGAGCGTTCCCATGGGTGTACCAGACACGACAGAACCTCCACGGGAGCATTCCCATGGGTGTACCAGACACGACAGAACCTCCACGGGAGCGTTCCCATAGGTGTACACGACAGAACCTCCACGGGAGCGTTCCCATGGGTGAACACGACAGAACCTCCACGGGAGCGTTCCCATGGGTGTACCAGCCCATACGTCATGACTGCAGAGCCCACCGGCAAAAAAACGCCATCGTCAAGCAGCTGCAGCTGCTGGATGACGTCAGTTGTGACGGTACAGGCCAGGCGACGCCATCACACAGCAGACTAGGGTCACCGCACAGCGCGGGCACACAGCAGACTAGGGTCACCGCACAGGCACAGCGCGGGCACACAGCATACTAGGGTCACCGCACAGCGCGGGCACACAGCAGACTAGGATCACCGCACAGCGCGGGCACACAGCAGACTAGGGTCACCGCACAGCGCGGGCACACAGCAGACTAGGGTCACCGCACAGCGCGGGCAAGAGCAGGAGAAAACAAAACCAAGGGAAAGACATCGGAGGTCCTATGCCTCCCAACGAATGGAACAGACAAATGACATCTCTAATACAGAGGGTTTCGACCCAGAGGACTTCCACAGACCAGACAAACAAAACTGATGTGAAAAAAGGGGAAAAAAAGAAAAAAGCAGAAAAAGGGGGGGAGGGGGGGGGGAGAGAGAAAAAGGAAGAAAGGAAAACAAAAGAAAAGAAAATTTCAGTCAGTTTTGTTTCTGTTTCTGTTTCTCTCGTTTTGTGTGTAAAAGATTTCGGAAAGAAAATAAAACTTGTAAACTTGTATGCCTTCTTTGTTGTAATGAGTTTTCAGGGCTTTTTGTTTGTTTGTTTGTTTTGTTTGTTTGTTTGTTTTGTTTGTTTGGCGTCTTGTAGTCTCTTGAGAAGGACTGCTTAAATACGCTGTATCTGGGAGAGGTGTATCTCATTAGCTGGTCATGTTCGGGTTTTTTGCTTTATTTTTCTTGGGTTTGGCTGTTGTCGATGTTTGCAATCAAGTCAGAGAAGAGAGTCAGGGATGAGGGATTCGTGCATGCGAATCCGTACCTCTGTGTATCTGCGTGTTTGCAGGTCTCTCATACACGGAAAGAAATCGTGTCAACGAATTAAAAAGGATTTGGATCAAACCAAACAGGCAAACGGCTCCATTTGAACGATCCGACATTGATGATTGAACTGTCTTTTATTCATTTAAACAAAAGGCAAACGGCTCCATTTGAACGATCCGACATTGATGATTGAACTGTCTTTTAATCTCATTTATAAACCAAAGGCAAACGGCTCCATTTGAACGATCCGACATTTGATGATTGAATTGTCTTTTAATCTCATTATAAACCAAACAGGCAAAACGGCTCCATTTGAACGATCCAACCATTGAGATTGAACTGTCTTTTAATCTCATTATAAACAAACAGGCAAACGGCTCCATTCGAACGATCCGACATTGATGATTGAACGTCTTTTAATCTCATAAACCAACAGGCAAACGGCTCCATTTGAACGTCGACATTGATGATGAACTGTCTTTAATCTCATTATAAACCAAACAGGCAAACGGCTCCATTTGAACGATCCGACATTGATGATTGAACTGTCTTTTAATCTCATTATAAACCAAACAGGCAAACGGCTCCATTTGAACGATCCGACATTGATGATTGAACTGTCTTTTAATCTCATTATAAACCAAACAGGCAAACGGCTCCATTTGAACGATCCGACATTGATGATTGAACTGTCTTTTAATCTCATTATAAACCAAACAGGCAAACGGCTCCATTTGAACGATCCGACATTGATGATTGAACTGTCTTTTAATCTCATTATAAACCAAACAGGCAAACGGCTCCATTTGAACGATCCGACATTGATGATTGAACTGTCTTTTAATCTCATTATAAACCAAACAGGCAAACGGCTCCATTTGAACGATCCGACATTGATGATTGAACTGTCTTTTAATCTCATTATAAACCAAACAGGCAAACGGCTCCATTTGAACGATCCGACATTGATGATTGAACTGTCTTTTAATCTCATTATAAACCAAACAGGCAAACGGCTCCATTTGAACGATCCGACATTGATGATTGAACTGTCTTTTAATCTCATTGTTGTTTCCTGCTGTTGATGATCCTCTGTTGTTGATATGGCTTCTGACGTTTTGTTGATACTGTTGTTGTTGTTGTTGTTGTTGTTGTTGTTGTTGTTGTTGCCACAGGTGTTCTTGTTAATGTCTTGTTGTGTTGCTACGGTGTTTTTTTTATGCTCTATTGTTGTTGTTGTTGTTGTTGTTGCCAGTGTTCCTATTTATGTTGTTGTTGTTGCCACAGGTGTTCTTGTTAATGTGCTGTTGTTGTTGCCTCAGGTGTTCTTGTTAATGCTGCTGTTGTTGTTGTCACAGGCGTTCTTGTTAATGCTGCTGTTGTTGTCGTTGCCACAGGTATTCTTGTTAATGCTGCTGTTGTTGTTGTTGCTACAGTGTTCTTGTATAATGCTGCTGTTGTTGTTGTTGCCACAGGTGTTCTTGTTAATTCTGTGGTTGTTATTGTTGCCACAGGTGTTCTTGTTAATGCTGCTGTTGTTGTTGTTGCTACTGGTGTTCTTGTTAATGCTGCTGTTGTTGTTGTCACAGGTGTTCTTGTTAATGCTGCTGTTGTTGTTGTTGCTACGGTGTTCTTGTTAATGTGCTGTTGTTGTTGTGCACAGGTTTCTTGTTAATGCTGCTGTTGTGTTGTTTTTTGTCTGTGTTTTGCCACAGGTGTTCTTGTTAATGCTGCTGTTGTTGTTGTTGCTACTGGTGTTCTTGTTAATGCTGCTGTTGTTGTTGTTGTCACAGGTGTTCTTGTTAATGCTGCTGTTGTTGTTTGTCACAGGTGTTCTTGTTAATGCTGCTGTTGTTGTTGTTGCTACTGGTGTTCTTGTTAATGTTGCTGTTGTTGTTGTCACAGGCGTTCTTGTTAATGCTGCTGTTGTTGTTGTTGCTACTGGTGTTCTTGTTAATGCTGCTGTTGTTGTTGTTGCCACAGGTGTTCTTGTTAATGCTGCTGTTGTTGTTGTTGCCACAGGTATTCTTGTTAATGCTGCTGTTGTTGTTGTTGCTACTGGTGTTCTTGTTAATGCTGCTGTTGTTGTTGTTGCCACAGGTGTTCTTGTTAATGCTGCTGTTGTTGTTGTTGCCACAGGTGTTCTTGTTAATTCTGTGGTTGTTATTGTTGCCACAGGTGTTCTTGTTAATGCTGCTGTTGTTGTTGTTGTCACAGGCGTTCTTGTTAATGCTGCTGTTGTTGTTGTTGCTACTGGTGTTCTTGTTAATGTTGCTGTTGTTGTTGTCACAGGCGTTCTTGTTAATGCTGCTGTTGTTGTTGTTGCTACTGGTGTTCTTGTTAATGCTGCTGTTGTTGTTGTTGCCACAGGTGTTCTTGTTAATGCTGCTGTTGTTGTTGTTGCTACTGGTGTTCTTGTTAATACTGCTGTTATTGTTGTTGCCACAGGTGTTCTTGTTAATGTTGCTGATGTTGCTGTTGCTGCCTGTGTTGCTGCTTCTTTTGATGGTGGTGTAAGCGGTGGTTGTGTCTGCTGTTGGTGGTTGGTTTTACTGTGGCTTGTTGCCGGTGTGGGCAGCAGTGGTTGTGGTTGTTGTGTTTATTATCGTTTGTGGCTGTTGTTGCTTCTTGTCACTGTCGTTCATTTTGTCGTGAGCTTCAAAATTCCATGGGTCATAAGCAACAATGACCCCTACTGTTGCTGATTTTGTCTTTGTAATCGCAGTCGTCGTTACTGCTATTGTTTATCAATGATCGGCTGACGACTCTACCCCCTCTTCCCATCCCTACCCTCCCTCGTTTATAGACAAGCCTTGTGTGTGCGGTTGCAGGAGGAGTATAGATACTGCTACGAGGTGGTGCAGGCCTACAGAACCTCGCATAGCATCTACGCCAACACCTAACGGCCGAGATTACAATGAGAAGCAGAGAGAGAGAGGGGGGTGGGGGGTAGGGGGCACTGTCCAGATGTGGCTGTGTGTCCAACTGACCGGACTGAGTGGGCTGCCATGGACATGGTCATGGAGACTGAACTGAGAGAGAGAGAGAGAGAGAGAGAGAGAGAGAGAGAGAGAGAGAGAGAGAGATTATTTTCTAACGCTAAGTATTGGCTTAGCCTTTTTCATACTTGCTGTTACTTTTCTACGAAGAGAGAGTTAGAGAGAGAGGGGAGGACGAGGAGGAGGAGGAAGAGGAGAGAGGGAGAGAGAAGACCGGTACTTCGTGTCTGAAGCTGACCTTGCAGATGATGACGATTCAGTCGACGCAGACGGAAAGAATGGATTACCGCCCTTTGAAAAAGATTTGTCCTTGCCTCTGTATATTGTGTAATTTTACGATGCTCCTTCATACATCTGGATTTTTTGTTCTCTCCTCTCTTCCTGGTGTGTTTAACTTCTGTATTTTCCTTCTGTAGAAAGGTTTGCATTTTCGTCAATTGGAAAGAAGTTATTCTTGGCTTTGCAAGTTATTCTTTATACATCTCTGTTTTCTCTCCGTTTCCTTTTCTTTCCGCAGTTTCCTTCTGTTTCCATTGGGGGTTCTCTACGTGTTCGCTCGTTTGTCTGTCTTCCATCTACAGTCTAAAACAAAAGTCATGAAGTAATGAATGAGATCTGGCAATGTCATCAACCGTCTGGTTTTGTCTTTTGATGCTGGCGTAACTGACGGGTCCGTCATGTAGGCTGCTGTCCCTTTATTCATGTTTAAGGTGTGATAACTGAAGGGTCAGTCATGCAGGCTGCTGTCTCTTTATTAATGTTTAAGATGTGATATGCACAGGAAAATGAAGAAAAATATTTCATTCCCGAAGAGTAAAAATGATTTGTGATTTTCTTTTTTTTTTCACCGCACCAGAACTGTTGTTGAAGTCTGTATCTTTCTTTTTTCCGTCTGTCTTTCTTTGCTTTCGACTTTTCTTTCTATATCCCTAATGGTGTCTTTTCCATGCCCAGACATGTTATGGGCGACAACTCCTCCTGAACAGATAATGAGAGTATGGTGGACAACTACTCAAGGGGAGATGACACCAGGGATGACAACTCCTCAAGAGGAGATAATTTCACCAAAAGGATAATCTTCACTTTCTCAAACAAAGCTGTCAGTCTGATAGTCTACTATCACATCAATATGGATCCTGCCCCACGCTTCGGCTAACTTATGTAAATCAAATGTTCATATGGACGTATCATATACTGTTTTTTTCCCCTGAATACAGTCCTCCTCGTAAGGGATGTCTTTGATGTGTGTGTGTGTGTGTGTGTGTGTGTGTGTGTGTGTGTGTGTGTGTGTGTGTGTGTGTGTGGCCCAGACAGATGGACTGTATCTATGTACATGATGGAGTTGTCATAACTGATTTGTAAGAGTTTTGAGTTTGTGTGAAGCATTCTCGAATTAGACACGCCTTGTTGCCAAAATAACCATTCTGCCGGCATAAACTATCTTGCTCGTGTAAATATGCCTCTATGTATGTGATGTCTGCATCCGTTATGTCTGTGTGACTGTGCGTCTGCTTTGTGTGTACTGGTGTGGCTGTTGGTTCTTTGTACGTTTTTTTGTTTGTTTGTTTGTTTGCTTGCTTTTAAATCAAACTTTCCGTTTACCACAGCAAACAAGAAGCATAAAACCTAAATGCATTTGGGTTTTATTGTGAGTTCATCAATGTTGGTTGTACGTTCACACGCTGTGAATGCACTCATCTTGAAGGGCCCATCTCGCGAAGGAATTGTCTGTTCAGTTCATACAATGTATGGTATTGTTGTTGTTGTTTTGTTGTTGTTGTCGCGTTTGTTGTTGTTGTTGTTGATGATGATGATGTTGTTGCTGTTGTTGTTGTTAGCTTTTTGTCTGGTCACAGAGACCCATTCATCTTGAAAGATTCGTTAGGCTGTCTAATTACACCTATGCATCTGACAATGTAATTTGTTTATGTTGTTGTTGTAGTTGTTGTTTTTTTTGGTTCTATGTTGGCTTATTCCCTGATTGTTCAGATCTGTACAACAATATGTCATTACCAGTCACAGGAAGAACTTGGGGCTGATTTCAGTTGAAGTAGACTTGGTCAGCTGTCCCAGGGGGTTTCAGTCCAAACTGCTAGTCTCTCAAGTAGACTTGGTCAGCTGTCCCAGGGGTTTCAGTCCAAACTGCTAGTCTCTCAAGTAGACTTGGTCAGTTGTCCCAGGGGTTCAGTCCAAACTGCTAGTCCCTCAAGAAAAACGTTGGCAACCATTGAAAACCAGAGCAGTCGTGTTTCTATCGCCAGTCGGGTTTTAATGGTTCATCAGATCGCAGTTATGAAGGATTGCCCGTGGTGTATGACAGGGATATTGGGTGACCACTTTGTGAAGGCTTCTGCTAGCTGCAAAAGAGAACTGGTCATGACGGAGTCTTTGGATCATGCCAATTGTGTAGAGTCGCCCTCGCTATCTTCCTCACACACACACACACGCGCGCGCGCATCCACGTACGCACACACACACACACACACACACACACACACACACACACACACACACACACACACACACATTCTCTCTGTTTCTGTCTCAGAGAGAGAGAGAGAGAGAGAGAGAGAGAGAGATGTAACATGAGCATGCATGCATGCACTTTAGAAAAAGAATATGCATACATAAATAACCTTTTTTGTACGCTTTGATCGCCCAGTATAATGTTTCGTAACCTTTTATCTGAAAAACGTACATGTATATCCTTTTCCTGTGCTCTTCTGTATGTCACACAAACCAATAATTCACCCATAAAAGTTATAATTACGTTTATGAACTGTTCTGGACTTTGTTTTGCCTCTCCTTGTATATCTGCATCAGAATAAAACAAAATGTTTGTTAATATGACCGTTTGGAAAGCGTTTAGTAAGTTGAATAAGCTGCTAAGTATTGTTAATGTTTGCTTCAGTAAACCCCACTGAAGAGGATTATGAACTGACTGATGAAAAGGGAACATTGCTAGACTGTTACGAAAATCAACGAAGAATCAACAGGTGCAAAAATGTAATGATTAACATGGACTTTAACATGGACTTTGATTTTGAACATTTTTGTTTGACAAAATATAATGATTAACATGGACTTTGACATACAACATTTTTGTTTGAAAAATACAATGATTAACATGGACTTTGATATAGAACATTTTTGTTTGACAAAATATAATGATTGATATGGACTTTGACATACAACATTTTTGTTTGAAAAATACAATGATTAACATGGACTTTGATATAGAACATTTTTGTTTGACAAAATATAATGATTAACATGGACTTTGACATACAACATTTTTGTTTGAAAAATACAATGATTAAGATGGACTTTGATATAGAACATTTTTGTTTGAAAAAAATACAAGGATTAACATGGACTTTGATATAGAACATTTTTGTTTGACAAAATATTATGATTAACATGGACTTTGACATACAACATTTTTGTTTGAAAAATACAATGATTAACATGGACTTTGATATAGAACATTTTTGTTTGAAAAAAATACAATGATTAACATGGACTTTGATATACATTTTTTGTTTGAAAAAAAAAAAATGATTAAGATGGACTTTGATATCAGAACAATTAAGTGCCCATTGCGTCTTTCTGTTGCGTGCCTATTTGTAAAGTTCCTTTCCTAGACCTATTCGTTTTATGAGTGAGCACTTGTACAGACTATTTTTAGCTCATTTCCAAACTGACTGTGCGATTTTTTCTCTGACACAGAATTCCCACAATATTGCTTTAAGGTGCCTTTGAAAACAGTCTTATAAATGACGCGTTTTATAATTACTGTCAACAAATTATAATTTTGGCTGCTATTTCTATATATCTGACTCTGTGATTTCTTTTGACAATAAAAAACAGTACATCAGTGTCAGTGGTATTCTGGTTTTCTTTGTCTGCAAGATCATGAGAAATGTATTTCGTATGTAACGAAATGTCAGATTATTATGGTTTCATATACCGTGTCATGTGAATTCTAATTGAAACGTCTCCATTTTGTTCATGTTCATTGCGGACATATGAAAATGCATTTTAATCTCTCTCTCTCTCTCTCTTCTCTTCTCTGTTCTCTCTCTCTCTCTCTCTCTCTCTCTCTCTCTCTCTCTCTCTGTATGTGTGTGTGTGTGTGATCTGAGAATGCCACGCACGCACGCACGCACGCACGCACGCACGCCACACGCACACACACGCGACACACACACACACACACACACACACACACACACACACAACACACACGTGTGCGCGCGCGCGCGCCACACACACACACACACACACACACACACACACACACACACACACACTCATAATTTTATTAAAGTAACAACATACACAGGAATAGTGAAATGACGATGCCAGCAGAACTTTCCTCACGTTTGCTGGTTTTGTTTGTTTGTTTGTTTTTAAAGAAAGAGACGTGTGTGTTTACCGTTCGCTAGACTCCGGAATGCCCCATAGCATGAACTTCGTTTTCCATCAGTTTTGGAACATGCACGCACATCATGCCCACTCGCTCGTGGTGCGGGTGGATAGGTTCTGATATTGGTTGAGCCCCTTAGAACTGAGTTTGTTCCCCTGCCCTGTCACAGACAGATCAATCAGAAGCCCACGCAAGCACCATCTTGCTCGCACCTTCGGTTTCGAAGAGACTGGGCGCATTTGTCAAAGGGTTCAGTCGGAACATCAGTGCTGTCTGCAAGATTCCGCTGTAGCTTCGCTGTACGTGAACTTTCAGATGCGAATCGCGCTGTTCACAGGTTTGCCTAGGAAACTCGCTCTCCGTCGTTTTCCTACTAAGACGTTTTGCACAGGTAAGATCCAGGTATAGTGAGTGAGGAGGTCCGTGTCCAGTTTACAGAACTGCTCCTCTGCACGGTCCACACATTTGTCCACACAATCACCATGAAAACTCCAGCATGCAGAGTTTAGAGATGAGTCAATTTTGTTAAAAAGAAAAGAAAAAAGAAAGAATGAAAGAAAGAAGGAAAAAAGGCAAAAAAGGAAAACAGAAAGGAGATGGGTTGGGGGTTCAGATATGATATCAATCATACTTGAATAATGGTGCTTTAATACGTGCTTGTAAAACGTTCGTAACACCACACTAAGGTTTAAAACCTTTTACAATCTCCGTGTTGGAGTGTGTGTATGTGTAGAGAGGATGAGGGAAGTGGGTGGGGGGGGGGGCTGTTGCTACTGTTGTTGTTTGAAGGTTGTAATGGGGACACGGACTTTTGATCCGAAGGAACCACGTGCTAGATTTGAATGGTGAAGGCAGGCCTTGTTAGACAGAACGCAGGTGACATCCGTGTTGACGGTGCAGAGATGGCAGTGTAGTGGAGATTGCTTTCAGCCAGGAACCGCTGGGGAATGGCCAGTTGTGGGCAGTTTGCTGAATTAATCCCTGCAACACTCTTCGGAGAGACACGAGTTCGGTGTCTGCTCTAGCACCGCTCTGATATAGAGAATGTCAATATGCGGACTCCATTCCACCACATCTTATTTTGCACGAAAACCCCCCTTTTCACAAACAAATCTCGTCCATCTCATGCTACTTTTTGCCAAAATTGACACCTTTTTTACAATCAAAATTAACATGCAAAAAACCTCCAAAATTGACGTAATCGTTATTTTAAAATGGGGGGCTTACGTGCAAAACAAAAAAATGGGTGATATAGAGTCCGCATATTGACATTCTCTCCTAGCTAAGCAAAGCACCTCAATCAACTCGGTCAAGTGATCACATAGGGTCGTTTGACCTAGTTTACTGCACCACTTTGTAGGTCAAGTGATCACATAGGGTCGTTTGACCTAGTTTACTGCACCACTTTGTAGGTCAAGTGATCACATAGGGTCGTTTGACCTAGTTTACTGCTGAGCTTTGTAGGTCAAGTGATCACATAGGGTCGTTTGACCTAGTTTACTACCAACAGAATCACTATTTACCCTTTCTCTCTTCTGATTCTTGCGCAAACAAGAAGAATGGCTTGCTTAATTTTTTAAATTGGTGTTTATAATCTGGTTTTTAAAAAAATGAAGCCCGGAGTAGTTGCAGAGCTTATTGATATATTTAGAGATTGGGAGTTGCAGGAAAGGAGCTGGGGGGTTGATAGAGAAGAGTTTGAAGAATTAATTACGGAGCTTTTTGAGCGCGTAGATATGCGAGAAAGCGTAAGGAACGCCATCAGTAAACTACCGCATTCTTGGCCCCATCCAGTTATAAAGTTGTTTGCTATTTTAATTGATCAAATAGCTCCTGAAGATTTTAATCTGACCGCTTCTACTAACCCTGAAGGAGTAACTGTTACCTTTAAACCTAAACAGTTTTTAAGATTAGTAAAAGACTATGAATAATAAATAACAGCTGAATTTACAATTTTTTTTTTTTTATTGCTTTTAAAAATGGATTGCAACGAGCTATTAAAGTGTGAGGAGGCAGCAAACCTCTGTCATAAAGAAAGATTATACTCGCTGGCTGCGTGTGGGAAAACCAGGCAGTATTTAGGCGTTGAACTAAGTATTGAACAGATTCAGCAATTGTCTACATCAGACGTTGAGAAGTATTACGCTAGGTACGAAGCACAGCTAGGATCAAAAATGGTTAGATCGGTGGGACAGACAATGATTAGTTTATATGCTAAGTTAGTAGGCAAGATAGCGCCGATTGATTCAGAAGAAGATTTAAAATATGACTTAACACAAGATCCGGTTTTAACCAAGTCCCTAGAATCTCTTGCATGTGACATGTATTATAGATTTGGGACGTTGTTATGCCCATT
>CM065721.1:83315957-83400957 GCA_033310375.1 Conus canariensis
CAATAATTGATTCACTTGACCTTTAAATTTTTTTCCATCATCGACTTGAATCATGCGAGGATAAGTTAAGGTCCTCGTTGATATATCAGTTGTATAGCGACAGCAACAGCAGAAGCACTCTTTTGTGTTAATGGTTCCGCATCTTTGTATCTTGAAGCTATGTCAATGACTGTAAGGCGTACTTAAATCTTTTTCGTCTAATCGTAATCATGGGGTAAATATAGAAGGGTCCATTTGATGGGTGTCGTTTGGAGTTATATTCACAAAGTGTGGTCTTTGTATTCGTTTGGGGGCGCTGGTAAATAAATTTGCCAAATCGCTTGTTTAGATAACCATTCTTTTGCTGTTTTTTTCACTGACTCCCGCTGCTTGGCTTAGCTTTTTAATTGCTGTTATTCCCTTCCAATATCCTTTTGGCGAATAATAGATCTTGTTCATTTTTTATTCAGCCAATATTATGTGCAACAAAATACACAAGGGTCATCCCAAAGGCAATAAACAATATTTCTTGCATCTTTTGTTTTTCTGATGGTTTGATAAAAGTCGCTGAATTTTGGTGGAGGCAATGTTTCAACTTGTTTGCCTGTTACTAGAAAATATTCTTTTATTGCCTGGTCAACATCTTTAAATGTGTAAGCTGCATGTCCCTGTTGTTTAAGTCTGTCGTTAATAAAATCTAACTGCTCCATTCTTTGCTTTTCATAGGTGTCTTGTGCAGCGGCTAGTTGCTCCATAGCTCTGTTATGTCTTTTTCTCTCATCGTTATTTTGTAGTTTACTAAACGCGTAATTACTTCCGCTGAAAGCAAGCGCGTTGACCACTGCGGCGCCTATCATCATTACGAGTGAAGCCATTTTTATAAATGTATTTTTTTTACATATTTATATTTTCTGGAATTATTCCTTGCTTAACTAGAAAATCTTTCGTAGCAAATGAAGCTGTAATGACAGCAATCAACTTTGCTGAGTCTTCAAAATCTAGCTTGCCAAGATCTGCTGGTTTTATTCTTAACAAGCTTTTACCAAGCATTGTGTATCCTACACTTAGACCTCCAATAACAGCAGAATGGTATACGAGGTTGCAACAGTTTTTTCGGTTCTCATTTTTTAAAAATAAAATAATATTTATTATTATTAATAAACATGAACTGCGATGATTTACTTCCTGAACTTATGATTACAAATGATCAAGTTGATGACCAAGCTATTATGCGCAAAAAGGAAGGGCTGTATTCTTTGGCAGCATGTGGAAAAACAAAAACAGTACCTTGGAAATGAATTCAGCATAGAACAGATTCAACAGATGTCGCCACAAGACATTGTAAAGTATCACAACAGGTATGAAGCGCAACTGGGGTCAAGAATGGTCAAAAGTGTCGGACAAACTGTTCTTAGTTTGTACACTAAACTCGTTAGTAGATTTGCGCCCATTGATTCTGAACAAGATTTTATGTATGATTTAACGCAGGATCCAGTTTTAACAAAGTCATTAGAGTCTCTAGGATGTGATCTATATTACAGATTTGGAACATTATTGTCGCCAGTAATTATGGGGTTAATTACGTTTAATCATATAGATTTTATTTCCCTTCAAAATGACCGAGCCAGAAAATCAGCAGAATCAGAAAACATTGATGGAGAAAGTGACCAGTAAAAAGCCTCCTCACCCTGGGCGCGTTGCAGCAGGAAAAAAATTAGCAGAGTGGAACAAACAAAAAAAATTAATGTTGCAATCACAGAATATAACTCATAATGAAAACATAACACCGCCAACGCCAACAGTTGTTTCAATGCCAGCTGTAAATACACAAGTTGATTCAAGACCTACAACACCAAAGTCGACATGGATTATTTGGATTAAAAGAGTTAGCATTTTTGGCGTCATTGCTGTTGGTGGGGGTGGTTATTACGTTTATAAAACATATAAACAACGCCAGCAAAAACCAAAGCAGTCAAAAAAATCTCAACCACTAAATACAGAAGCCAAACAAAAAAGCATGCCAGAACCGCCAACAACAAAATCCATTTTGATCCATTTGATATGCAGTAATATTTCAAGAACTTAATAAATAATTATAAGTGACTTGAATAAGAACTTGATAACGACTTGATGACGACTTGATAAAATCTTAAATAAGAACTTGATAAGAACTTAATACGACTTGATAAGAACTTAATGACGACTTGATGACAACTTGTTAAGAACTTGAATAAGTACTTGAATAAGAACTTGTTAAGAACTTGATGTTGACTTGTTAAGAACTTGAATAAAAACTTGTTAAGAACTTAAATAAGAACGTGATGCCGACTTGAATAAGAACCTAGAACGACTTAATGACGATTTTTTTCACAATTAATTGTTACATTCTTTTCCGGGGAGACAACTCCCTTCTGCCTTTATGTAGTATCTAGGTCAGACATGTCTGGCCACGGCTTACTCAACTGCACAATAGCTGAGTCGAAGCGCCGCACTGTTTCCGGGTTCGTGTCAAGTTACACATAAGGACGCCGGGCCGCCCACGTGGCATTGTATAAATTTAGCCGGCTAAATTCCCCACCGGCGTCGTTTAGTACAGGCGTTAGACGTCATTGTATAAATTTAGGCGGCTAAATTCCCCACCTCAAAATAATCTTTTCCCAATTTTATGTATTAAAAGCAGCATTTTTATATTTAAATCTAAAAGCATTTAAAACAAATATTTATTAAAAAGTAGTGACTAAAAAGTAAGGTAAGATGCACTTTGTTATTTAGCTTTTGGTGTTGTTTTAACAACTTTAAAAACAACTTTACTCTAGGCAAATAAAAACAACTTTACAAGTAGACACCATGTAATTGTAAAGCGTTTGTTTGTGTACAGTATATATATAAATCTTGAAGTTAACAACATTGGGGATATGCCTGCAGTAGTTTTAAATACTTGGTTGTCATGGCATTGAAAAGTCTAAATTTGCCCCCTTCCCTGCCCTCAAGTGATCCTTCCTACTTTCGTATTGGGTCACTGGCGCGGCTATAAACGCCCGTAAACCCAGAATATGGTCACTGGCGCGGCTATAAACGCCCGTAAACCTAAAATGGTCGCCCTGGTGCGGCTATGGGAAGGACCACTAAAATGGGGGTGAGGGGATTGCCCAAATTAGACAAATAGAAAGCAGGCAAACAAGTATAAAAGTATACTACTGTTGGAGGCATATTCCAAAACCCTTCACATCTGGCCGTGTTATATGTGACCCTCTGGGTCTGGCTTGGGCCCTAGGGCGCCATAGGGTCTCAAGTGAGATCCAGAGGTGATCAGTAATGCGGCCAGATGTGAAGAGTTTTGCAAAAATTTATTTTACATTTGATGAATGATGTTATTTGATCAAGAAAAACGAAGGATTAAGCAAAAACTAAAGTCTCAAAAGTTTTCTAAATTAGTGTTAAAAACAGATAATCCTACACATTATGTATGTTTGTAAAGTGTTTACTATTAGAGAACTATAAAATAGGCATTCTGGGTAAGCCGGCGGAGCAACAGCGAAACCGGCTTTAGCCGGTTGGAGCTGGCGGAGGTGGGTGAGCCAGAATGCCTATTTTATAGTTCTCTGGGGTACAGAAGATGGGATCATCAAGACAAATGAGAGAGAGAGAGAGAGAGAGAGAGAGAGAGAGAGAGATCAAAATTTGGCTTCTCATTTTTTTTAAGGAAAATTATAATGTAAAAACCACCAACTCTCAATAGGTATTTGCAAATTTTCGGTTTATTTACACAGCCTTTATCAAGCATAAAAAGAACCCATGGGCGTACTAACCAAATGACAGCCTGAAGCACAGCATTGTTTTTAATCCTGAATATTCCTCACTCTTCTTTACTTAAATTCTTACTCACTGCTCTAAAATCTTGTATGCTGAATGCCTACAGATCAGCCTGCCAGAGTTAAAAGAAGAAATGGTACCAATGACATAATGGGAAATGAGAACCTAGCGCAGTCAGTCAAGAGCTTAAAGAAACGAAAATTGAGCTCAAGCTCACACTGGTGCGAACAAAGATACCCAAGAATCCCCCCTTCCCTTCCTTATGTTGGCCAGCTGCAGCCTGGAAAGACAACCATACCCCCGAAGGTACGGGTGGGACCCAGAGAAGTACTGTCCTCAATCGCCGAACAAACCAGCTGGCAGCAATCCTGCACCACCCTTGGAAGCCTGCGCTGTGTTCACATAGGGTGCAGGCACGCACAGGGTATTCCATTAACACGTAAAGGGACATAATTACTCCCTGGCAGATGCCATTGTGTAATGGCCACCGGATGCGACGCGACAGAACTTCCACGGGAGCGTTCCCATGGGTGTACCAGACACGACAGAACCTCCACGGGAGCATTCCCATGGGTGTACCAGACACGACAGAACCTCCACGGGAGCGTTCCCATAGGTGTACACGACAGAACCTCCACGGGAGCGTTCCCATGGGTGAACACGACAGAACCTCCACGGGAGCGTTCCCATGGGTGTACCAGCCCATACGTCATGACTGCAGAGCCCACCGGCAAAAAAACGCCATCGTCAAGCAGCTGCAGCTGCTGGATGACGTCAGTTGTGACGGTACAGGCCAGGCGACGCCATCACACAGCAGACTAGGGTCACCGCACAGCGCGGGCACACAGCAGACTAGGGTCACCACACAGGCACAGCGCGGGCACACAGCATACTAGGGTCACCGCACAGCACGGGCACACAGCAGACTAGGATCACCGCACAGCGCGGGCACACAGCAGACTAGGGTCACCGCACAGCGCGGGCACACAGCAGACTAGGGTCACCGCACAGCGCGGGCAAGAGCAGGAGAAAACAAAACCAAGGGAAAGACATCGGAGGTCCTATGCCTCCCAACGAATGGAACAGACAAATGACATCTCTAATACAGAGGGTTTCGACCCAGAGGACTTCCACAGACCAGACAAACAAAACTGATGTGAAAAAAGGGGAAAAAAAAGAAAAAAGCAGAAAAAGGGGGGGGGGGGGGGGGGGAGGAGAAAAAGGAAGAAAGGAAAACAAAAGAAAAGAAAATTTCAGTCAGTTTTGTTTCTGTTTCTGTTTCTCTCGTTTTGTGTGTAAAAGATTTCGGAAAGAAAATAAAACTTGTAAACTTGTATGCCTTCTTTGTTGTAATGAGTTTTCAGGGCTTTTTGTTTGTTTGTTTGTTTTGTTTGTTTGTTTGTTTTGTTTGTTTGGCGTCTTGTAGTCTCTTGAGAAGGACTGCTTAAATACGCTGTATCTGGGAGAGGTGTATCTCATTAGCTGGTCATGTTCGGGTTTTTTGCTTTATTTTTCTTGGGTTTGGCTGTTGTCGATGTTTGCAATCAAGTCAGAGAAGAGAGTCAGGGATGAGGGATTCGTGCATGCGAATCCGTACCTCTGTGTATCTGCGTGTTTGCAGGTCTCTCATACACGGAAAGAAATCGTGTCAACGAATTAAAAAGGATTTGGATCAAACCAAACAGGCAAACGGCTCCATTTGAACGATCCGACATTGATGATTGAACTGTCTTTTAATCTCATTATAAACCAAACAGGCAAACGGCTCCATTTGAACGATCCGACATTGATGATTGAACTGTCTTTTAATCTCATTATAAACCAAACAGGCAAACGGCTCCATTTGAACGATCCGACATTGATGATTGAACTGTCTTTTAATCTCATTATAAACCAAACAGGCAAACGGCTCCATTTGAACGATCCAACATTGATGATTGAACTGTCTTTTAATCTCATTATAAACCAAACAGGCAAACGGCTCCATTCGAACGATCCGACATTGATGATTGAACTGTCTTTTAATCTCATAAACCAAACAGGCAAACGGCTCCATTTGAACGATCCGACATTGATGATTGAACTGTCTTTTAATCTCATTATAAACCAAACAGGCAAACGGCTCCATTTGAACGATCCGACATTGATGATTGAACTGTCTTTTAATCTCATTATAAACCAAACAGGCAAACGGCTCCATTTGAACGATCCGACATTGATGATTGAACTGTCTTTTAATCTCATTTTAAACAAACGGCAAACGGGCTCCATTTGAACGATCCGACATTGATGATTGAACTGTCTTTTAATCTCATTATAAAACCAAACAGGCAAACGGCTCCATTTGAACGATCCGACATTGTGATTGAACTGTCTTTTAATCTCATTATTAAACCTAAACATGGCAAACGGCTCCATTTGAACGATCCGACATTGATTGATTGAACTGTCTTTTAATCTCATTATAAACCAAACAGGCAAACGGCTCCATTTGAACGATCCGACATTGATGATTGAACTGTCTTTTAATCTCATTATAAACCAAACAGGCAAACGGCTCCATTTGAACGATCCGACATTGATGATTGAACTGTCTTTTAATCTCATTATAAACCAAACAGGCAAACGGCTCCATTTGAACGATCCGACATTGATGATTGAACTGTCTTTTAATCTCATTGTTGTTTCCTGCTGTTGATGATCCTCTGTTGTTGATATGGCTTCTGACGTTTTGTTGATACTGTTGTTGTTGTTGTTGTTGTTGTTGTTGTTGTTGTTGTTGCCACAGGTGTTCTTGTTAATGTCCTTGTTGTTGTTGCTACAGGTGTTTTTGTTAATGCTGCTATTGTTGTTGTTGTTGTTGTTGTTGCCACAGGTGTTCCTATTAATGTTGTTGTTGTTGCCACAGGTGTTCTTGTTAATGCTGCTGTTGTTGTTGCCTCAGGTGTTCTTGTTAATGCTGCTGTTGTTGTTGTCACAGGCGTTCTTGTTAATGCTGCTGTTGTTGTCGTTGCCACAGGTATTCTTGTTAATGCTGCTGTTGTTGTTGTTGCTACAGATGTTCTTGATAATGCTGCTGTTGTTGTTGTTGCCACAGGTGTTCTTGTTAATTCTGTGGTTGTTATTGTTGCCACAGGTGTTCTTGTTAATGCTGCTGTTGTTGTTGTTGCTACTGGTGTTCTTGTTAATGCTGCTGTTGTTGTTGTCACAGGTGTTCTTGTTAATGCTGCTGTTGTTGTTGTTGCTACTGGTGTTCTTGTTAATGTTGCTGTTGTTGTTGTCACAGGCGTTCTTGTTAATGCTGCTGTTGTTGTTGTTGCCACAGGTGTTCTTGTTAATGCTGCTGTTGTTGTTGTTGCTACTGGTGTTCTTGTTAATGCTGCTGTTGTTGTTGTTGTCACAGGTGTTCTTGTTAATGCTGCTGTTGTTGTTTGTCACAGGTGTTCTTGTTAATGCTGCTGTTGTTGTTGTTGCTACTGGTGTTCTTGTTAATGTTGCTGTTGTTGTTGTCACAGGCGTTCTTGTTAATGCTGCTGTTGTTGTTGTTGCTACTGGTGTTCTTGTTAATGCTGCTGTTGTTGTTGTTGCCACAGGTGTTCTTGTTAATGCTGCTGTTGTTGTTGTTGCCACAGGTATTCTTGTTAATGCTGCTGTTGTTGTTGTTGCTACTGGTGTTCTTGTTAATGCTGCTGTTGTTGTTGTTGCCACAGGTGTTCTTGTTAATGCTGCTGTTGTTGTTGTTGCCACAGGTGTTCTTGTTAATTCTGTGGTTGTTATTGTTGCCACAGGTGTTCTTGTTAATGCTGCTGTTGTTGTTGTTGTCACAGGACGTTCTTGTTAATGCTGCTGTTGTTGTTGTTGCTACTGGTGTTCTTGTTAATGTTGCTGTTGTTGTTGTCACAGGCGTTCTTGTTAATGCTGCTGTTGTTGTTGTTGCTACTGGTGTTCTTGTTAATGCTGCTGTTGTTGTTGTTGCCACAGGTGTTCTTGTTAATGCTGCTGTTGTTGTTGTTGCTACTGGTGTTCTTGTTAATACTGCTGTTATTGTTGTTGCCACAGGTGTTCTTGTTAATGTTGCTGATGTTGCTGTTGCTGCCTGTGTTGCTGCTTCTTTTGATGGTGGTGTAAGCGGTGGTTGTGTCTGCTGTTGGTGGTTGGTTTTACTGTGGCTTGTTGCCGGTGTGGGCAGCAGTGGTTGTGGTTGTTGTGTTTATTATCGTTTGTGGCTGTTGTTGCTTCTTGTCACTGTCGTTCATTTTGTCGTGAGCTTCAAAATTCCATGGGTCATAGCAACAATGACCCCTACTGTTGCTGATTTTGTCTTTGTAATCGCAGTCGTCGTTACTGCTATTGTTTATCAATGATCGGCTGACGACTCTACCCCCTCTTCCCATCCCTACCCTCCCTCGTTTATAGACAAGCCTTGTGTGTGCGGTTGCAGGAGGAGTATAGATACTGCTACGAGGTGGTGCAGGCCTACAGAACCTCGCATAGCATCTACGCCAACACCTAACGGCCGAGATTACAATGAGAAGCAGAGAGAGAGAGGGGGGTGGGGGTAGGGGGCACTGTCCAGATGTGGCTGTGTGTCCAACTGACCGGACTGAGTGGGCTGCCATGGACATGGTCATGGAGACTGAACTGAGAGAGAGAGAGAGAGAGAGAGAGAGAGAGAGAGAGAGAGAGAGAGAGAGATTATTTTCTAACGCTAAGTATTGGCTTAGCCTTTTTCATACTTGCTGTTACTTTTCTACGAAGAGAGAGTTAGAGAGAGAGGGGAGGACGAGGAGGAGGAGGAAGAGGAGAGAGGGAGAGAGAAGACCGGTACTTCGTGTCTGAAGCTGACCTTGCAGATGATGACGATTCAGTCGACGCAGACGGAAAGAATGGATTACCGCCCTTTGAAAAAGATTTGTCCTTGCCTCTGTATATTGTGTAATTTTACGATGCTCCTTCATACATCTGGATTTTTTGTTCTCTCCTCTCTTCCTGGTGTGTTTAACTTCTGTATTTTCCTTCTGTAGAAAGGTTTGCATTTTCGTCAATTGGAAAGAAGTTATTCTTGGCTTTGCAAGTTATTCTTTATACATCTCCTGTTTTCTCTCCGTTTCCTTTTCTTTCCGCAGTTTCCTTCTGTTTCCATTGGGGGTTCTCTACGTGTTCGCTCGTTTGTCTGTCTTCCATCTACAGTCTAAAACAAAAGTCATGAAGTAATGAATGAGATCTGGCAATGTCATCAACCGTCTGGTTTTGTCTTTTGATGCTGGCGTAACTGACGGGTCCGTCATGTAGGCTGCTGTCCCTTTATTCATGTTTAAGGTGTGATAACTGAAGGGTCAGTCATGCAGGCTGCTGTCTCTTTATTAATGTTTAAGATGTGATATGCACAGGAAAATGAAGAAAAATATTTCATTCCCGAAGAGTAAAAATGATTTGTGATTTTCTTTTTTTTTTCACCGCACCAGAACTGTTGTTGAAGTCTGTATCTTTCTTTTTTCCGTCTGTCTTTCTTTGCTTTCGACTTTTCTTTCTATATCCCTAATGGTGTCTTTTCCATGCCCAGACATGTTATGGGCGACAACTCCTCCTGAACAGATAATGAGAGTATGGTGGACAACTACTCAAGGGGAGATGACACCAGGGATGACAACTCCTCAAGAGGAGATAATTTCACCAAAAGGATAATCTTCACTTTCTCAAACAAAGCTGTCAGTCTGATAGTCTACTATCACATCAATATGGATCCTGCCCCACGCTTCGGCTAACTTATGTAAATCAAATGTTCATATGGACGTATCATATACTGTTTTTTTCCCCCTGAATACAGTCCTCCTCGTAAGGGATGTCTTTGATGTGTGTGTGTGTGTGTGTGTGTGTGTGTGTGTGTGTGTTGTGTGTGTGTGTGTGTGGCCCAGACAGATGGACTGTATCTATGTACATGATGGAGTTGTCATAACTGATTTGTAAGAGTTTTGAGTTTGTGTGAAGCATTCTCGAATTAGACACGCCTTGTTGCCAAAATAACCATTCTGCCGGCATAAACTATCTTGCTCGTGTAAATATGCCTCTATGTATGTGATGTCTGCATCCGTTATGTCTGTGTGACTGTGCGTCTGCTTTGTGTGTACTGGTGTGGCTGTTGGTTCTTTGTACGTTTTTTGTTTGTTTGTTTGTTTGCTTGCTTTTAAATCAAACTTTCCGTTTACCACAGCAAACAAGAAGCATAAAACCTAAATGCATTTGGGTTTTATTGTGAGTTCATCAATGTTGGTTGTACGTTCACACGCTGTGAATGCACTCATCTTGAAGGGCCCATCTCGCGAAGGAATTGTCTGTTCAGTTCATACAATGTATGGTATTGTTGTTGTTGTTTTGTTGTTGTTGTCGCGTTTGTTGTTGTTGTTGTTGATGATGATGATGTTGTTGCTGTTGTTGTTGTTAGCTTTTTGTCTGGTCACAGAGACCCATTCATCTTGAAAGATTCGTTAGGCTGTCTAATTACACCTATGCATCTGACAATGTAATTTGTTTATGTTGTTGTTGTAGTTGTTGTTTTTTTTTGGTTCTATGTTGGCTTATTCCCTGATTGTTCAGATCTGTACAACAATATGTCATTACCAGTCACAGGAAGAACTTGGGGCTGATTTCAGTTGAAGTAGACTTGGTCAGCTGTCCCAGGGGGTTTCAGTCCAAACTGCTAGTCTCTCAAGTAGACTTGGTCAGCTGTCCCAGGGGGTTTCAGTCCAAACTGCTAGTCTCTCAAGTAGACTTGGTCAGTTGTCCCAGGGGGTTCAGTCCAAACTGCTAGTCCCTCAAGAAAAACGTTGGCAACCATTGAAAACCAGAGCAGTCGTGTTTCTATCGCCAGTCGGGTTTTAATGGTTCATCAGATCGCAGTTATGAAGGATTGCCCGTGGTGTATGACAGGGATATTGGGTGACCACTTTGTGAAGGCTTCTGCTAGCTGCAAAAGAGAACTGGTCATGACGGAGTCTTTGGATCATGCCAATTGTGTAGAGTCGCCCTCGCTATCTTCCTCACACACACACACACGCGCGCGCGCATCCACGTACGCACACACACACACACACACACACACACACACACACACACCACACACACACACACACACACACATTCTCTCTGTTTCTGTCTCAGAGAGAGAGAGAGAGAGAGAGAGAGAGAGAGAGATGTAACATGAGCATGCATGCATGCACTTTAGAAAAAGAATATGCATACATAAATAACCTTTTTTGTACGCTTTGATCGCCCAGTATAATGTTTCGTAACCTTTTATCTGAAAAACGTACATGTATATCCTTTTCCTGTGCTCTTCTGTATGTCACACAAACCAATAATTCACCCATAAAAGTTATAATTACGTTTATGAACTGTTCTGGACTTTGTTTTGCCTCTCCTTGTATATCTGCATCAGAATAAAACAAAATGTTTGTTAATATGACCGTTTGGAAAGCGTTTAGTAAGTTGAATAAGCTGCTAAGTATTGTTAATGTTTGCTTCAGTAAACCCCACTGAAGAGGATTATGAACTGACTGATGAAAAGGGAACATTGCTAGACTGTTACGAAAATCAACGAAGAATCAACAGGTGCAAAAATGTAATGATTAACATGGACTTTAACATGGACTTTGATTTTGAACATTTTTGTTTGACAAAATATAATGATTAACATGGACTTTGACATACAACATTTTTGTTTGAAAAATACAATGATTAACATGGACTTTGATATAGAACATTTTTGTTTGACAAAATATAATGATTGATATGGACTTTGACATACAACATTTTTGTTTGAAAAATACAATGATTAACATGGACTTTGATATAGAACATTTTTGTTTGACAAAATATAATGATTAACATGGACTTTGACATACAACATTTTTGTTTGAAAAATACAATGATTAAGATGGACTTTGATATAGAACATTTTTGTTTGAAAAAAATACAATGATTAACATGGACTTTGATATAGAACATTTTTGTTTGACAAAATATTATGATTAACATGGACTTTGACATACAACATTTTTGTTTGAAAAATACAATGATTAAGATGGACTTTGATATAGAACATTTTTGTTTGAAAAAAATACAATGATTAACATGGACTTTGATATACAACATTTTTTGTTTGAAAAAAAAAAAATGATTAAGATGGACTTTGATATAGAACAATTAAGTGCCCATTGCGTCTTTCTGTTGCGTGCCTATTTGTAAAGTTCCTTTCCTAGACCTATTCGTTTTATGAGTGAGCACTTGTACAGACTATTTTTAGCTCATTTCCAAACTGACTGTGCGATTTTTTCTCTGACACAGAATTCCCACAATTTGCTTTAAGGTGCCTTTGAAAACAGTCTTATAAATGACGCGTTTTATAATTACTGTCAACAAATTATAATTTTGGCTGCTATTTCTATATATCTGACTCTGTGATTTCTTTTGACAATAAAAAACAGTACATCAGTGTCAGTGGTATTCTGGTTTTCTTTGTCTGCAAGATCATGAGAAATGTATTTCGTATGTAACGAAATGTCAGATTATTATGGTTTCATATACCGTGTCATGTGAATTCTAATTGAAACGTCTCCATTTTGTTCATGTTCATTGCGGACATATGAAAATGCATTTTAATCTCTCTCTCTCTCTCTCTCTCTCTCTCTCTCTCTGTCTCTGTCTCTCTCTCTCTCTCTCTCTCTCTCTCTCTCTCTCTCTCTGTATGTGTGTGTGTGTGTGATCTGAGAATGCCACGCACGCACGCACGCACGCACGCACGCACGCACACACGCGCACACCACACACACACACACACACACACACACACACACACACACGTGTGCGCGCGCGCGCGCGCGCAAAACACACACACACACACACACACACACACACACACACACACTCATAATTTTATTAAAGTAACAACATACACAGGAATAGTGAAATGACGATGCCAGCAGAACTTTCCTCACGTTTGCTGGTTTTGTTTGTTTGTTTGTTTTTAAAGAAAGAGACGTGTGTGTTTACCGTTCGCTAGACTCCGGAATGCCCCATAGCATGAACTTCGTTTTCCATCAGTTTTGGAACATGCACGCACATCATGCCCACTCGCTCGTGGTGCGGGTGGATAGGTTCTGATATTGGTTGAGCCCCTTAGAACTGAGTTTGTTCCCCTGCCCTGTCACAGACAGATCAATCAGAAGCCCACGCAAGCACCATCTTGCTCGCACCTTCGGTTTCGAAGAGACTGGGCGCATTTGTCAAAGGGTTCAGTCGGAACATCAGTGCTGTCTGCAAGATTCCGCTGTAGCTTCGCTGTACGTGAACTTTCAGATGCGAATCGCGCTGTTCACAGGTTTGCCTAGGAAACTCGCTCTCCGTCGTTTTCCTACTAAGACGTTTTGCACAGGTAAGATCCAGGTATAGTGAGTGAGGAGGTCCGTGTCCAGTTTACAGAACTGCTCCTCTGCACGGTCCACACATTTGTCCACACAATCACCATGAAAACTCCAGCATGCAGAGTTTAGAGATGAGTCAATTTTGTTAAAAAGAAAAGAAAAAAGAAAGAATGAAAGAAAGAAGGAAAAAAGGCAAAAAAGGAAAACAGAAAGGAGATGGGTTGGGGGTTCAGATATGATATCAATCATACTTGAATAATGGTGCTTTAATACGTGCTTGTAAAACGTTCGTAACACCACACTAAGGTTTAAAACCTTTTACAATCTCCGTGTTGGAGTGTGTGTATGTGTAGAGAGGATGAGGGAAGTGGGTGGGGGGGGGGGGGCTGTTGCTACTGTTGTTGTTTGAAGGTTGTAATGGGGACACGGACTTTTGATCCGAAGGAACCACGTGCTAGATTTGAATGGTGAAGGCAGGCCTTGTTAGACAGAACGCAGGTGACATCCGTGTTGACGGTGCAGAGATGGCAGTGTAGTGGAGATTGCTTTCAGCCAGGAACCGCTGGGGAATGGCCAGTTGTGGGCAGTTTGCTGAATTAATCCCTGCAACACTCTTCGGAGAGACACGAGTTCGGTGTCTGCTCTAGCACCGCTCTGATATAGAGAATGTCAATATGCGGACTCCATTCCACCACATCTTATTTTGCACGAAAACCCCCCTTTTCACAAACAAATCTCGTCCATCTCATGCTACTTTTTGCCAAAATTGACACCTTTTTTACAATCAAAATTAACATGCAAAAAACCTCCAAAATTGACGTAATCGTTATTTTAAAATGGGGGGCTTACGTGCAAAACAAAAAAATGGGTGATATAGAGTCCGCATATTGACATTCTCTCCTAGCTAAGCAAAGCACCTCAATCAACTCGGTCAAGTGATCACATAGGGTCGTTTGACCTAGTTTACTGCACCACTTTGTAGGTCAAGTGATCACATAGGGTCGTTTGACCTAGTTTACTGCACCACTTTGTAGGTCAAGTGATCACATAGGGTCGTTTGACCTAGTTTACTGCTGAGCTTTGTAGGTCAAGTGATCACATAGGGTCGTTTGACCTAGTTTACTACCAACAGAATCACTATTTACCCTTTCTCTCTTCTGATTCTTGCGCAAACAAGAAGAATGGCTTGCTTAATTTTTTAAATTGGTGTTTATAATCTGGTTTTTAAAAAAATGAAGCCCGGAGTAGTTGCAGAGCTTATTGATATATTTAGAGATTGGGAGTTGCAGGAAAGGAGCTGGGGGGTTGATAGAGAAGAGTTTGAAGAATTAATTACGGAGCTTTTTGAGCGCGTAGATATGCGAGAAAGCGTAAGGAACGCCATCAGTAAACTACCGCATTCTTGGCCCCATCCAGTTATAAAGTTGTTTGCTATTTTAATTGATCAAATAGCTCCTGAAGATTTTAATCTGACCGCTTCTACTAACCCTGAAGGAGTAACTGTTACCTTTAAACCTAAACAGTTTTTAAGATTAGTAAAAGACTATGAATAATAAATAACAGCTGAATTTACAATTTTTTTTTTTTTATTGCTTTTAAAAATGGATTGCAACGAGCTATTAAAGTGTGAGGAGGCAGCAAACCTCTGTCATAAAGAAAGATTATACTCGCTGGCTGCGTGTGGGAAAACCAGGCAGTATTTAGGCGTTGAACTAAGTATTGAACAGATTCAGCAATTGTCTACATCAGACGTTGAGAAGTATTACGCTAGGTACGAAGCACAGCTAGGATCAAAAATGGTTAGATCGGTGGGACAGACAATGATTAGTTTATATGCTAAGTTAGTAGGCAAGATAGCGCCGATTGATTCAGAAGAAGATTTAAAATATGACTTAACACAAGATCCGGTTTTAACCAAGTCCCTAGAATCTCTTGCATGTGACATGTATTATAGATTTGGGACGTTGTTATGCCCATTCATCATGGGATTAATTACTTTTAATCACATTAATTTTAATCATATTAATTTTAATCAGACTAAAAAAAATGAGCGAGCAGGAGAAGAAGACTCCACAGGAGCAGAATGTCCCACAAGTGAATTTACAGGCGAGTGCCCCACAAGTGAATCCACAACTGAGTGTCCCGCAGGTGAGTAGTGTTACTAAAGCTAAAAGTGCTGGGCGTGTTGAGGCCGGCCGTAAACTAGCTGAATGGAACAGACTGCAAAAAGCAAACCAAGCAGCAAAACAAAAATTATTAGATAGTAATACAGCATCAGCACCAGCACCGCCGCCGCCACCAACAACAACACAATCAAACTATAAGATGTATTATTATGTGCTGGGGAGTGTTGTTGTTGGTGGAGGGCTTTTAGCATACAAGCGCCTAAAGCCATACTTAGCAACAAAGTCACAAATCCCCACAAAAACAGTAAAAGAACCAGCTTCTGCAAAAAAAGTACAACCTCCTGCTGTAGACCCATTTTTTAATAAATTAGTTTTTTTAAATGTGTTGTTAAGTACTGGTTAAGTACAAGCTAAGTACTGGTTAGGTTAGTTATAACAAGTTAAGTGCAAGTTAAGTGCAAGTTAAGTGCAAGTCATGTTAAGTACTAGTTAAGATCTTAAGTTAAGTACTAGTTAAGATCTTAAGTTAAGTACTAGTTAAGATCTTAAGTTAAGTACTAGTTAAGATCTTAAGTTAAGTCGGACAAGTCAGTTCTCCGGGGGCCTATAGCGTATGAAAACTCGGGGCTAACGTAAGTTCGCTTGTTATTGTTAGAAACTAGTGACTTCTTATTAACAGCAGTTGTGTTTACTTGATGAAGAGTAGAGCGCAGATTAACATTTGTGTGATAAAATACTTCGCGTTCAAAGAGAGCCTGCTTGTAGATGACTTATTTCTTTTTTTACAACTTCTTTATCTATGCCCTTAGCTTTCTTTGTTACAGAAGTCTGGGTAGCAACGCTATACATCTTTGACCGCAGGCCAACATATTCTTGTATCACTGTCCCATTAAATTCATCCTTCATCTTTCCAATCACTTTCTTGTTAACGGTTGAATGTAAAGGCGAATCTTTAGGATAGTCGCATGTATCGTACCACCCACCAGCTCCTTTGGCCACTTTTATTTCCATGTCTTTGTAGAAGTCTTCAGTTGGGATGTCCATAATAAAACTATCGGTGTCTGTGTAAAGGACATTTGATTCTGGGTACAGCGGCTTAAAGTAGTCGTATAGAAATTCAAGCATTAATAACTTTGACAGCTCTAGCACGGCGAATCCGATAAACACCGGCTTGTCCAACTTCACACTCAGTTTCTTCATCATAATGCCAACCAGGCTGTCGCTAAATATTCTAAAGTCTTGATAGTTAGGTTTAGAGGTCAGCTTAATTGCTTGTTTTTTGTTTGTAACTAATCTTACATCTTTACGATTGTGTACGTTCTCCATGGTTTTGCCAAAACAACTGTTGTTCATCAACTTAAAAAAGTCTTTTTCTGATGCATCTGTGGCCGCAGTCCTAAGATCAGTGTTCTTCATGATGTATGGCCTCATGAAAGGCTCTTGGTCACAGGTAATTATTCTGTGAACGGCAGTAAGTTTCAACCCGTGTCTTAAGTAAAATTGTAACAGCCTGTAATGGCAGACATATTTAGTTTTGTTAAAGAGGTTAGGCACGAGCTTGGGCGGTTCTGTGGGACTCATCTTTAATCTTTCTGCGGCTAAGGGGAAATCGTTATGAAGGTCATGCAATTCTTTAGGATAATCTAAGTCTACTTCTAAGATTAGTCCTATTGGATTATCGGGTGTAAGCTGTGATAATAGTCCTACCACCCGATCAACATCATGAGGCCCGTTTATCATTTTAAAGTTTCTTAATGGCAGTGCCTGGCTCATGGCCCACCCATACAGATTGTTGGCGTCTAAATACATTAGATAGTTGGATGGCTTGGTGGGGTCATAATCGTCTAAATACTTGTTGTTGGCTCTGCGGTAAGGATGACAGGCCATACTAATGCCCCCTCTCAGCCCATCCTCAATCATCTGGAGTGTATCCAGATCAGATATTAAGTCAATCTCGACGTTTGTATACTTCAAGAATGCATCCCAAGACAACCCCGGGGAAGAGATGTACTGTGACGAATCCAGGCCGTAGTGTTTCATGCAAGTGGATCTGTAATTCTGAAAGACGTCAGCTAATAAACACACGTCGGCCAATAAATATTGATCGTGATAATCGCCCATCGTTTTGCAGTGTAATTCTGTCCAGGCTTTCTGTGCGTATTCATAGTCGGCGTCAGATATGTCCTTTCTTCTAAGACGGTTGTAAAAGTCTTTCTTTGCTGGCAGCGCCGGCTCGTCAAACTTGTCCCATGAGTCCATGTATTCATAAGGATAGACGCCTTTACGGACTAAAGATGGATCGAAATATTGTTTAGTGATTGGATAGTCTTGTAAAGATTCTGCTAATTTATCCAAACTTCCCATCAGATGCTGGGCAGAGTCATAAAAGGACAAACAGTCAAGAGTAAAGGTCATATACGTTTCTGATGACTGTGCAATGCAGCTAACCCTCTTATATTTAGAAGTCACTGCTTGCATGATAAAGTGAGAATCATAGCCCCGCAAGTTATGAAAGAAGATTGGTAGTTTCCATGTCTTGGGGTCAACCTTGAGTTGAAGATTACAGCTATTATGCGCCGCCCCTCTGAATTTGCCAGTAATGTGATCGTGGTCTCTTACAGCATCGCCTGATAATTCTCTGTTGCATATCCAACAGTGTGTAGATGATTTGTAGCGCCTTTGGTCTTCAGGAGTCATCTTAATGCCTGAAAGGTTCAGCTGATTGGAGAATTGATTGCGAAGATGCTTCATCTGCTCCAAAAATCGACCGGCTGCGTTGGGGCCTCTGTAAATCTCCGGCTGTGTGTGTCCGCCATCTGACCTAACAACGACAAAGGCATAAGAACAGATCTGATGACGAGATAATAAGGTTGTTTTTTGTTGTGTCCGTTCTTGAGGGCCGTAGTACTGTGGCAAGATTGCTTCAAAGTCAGCATAGACTACGTATGGGCTCATTTGCATTTTTCGTACATTCTTAAACCTGACTCTAGATCCTGGTTTGGGCGTAAGAAGTTCGGTTTTACAGTCTTCAAAACTTTTACAATGTTTCTTATGTTTGTCAGCTGCTTTTATAGATGGAATTCTAACCAAACACCTTCTACAAAGCTCTTGTTTAGATTTATGCTTTGATGTATATTCTAACAGTCTGCTAATCGATCTGATTAATACATAATGGCTCTGGGAACCGTCTGCAAACAGAATCAAGTCCACATGATTCTCAAGTGATTCGCCTAAAGGGGGAGCTTTGGGAGAGATCCTTAGAGGGACTAGATTGTCTGCTACAGACCATGTGTATACGTTTACGGTGATTGGTTTGTTTTGCTCTTCAAACTGATCGATACTTTCTATGCTCACTGGAAAGGTTATGTTATCAAAGTTCAGGCTATCTTTATACTGCCTGTAATTGGAAACTCTGTCTGGGTGCTTTTTAACAGGGTGTAAATGCGCCAAAACACACCACATGAAACACAAGTTGTCTGAATTATGTATATTTAACCCGTTCGCTGCTTGAAGCTGCTTGAAAATGTTACAAACAAAGGCTTTCCCAGTGCCAGGGAAATCTAATGATTTGGGGGTAATAATTAACAAAAAATTCTAGCTCAGAAACTACAAAAGATATAACAATGAAATATATATGATTTTTGAAGGAAATTGAATGAAGATTTTGAATCTGGGCTTCTTTTGTTTTAATTTTGATAATAAAAAAGTATTTAGACAATTAGATTTGGATAGATTTTTTTGCACGATCAAAAGCATATGTATTTACCACTACATCTTCACATCCAAACAAGAACACAAAGCAAAAAAGTTGAAAATAAAGTTTGTATTGTCACACTACACCTGTAAATGAAAGTAAAACAGTTTAGAAGTCTATCAAGACGCTCACACTCTATGCAGACAGGTCAGTCCATGACCACGCCCCCCTCTCCCCACCACGCCCCCTTGCTGGACTTCAACCCTCTCTTTCACTGCTCCTCTTCCCCTACCTTTCCCTCTGCCCTGTGCCGCGCCGCGAGCAGGCCGCGCTCCCCTCTCACGCTGACTACCACGTCACTGACCACTGGCATGCAGTGCAGAGTACACACTAGGCGAGCTCGTTCGACGCTGGCAAACCAGTCAGCTGAACACACATTGAGGTCACACAGCCCGACACAATAACTGACGAATACGGTTGGCAATTCCATCACTATCATCATCTCACCTTCATGCTCGAGTGAGTCGTTGAATAAAAGATTATTGTCTTTGTCAAAAATCATTAGCAGAGCCTGCTCAGCTGTGTAAATACGTTGATTTGGTCGCTGCGCTTGTCGAAGGTTGCGCCGCCATCTTTGCAAGCGAGACGAAGTGCTGGCTGGTCATCCAGTCAGTGATGAGAATAAATGGGCTTTCCCCTCACGTGTGGTCATTTACATATCATTTTAATACTACAGACATATAAGGCTTACTACGCACACTCTATTTAAGTCCGTTGATAGAAATAGTAACGAATGAAAATTCAAGAAAAATGCATGACGTCAGTGGACGGCCCATAGGCACTGGGAAAGCATTTTTAATGCGGCGTCAGCTGACGGCTTAAAGGCACTCTACGGGTTAAGACTGCTCGTTTAAGAACTAACTCTCTCGGGAGAAGGATGTAAGAATTGCCGACTATAGGAGAGTAGTTAGTTTGTCTTAATTTGATTTCGAGGACTGTTCCTTTAGACCAACCGGAGCCGCGCTGTTTCGCTTCTTCAATCGCTTGATTAAACTGTGTAAGCATGTAATCAGCCCAGCCAGGTGTAAAGTTGCGATAGCTGATTACTTTTTTCTGTCTAGTTGAAACCCAGACTTGCATACTACTATCATCGAGGGTTATATAATTAATTAGAACAACCAACATGACTTTTACTGGCGGGTTAATTTGAAGAGACTCTGGAATTTTAGAAATAGCATGTGTTACACTTTTCTGAACGTTTGTAGGGTTAATAATGTCCATGTCTATGACCGTGTCCATGTCTAATTCAATGAACGTATCGCTTAATTGTTCATTACCGTCAAATATCTCCTCCCCCGTATATAGTTTTCCAACCTCGGATTTACTTGTGGGGTTCATTTTTAACCCACAATATTTACGTAAATTAAAAAAAATAAATGTAAGTAAAAAGTAAGTAAACGCGCTTTTATTCTTCACCCAAGCGTTGCAATACTTCAAGACACCCTAATCTTACAAGAACGCCTGCCAATACTTTAGCTTTTTTTGAATCACTACAGCCAATGTTTAACTCTTTGATTGCTTTGTCAAATAGTTCACTATGATTTTTGATTAAATTGTTTACATCATTCTCAAACCCAGATTTACTAAAAATCAATGTTTAACACTTTCATCGTTTCGTCAAATAGTTCATTACAATTTTCTACTAAAATCATTAGATCAGATTCGCTGTGTTTGGCCGTCATTTTTAAATCTAAAAATTAAATAAATAAAAAAATAAAACCATGAGTATAACGCTGGTTAATTATGCAGTGCCTATTGTTGGTGTTATAGTTTATTCAACCCTAGCAAAATGTTTGTTAAGAATAAAACCGCCCAACATAGGAAAGATAGAAGATTCGCCGAAACTAGTTACAACCTTATTTTTAGCTCTAGCAACAAAAGATTATCTGATTAAAAAGCACATAGACAGTCTTTCATATTATGATTATTTTAATTATTTTTTAGTTAATAAAAAACATGAGCGAAAAAAGATTATTAATACGATTTACCACTCTGCTGTAATCAGCGGTCTTAGTATAGGATATAGCATGTTAGCAAAAAACATGTTTAAGATGAGGCCGGCTGATCTAGGAAGGTTAGACATTGAGGATGTTGTTAAGGTTATAGCTGTAATAGCGGCGGGGATTGCCTCAAAAGACTTTCTTGTTGCACAGGGGATTATCCCCGAAAACATCAATGCATAGAAAATTGATTTATAAAAAAAGATTCATTCATTTATAAAAAGATGTCTGGAATAGTTCTGATGGTGGGCGGGGCTATTGTTAATGCATTGGCTTTCTCTGGCAGCAATTATATGTTTAGTAAATTGCGGTCTGATGAAGAGAGAGAACGCCATAACAAGGCAATGGAAGATTTAGCTAAGGCAAGAGACGCTTACGAGAAAAGGAGGATTGCTCACTTAGACTTTATTAATAAAAAGTTAAGAGAACAGGGACATGCAGAGCACACATTTACAGACGTTGATGACGCAATGAATGAATATTACTTAATAACGGGAAAGAAGTTTCTAACATCGTCACCGCCAGAACTGTCTGACTTTTATGAACCGTCTGAGGATCAGAAAATGGTAGAAATAGGCTTTATTATAGGTGCTATGGGGGCAATCTTTCTTCTTGCATATTCAATCTAAAAACAATAGTTAAAAATGTAATAAAAACAGTCTCTTATGGACGATACGAAGTACAAAATATATTATTCTCCTGGAGGGTATTGGAAAGGAAAGGCTGCTATTGATAAACTGAGTAAAGCCGCTAGGGTGTCTGAATCAGAAGCGAAAGACTGGCTTTCAAAACAAGCGATCTGGCAAATATATCTGCCTGCCCCAAAAAGAATAATAAGGCCTCGATTTGTTAATTCAGTTCCTAATGACACCCACCAGATGGACTTGTTGTACCTTCCACATGACAAAGTTAGAAGAAAAAAGTTTAAGTATGCTCTTACAGTTGTTGACATGGCTTCAAGGTATAAAGACGCTGAGCCTTTAACGGATAAAAGCTCAACTGCTGTGGCTGTGGCTTTACAACAAATATACATGCGAGGTCCATTAAAGTATCCTAGGTTGATCCAGGTTGATGATGGGAAAGAGTTTAAAGGAGCTGTAAACCAACTGTTTTTAAGACATCGGGTTACAGTTAAGAGAGGGATCCCAGGCAACCATCGCTCCCAGGCCCTAGTAGAAAACTTTAATAAGAATCTAGCTGAGCGTCTGTTTATCTATCAATACCACAGAGATCTTATGGACAGGACGCGCAACACAGAATGGGTCAGGAGATTGCCAGCAGTCTTACGCGCCATGAACAATGAAGAATTTAAAGCAACGGGTCTTAAACCGGTGAACGCAATCAAATTTTAAAAAATTAGCATTACTGAAGACATTCAAGGTAATCAAAAACTCTTGCCTTTTGGATTAAAAGTAAGATACTTGTATGCTCCTGGAGAGGCAGAGGGTGATGTTAGAATTAGAGCCACAGACCCTATATGGAGCGTAGATGTATATGAAGTTGAAAGAATTATGAAAACAGCCCCTCCCGTATATTATTTAAGAGAGACTCTTTCTTCTGCGTCTAAAAAGCCTGCCCCTAAAAGATCGTTTGTTCGCGAAGAGTTGCAAGTTGTCCCACCAAACACGGTGCCGATTAGTTAAAAAAAAAAAATAGTATTTATTTTTTTTTTTTTTTTGGTTAAACTTATGATTTTTTTTTTTTTTTTTTGTTAAACTTATGATTTATTTATTTATTTTAGTTCACATCTTATTTTTAGTCTATTTTTGGGTTTAACTGATTGTTTGCTTGCTTTTCAATGTTCTGTTTGATTGTCTCAGTGTCTACCTGTTGCGAAGTAAAAGTCTTTCTCCACTCCTTTTGAAGTTCAGTTTTTTGTCGCCTGTAATCCTCACCATCAGCCATAAGATGCTCAAATTCTTCAGCTGTAATGTTTTCATCCTGCAATGCTTTGCTTATTCTCAGCCTTAATGAACAAAGTTTTGCTGATGCTAGGGCTACAATGGCAGTGTGCTTTTGTAGTTTAGGCGTTAATTTTTTTTTAAAACAGCACTCACAATCATAGACATAGCACCTAAACCCAAACCAAGGCTCCCTAATGCTAAAGAGGCTGGCGCTCCGGCCCCAGTAGCTAAAAGAGCAACGCCGGACCCAGCACTTACGCTCGCTACAGCTGATGAGCCGGTGATTATATAAGAAAGAGTATTTAAAACTTTAGCATATTTCTTTCTAGTAACCCTATACTTATTCAAGTCACTTTCTATTTCTTCTTGAAGTTCAGTTATTTGCTCTAACCTAAACTTTTGAGCCTGATCATCCATTTTTTAATTAAGATAATTTTTTTAATTAAGATTAATCTTGTACATATTTTCTTATTAACCCTTCTGGCAGCACTTCATCAACAGAGTAAAACGCAATAAAATCAACATACTTAATAAAAATAAAATCAAGCACTGTTAGTTTAGCATTGTCAACCAACACAGTGACTTTGTCAGAAGATACAGAAGTGTTTATTTCATCCCCGTTTTTAGTAATAGCAATAACAAGCCTGAGAGGCCCGTCCAAGTTTTCAGACTTTATTTGTACACCTCTGATTAACGTATGCTCTGGCAAACTAGGATCAGACTCCCTTGGAGTGATAAATAAGCGAAAAAGCATCGTCATTTTTCTAGGCAGTGATTCTAGTTTTGGGTTAAACTCTAAGCCGACGGTGTCACCCCCCACTTCAGCTAAGGACTTCTTTCTCCGCAGCATATATACAGAGCCCTGCCTGGTTATTTCAATCTGCTTTTTCTGTTGTGTTCCTGGGACTAGGCTAGCAAGAAGGCGTCCTTCATTCAAAGCTTTTCTAAAATTGTATTTCTTATCAAAGTATACATGGGGGCTTCGTAGTTCAAACTTTAAATCCCAGTTAATGTCAGGAAGCAACGCCCAAGCATTCTCTCGTTTATGAAGTTTGTATTCGTGTTTGCCAAAATCGTTTGCCCTTAGATTTCTTATCTCTTCCAGTGTAGGATATTGCTGCCGTTTTTTATCTTCAATTTCTATTCGTTTGTAAACACCATCGTCGGTGTATTCAAATCCTTAAACATTTCCTGGCACTCCTATCAGATCAAAGTCAGTTGTATCTGCTAGATCTTTTATCTCTACTGCAACGCATTTAGGAGCTAACTCTGCTTTTGATTCAGGTCCTCGAGACATTCTTTTTAATATAAACAATTTATTATAAACAATTTATTATAAACAATCTATAATGAGCAATCTATAATGAGCAATCTATAATGAGCAATCTATAATGAGCAATTTATTATAAACAATCTATAATGTGCAATCTATAATAAGCAAACGTATTGAACTGGCGGGTCAGTCCGTAAGCATAGTTTAGCGTGCTTAGATTTTTCTAGCTGCTCTTTTATTTTTTTTAGTTCATCCCTGTCCCTGATTATATAGTTTTCACTTAAACATTCTTCAAAACTGTCCCGGTCCTTAGTATAGAATAAGATGACTGATTTTAACTGCGATCTAAAGTCTTTTAAGACAGCATTGTATTTTTGAGTTAAGAGCCAAACAGAAACTAATGCGTGTCTTCCGCTAAAGGCTAGCTTAGACAGAGTCCTTCTTTTTTTAACAATGTCTTGTTCGGCTGAACAGTCATCAATAATAAACAGCGTTTCGGTTCCCTCAAATAGCCTATAGTAATGTTCTAAACAGTCGCTTAGCTTGTCAGTAGGATCAACTAAGAATATATTCTCGTCTGTCCAAACAAACTGCCTTTCTTTGTAAGACTTGTTGTGCTTAATGGTTGTGCAGAATATAACAATGTGCTCGTAATGAAATCTGTAGACTGTTTGTAACAAATCAAGCACAAAGACAGTTTTCCCACACCCAGTAATCCCACAAATAAGCGAACAGTGCGGGTCTTGGGGCAAAAAGTTCAAACTATCCATCTGTTTTAATAGGCTATTTCTTTCAGTCTATTTTCTTCAATGTTCAGCTGGGCGTCATAAACCACAAAAACGTGCATTTGTATCTGGCCATTCTCCTCCTCTTCCTTATTAATCTGTATGAGTATGCCATCTGACCTTACCCTTCTTCCGCTCCCGTGCAGTCTGTTGTCATACGTGGATCTAAAATCCAGCCATAGTCCATATTTGTCTGTTAGATAATCTTCGAGTCTTACATCGTGAAGGTGAAGTTTTTTACACACATGATCGGCTATGGGACTTGTCTGTCTGCCTCCAGCAAACAATTTTCTTATTTCATCAAAGTGTTGGTCGGGTAAAAGTCCGGCTGAATACAGCTGAAAAGGCTTACCATCTACTGTGCAAGACAACTGCTCAATTTTTGGGTTGTAAAACACCTCAGATTCTCTCTGAAAAGGAGCTGAGGGTTCAGTAAATAGTAAGAGAACCCCCTTTAGGGACCTTAAAGAATTGCTTATAGCTATTTCCCAGACGGTGTCTTGCTTGTTTTTAATCGCTAGACTGTGGTGTAAAACTCTTTCAAAGTAAACAACCGCCCTACTTTTATACTGGTTTAAGATTATTCTAGCTAGTTCAGGGTTAGTAACAACATCAAAATTAAGAGAGATGTTACTGACAGTGTATCTAGCTGTTGGGTCATCTGATAGAATAACAGACCCGCTGTCATTGAATGTCAGTTCGTAAGTAAGTTTGTCTCTTAGTGCGCCTTGGTAATATGGCTGATGGGTTTTTAACAGTTCAAAATCTAGAGGGATGCAAAATCTGTTCTTAAATGCTCGCGCTATTGCCTGGTCTCCCTCGTCTTCCTTTGCATCTGCAGCATTAAGCCTGTGCTTAAGACCGTTTGGGCTCTGGATTCCCTGAAAGATTTTGTCTTTTCTTTCTGTTCTAGGCAGCATCAGAATAGAGATTAAAAATGTCTGCGCTACTCAGTGAGAAGACTTCTCTACCTTCCAGTTTAATTACCATATTTTTAATGATGGCCCTGCCCAGGTTAGCAACGACAGTGGCATTAGGATCCGCCGACTCAATATCTATTTTGAATGACAGCCTGGCAGTGCCCGGCATTATAACATCGTCAGGCCCGAGGTCACTAAATCTTACTGTTAACATTTCATTTGGCTCAATTGTTGATGGATTATTTACAACCCGCACAGTCTGTCTTATGCCTTTTATGCCGTGGGGCTCTTTCGTTTTTCTGAATGGATCAAGGTCGCAGCCGTATGGATTCATTTTTTATAAAACAAAAAATAATAAATATATAAATATGTCTGGCGAAGATATTGACGCGATTGATCCTATTGAAGAAGAAGATGAAGATTTTGACGCGATTAGTCCTATTGAAGAAGAAGATGAAACAGAACTAGGCCCTTCAATACAAGAAGAACTTGAAGCAGCAGCAGGCCAAGGAGTAGGATTAAGACAAATACGAATGTTAGATAGAATTGAATCATTATATAGCCATATGGGGCGAGAGCAGCCGGAAGCACTTAAGGTTTCCAATTTTTCAACAGATAAAAATAATCATTTGTATGTAAGAACTAGTAAAGGAAACCTTGTACGGCTTACTACAAAACCAGACCCAACCCAGTTTTTAAGCAGGAGCACAATTCTTAGAGAGCTCCCTGTTTTTGACAAAAGGCAGTTAAACTTTATTGGCGATCTAAGGTCTGAGGCTGTTAGTCTTTTACAAAGCATAGTGCAAGAGTTGCCAGCGCAATCTGAAGTGCAAAACATCCCTCTTCACGAATTAAGTCAAAGAGCAGATGAACTAATAACAGAACTTGAGACGAGTCTTAATGATGAGACCCAGTTAAAAACAATTGTCGGTTCGCCTAGTCAAAGAGAACGTGAGTTGAGTCCTGAAGAAGAAACGGCTTTAAAAACAATTGATGATCGCCCATTGCCTGAGCGCGAACACGAGGTTCTTAAAGCTAGAATCAAGGATCTTAAAGCTGAACTGCGTGACCTCAGGTCTACTAAGTCCGCTTTAACAACTATAAACGAAGAACTAAAAAACAATTTGGCAAAATTTAATATACTAGAGAGAGAGATAGACGAAGAAAAAAATAAACTGGCTGATGCAGATGATAACAATTTAGAGCCGGAAGAAAAGGCTAAAATACAGGCGAAAATACAGGATTTAATGGAAGATAAAAAAAAACAGGTTAGCAGCGTTGTATATTAACAGAGAAAAAATAGATACCCAAATAAGCAGAATCAGAGAAACTATAAACAAAATGCTTCATGAAAATACCACGCTAGCCGAAAGAATACGGATTCTGTTCAGAGAGCAGGGGATTACAATAGTTAGTATATTAACAGCCGTTGGGTTTGCTATCTGTACACTGGTTTATGCATTAACCGGCAGCGCGCCAACAGGGCCAGTAGCTCCTCCAACGCCTCAGCCCGGTAAAAGTTGGATTAGAAAACAACTGCATCATCTAGCAAACCTATTAAAGAAGTTAGCTGTCAAAGCGCTTGATGCTCTGCCTGGCATAATAGGCAGTGTTGTTAGTTGGGTTTTGTCTACCATAGGCAAAGTGGCTGGTTATATGGCCGACCATCTGTGGACGTTAGGAGTGCTGGCTGCTGGTTTAATTTTTAGTGAAATAAAGTATGGCTAATCCAGTAAAAGTTAAAAACACAACAAGGGCTGTCTTTTCGCTGGTGTGTCTGTCGGGGTGAGGTACATCAACAGGCGGTGGGTCGCTTTCTGGGCTGCTTATAACTGGTGGCGGTGGGTCGCTGTCTGGGCTGCTTATAACTGGTGGGGGGTCGCTTTCTGCAGGTTCTGGGCTAGATACTTTTTTTAAAATGGCTGGTGCGGGCCTTGTGTTTAAGCCTTGATTGTGTCCTAAGTTTTGATCGTCTCCGGCTATGAGAATTTCATTATTATAATTCTGTATTATGCCAATCTGTAGTCTAAGGTCAGAAGGCAGCATGTATAATCCATGACCCAGAACAAAGTCAACCTTTGACCTAGCATGTGAAAGAACGTTTTGGTACCTTTGTATGCTGGAAGGCAAATCAACAGCAGAGTTAATAGCATCTTCTAAATTGGCCAGAAATTGTTTTCTGGCGTCAAAACCTGTAGATTGATCCACTATGCTAGACTTGGTCTGTGCTTGTGCTCCTAATAAACACCAAACGTACGTTCGTATGGAGTCATTGAGCCTTTGCACTCCTGGCATTGTTAGGCCTTTACTTTCATCTAAGATAAATGTTGCCCAAGCATTGGGGTGTTTTTGTTCTATTGACCCCAATCTAACTTGGGAGTTTGACTTAAAAGAGGTTGGCCGGGCCAGTAGTCATAGTTATATTCTCTACGCTGACCCCACAAATACAATGTGCCCAACCCGTGATTGCGGTCTAACTTTTGTCTAAAGTTATTTGAAGGGTTAATGTTAAATTCGTTGCAGATTCTTTCATATGCATTATTGTCCATTGGGCTGAGAAATGGATTAAACGCGTTGTCATTGGGGAGGCGTACTTGTAGTTCAGTTAGTATGCGTCTATACTGATAATAAACATGAAAGTTATATACTGACCTTACTAAGAGGTTGGGGTGGTTTAAATGGTTTGCATATGAAACACCGCAGCCAGTGGTTGAGCAGTAAACTGCAAAATTTAACTGATTCTGGTAAAAAGCCATGGGATGAGTTGACCATGCTGATGGCACTCTATCACTCTTTATTGGAGGATTTAAATATCTAGTTAGTGGGTTTACAAGTCTGACTAGAAAGCCATATGATTCATCCACTGCGATGGTTAGGCTACTAAAGTCCAAAGATTTGGGCTCATAAACCCCTCCTACGTCGTAAGTGGCACTTTCATTATATTTAAAAGGTTCCATTTTTAAATAGATTTTTTTTTAAAGGATTTAAAAAGGATGTTCCTTTATATAACTAAACAAAACCAGCGCGTGTTTTTAAAGTATTCAGTTGACAATAAAGGCGGGAAGTGTAGGGCTGCTCTTAGAGAACTTAGGTTTAAAATAAGGTGGTTTAACATATCTGAAAAAGCCCAAAATAATTGGATAGATATTTATGATGAGGGGGGCAATCGCTTAAAACGTTTAAAAATACCTGATGGTTACTACAGCTTTTGTTCTTTAAAAGAAGCATTTAACAAATTTGACATACGGTTAGAAATTAATGAGGCAAATCTTATAATTACTATATTTTTACCAAAACATAAAGACAAACGGGAGTACGTTTTCCCTAAGGGCCTTGCTCGAATTTTAGGCTTTTATGATAGTGGTAAAACCTATCGTATTAATACACACGCGTACATAGACAGCGGTCTATATGAATATGTAGGCAGTAGACCGTCCGATTTTCTGATTAATCCAATGTTGTTTGTTAATCTACGCGAATTAAAAACAGATACTAATTTGTATAATGGAAATCCATCTACAATTCTAAGAACACTACTGGCGACTAAGGCGGGTTATTGCGATTATCAGTCATACACATTTAATGACGCTCAGTTTAAAGAATTAGTTCGTGAGCAGATAAATTCATTGTGCGTAGATATAACGAATCAAAATGGAAACCCTATTGTTTGCTCTAATTTATTAGTACTGCTTGAGATAGAAGAGCGTACTGTAAACCATTAGATTTTATGCTATGGAGAGAGAATGTCAATATGCGGACTCTATATCACCCATTTTTTTGTTTTGCACGTAAGCCCCCCATTTTAAAATAACGATTACGTCAATTTTGGAGGTTTTTTGCACGTTAATTTTGATTGTAAAAAAGGTGTCAATTTTGGCAAAAAGTAGCATGAGATGGACGAGATTTGTTTGTGAAAAGGGGGGTTTTCGTGCAAAATAAGATGTGGTGGAATAGTCCGCATATTGACATTCTCTGATATTCAGAGTTAACTACCTGTAATTACAATCATGTATGTGTTAGTGTGTGTGTGTGTGTGTGTGTGTGTGTGTGTGTGTGTGTGTGTGTGTGTGTGTGTGTGTGTGTGCGTGTGTGGCGTCTGTGTGCACATACCCCTACGTATGTATATCATCACGCTTGAACTTTCAGGCTGCATGACGATGAGCAATGTGTTGAGTGCTGTATTTGCTCCGTCAGTCCCAGACTCCTCAAACTGCAACATGATTTATAGAAGGGGTTAGTGCAACGAGCTTTTTGTTCCTCTTTCTTCTTGTAGGTCGACAGCGGCATTAACAACAGACCCCTGAATGGGGACACTTGTCCTCAGGCATTTGCCAACATCAGACTCAATTTCACAGGGATGGCAGTCTCCATAAATGCTTGGTGATATACCCGTTTGCCATCATCAGACTCAATTTCACAGGGATGGCAGTCTCCATAAATGCTTGGTGATGATCCCCGTTACTCTGATTCCCGCATGATCTGTCGCAGACACTTGTTGATACGTCATTTGGGCAACTGTCCTTTATTCCTCTGTGTGGATTATGCATCATGGAAAAAAGGAGAAGGAGACTGTTGGTAACCAAATGGGGCAATGTACAATAGTGACATTGCCGATGCGAGGTTATCAGAAACCGCTCTCGGCTTGAGTGTGGAGTAAACTCATTTTCAAACAGACAATAGGGTCTCTTTTTCTGAAACAAAACAACATAAAGCAGTTCAACAACAACGATTTTTTCACACAAAATGTTTACAAACAACCTTTTATTCCGAATGTCCCAAACCACACGACTGTCGTTGTACGTACACGCTTTACAGAGTTTCATCACAACAGTTTCAGTTTCAATTTCATCAAGTAGGCGTCACTGCGAGCGGACTAGTCCATATGCGCTAAGTTTTGAGACACACTGCGCATGATTTCAAGCTGATGGACAAATGAATAAATAACTAATATTAAAGAATTGAAGAAGGTCTCGTGGCTGCAGCTTAGCAAATGTCTGACCTAAGGATTAGCCCCGGCCAGGCGCTGGTCAGACCTGGAGTACCTACCTAACACTGGTTGTGCCATTTTTATCATTGTATGTGTGTGTAGTGAATGTACACATGTGTGTATAGATGTGCGGGCACGGGCCCATGTGTGCGTGCGAGCGCATGTGTGTGTATGCATGATGTGCGTGTATGCGTATGCATGAGTGTGTGTGTGTGTGTGTGTGTGTGTGTGTGTGTGTGTGTGTGTGTGTGTGTTTGAGCGCGCGCGCGCGTGCGCGCACGAGTGTGTGCGCGCTTTTGTACGTCCACATCACAACAGTTTTGGCATAAACGTTTTCTAAACATGATAGTTTGAATTGCACGTACCCATAAAACCTTTCACATACAAAGAAACATCGCTCTTCTTCAACGCCAAGTGTTGTGATCACAGTTCTGTAACGGTGGTTTGTGTTCATGCATAACACGTGCTGTCATACACAGAACACAATGTGTATCTAGGTGTGTGTGTGTGTGTGTGTGTGTGTGTGTGTGTGTGTGTGTGGAGGGGGGGAGGGGGGTAAAGCCCTGGTGCCTCCGGTTTTAGGCCCATACCAGTGTGTGACAAGGTGACGTCATCTAGGTGAAACGGTTGACCGATGCTAAATGATGCTGGCATCCCCCCCCCCCCGCCCCCCCACTCCCCCCCCCCCCCCCCCCCCCCCCCACACACACACACACACACTGTCGATGGGAGGTAGCGGACACGTCAATGATGGTGGTGTTGAGGACAGTGTATACGTGAGTCCCTGGGTGGTTTGGGAAGCTGGAGGCGCTTGACATGGCGGTCTGGACGTCTGTCCTCTTGACATGGCGGTCTGGACGTCTGTTCTCTTGACATGGCGGTCTGGACGTCTGTCCTCTTGACATGGCGGTCCGGACGTCTGTCCTCGTTATTCTTGAATTGAGATCAACGTTTGAAATTCTTTCCATCGCAGTGTCACCCCCTCCGGAGTAGACACGGCACGACCCCTATGTTGACAGTGGAAAAATCATGTGACAAACAGCAGAAGTGTGGCCGTGTCTTTCGTCAATAGGCTTTGCATTGACCTGTAACAACAGACGTGTGGCCGTGTCTTTCGTCAATAGGCTTTGCATTGACCTGTAACAACAGAAGTGTGGCCGTGTCTTTCGTCAATAGGCTTTGCATTAACCTGTAACAACAGAGTGTCCGTGTCTTTCGTCATAGTCTTCATTGACTGTAACAACAGAATGTGACCGTGTCTTTCGTCAAAGGCTTTGCATTAACTGTAACAACAGAAGTGTGGCCGTGTCTTTCGTTAAAGGCTGGCTTTCCATTGAACTGTAACAACAGAAGTGTGGCCGTGTCTTTCGTTAAAGGCTGGCTTTCCATTGAACTGTAACAACAGAAGTGTGGCCGTGTCTTTCGTTAAAGGCTGGCTTTCCATTGAACTGTAACAACAGAAGTGTGGCCGTGTCTTTCGTCAAAGGCTTTCCATTGAACTGTAACAACAGAAGTGTGGCCGTGTCTTTCGTCAAAGGCTTTCCATTGAACTGTAACAACAGAAGTGTGGCCGTGTCTTTCGTCAAAGGCTTTCCATTGAACTGTAACAACAGAAGTGTGGCCGTGTCTTTCGTCAATAGGCTTTCCATTGAACTGTAACAACAGAGTGTGGCCGTGTCTTTCGTCAAAGGCTTTCCATTGACCTGTAACAACAGAAGTGTGGCCGTGTCTTTCGTCAAAGGCTTTCCATTGAACTGTAACAACAGAAGTGTGGCCGTGTCTTTCGTCAAAGGCTGGCTTTCTAATGAGCTCTAACAACAGAATATATTGTGTGTGGACATTTGCATAATCCACACATTGTGATCGCATGATGTTGTGGACATTTATGCAGAGACTGTTTCTCTGCACACGGACATGCAGAATGATTAACCAGGTTCATTAACTACATACAAGTACCGCCACGCTGGATAGTTATGTCCCTTACTTTAAAATATATATTTAATTGTTTTGTACGTTTCTCTCTCTCCAAAAAAAAAAAAAGTTTTATTTTTCATTTGTATTAAATAAGTAAAACAAACATATTATTTTGTATTTTGTTATCCTAATTAATTAGTATTGGTATACTGATGTAAGTATTTTATTACTTATTTTTTTATATTTTTTAAGCTAGCGAATAATATAAAAGAAATAGAACATCAATTGAGAAAGACCGATTTCATGGGGTAGGGAAAATGGTTTTATATGTATATCATTAAATCTATAGCTACGATGGTAAAATCAAATGCACTTGATTTTGATAAAAAGATATAAAGACATTTAAACAAAACCTTGAAAAAGTAAAGAAAAGAAAAAATGTGATTACTCGTCTTGTATCAGATTCTGGGTTTACTACCACTGACCCCACCAAAATAATGAAAGAAGAGGTTACCTTCAATAGAAATCTTTACAATCAAAAGACTGACGTTGCAAATGTGACTGAAGCTACGCACGACTTTATTGCTGAAGAAGATATTCCTCGCCTTAGTGACACTGACTCCAACTCATGCGAAGGTCTTGTCACTGTCTATGAAACATCGTGCGCTTTACAAAGCATGAAAAATGGATCAGCGCCAGGTATGGATGGAATTACTGTTGAATTGATGAAATTTTTCTGGCCTAAATTAAAAGATATTGTAACCGCCTCTTTCAATGAATCCTTTCAGAAAGATGAGCTGTCTTATACTCAATACCAAGGTGTGATAACACTAATTCATAAAGGTAAAGAACATCTAACAAACTGGAGACCTATTACCTTAACAAACACTGATTATAAAATTCTAGCTAAAGTTATGGCACAGAGACTAAGTGGTGTTATACAACATCTGGTCAGCGAAGACCAGGTTGGTTACATTAAAGGTCGAAATATATCTACAGTCATTCGTACAATTGACGATGCAATCAATTACGTAAACAAAACAGGTAAATCAGGTTTTATATTAGCACTTGATTATTCAAAAGCATTTAATTCCATAACAAAAACGTACTTATTGAAAGCATTCGATGTTTTTGGATTTGGTCCCGATTTTAAGAAATGGATGCGAATTATGTTAAAAAAAGGCGGTGAATCACATAAATCATGGGGGCTGGATTTCGGAGAGTTTTTATGTTAATTGTGGTATTAGACAAGGATGTCCGTTTTCCCCTTTAGCCTTCGTTTTGGCTGTAGAACTGCTAGCTATTAAGATTAGAAATAGTGGCATTGAAGGAATACAGATACGAAATGAAACAAACGCATGCATCAAAATTCAACAGATGGCTGACGACACAACCCTTTTTTTAAAACACCAGAATGATGTAACAACGGCAATAAATATTCTCAGACAATTTGTATGTTTCTCTGGCTTGAAACTAAACATACGCAAAACTAAAGTCTTGGCAATAGGTGATGCTGATGAAAGAGTACTTAACATACCCTTTGAAATAGTGAACAAAATAAAAATCTTAGGAATATCCTTTGCAAAAGACAAAATGGCCAAAGAAATAGAAGACAACTGGAAAAGTAGGCTGAAAACTCTAACAGCTATGATAAAAGAATGGAGTAAGAGAGACATTAGCATACATGGTAAAATAGTGATCATAAAGACATTTTTGACCAGCCAATTTATTTATGTTATGCAGTCGGTTGGACTGCCAAGGGAAATACTGATTAAAGTAATACAATTTTATATAAATTCCTTTGGCAAAGGACACACAGTAACAGAAAAGCCTTTGAAAAGATTAAAAGAAAGGTCATGAAAGCAGATTATAAAGAAGGAAGGTTAAGAATGGTTGACATGATTGAACTGCAAAATACCTTCAACCTGCAGTGGATTGGACGATTATACAATAAAAGAACTGAGACATGGTGCCTCATTCCTTTTTGGCACTTGAAAAGAATAGCCTCAGCTGAGGAAATATTTGAAATAAACTGTTCTCCTAAAGATATACCAGGGATCTCTACAATCGAAAATAATTTTTGGAAAGAAGTTCTATTAACTTACCTAGATAACAAAACTAAAGTAGAAAACGATAGTGTGCTTGCAAAATATATTGGTACACAATGTCTCTTTTATAATAAGTTAATCAAATATAAAAGTAAGGTCCTCAATTTTGAGAAATGGCGAGAGAAAGGCCTCATTACAATAAACGATATTATTAAAACGCAGGAAAGGCGTTTTTTAACTTTAGTGGAAGTACAAGACCTACTTAACCAAAAACAGGGCAATAACCATGTTTCAATACAATGCTCTACTAAATGCCATACCACAAACTTGGATCGACTTGATAAAAGATAGGAATAGACGATTTGAAATGGAGAATCATGGTACCTCTGATGCAAATCATTTCTATGCTAAAACAAAACAAATTAAAGTATATCTGTTGAAAAAGAGTAACAACAAACCGTTAACTCCACATGCCGTAGATTTTTGGAGCAGAAAACTGAACATTGAATTGAGTGAAAAGATGTGGCTTACGCCAAGACTGGCAACAAAAGAAGTACGCTTACGTGAGCTGCAATGGAAATTGTTACATAATATTTATCCCACAAATATTATGCTACAAAAAATGGGCGTGTGCCAATCTATTTCATGTGATTATTGTCCGGACACTGTGGATACCATTGAGCACTTTTTTTTAATGTCCATCAGTGAGACAATTTTGGTTAGAAATTGAAAATATTATTTTTTCAAAGGTAGGCATGAAATTGCATTTGTCTGTAACAGACGTGCTGTTCGGGATATATGAAAAGAAATCTTCACATAATTATATGTGCATCAATAACATTTTGCTAGTGGGTAAAATGTGCATAAGCAAGATTAAAAAGACAAAGTCATCGATACCATATGAAGTGGTTTTTGAGCAGGAAGCACAGTTAAGGAAGTTAATAAAAACACACGCACGCATGCACGCACGCATGCACGCTCGCGCGCACGCACACACGCACGCGCACACACACGCGCGCACTCACACACACACACACACACACACACACACACACACACACACACACACACACACACAGAGAGAGAAGAAGCACAAATATCGCGCCGCTCCAGCTCTCCTTTTCACACAAACAATAGCAGACACTGTAAAAAGCAGGCACCCACACACTATTTTGTGCTCAATCGCAATTGTGCATGTTCTGTCTTTTTAGTTAACGAATAATTCATGTTCATGAGCGCTTTGTAATGTTTCTAACGGCTTTGTAGAAAATGTGAACTTTATCTTTTACAAATAGTGTTATCACACACGCACGCACGCACACGCACACACAAACAGTGGATGTGGGATATGAGGGAAGGGAGGGAGGGGAGGGCAAGTGTGTGTTTAATTCAATTAAAAGTATACTATGCAGCAAACATAGCTGAATGAAAGTGTCAATGCACCACACATCAGTACATGAATAAACCCAGACGCTTTGTATCAAACGCCAAAACATTAAGATCCGCAATGGAATGTCCATTACTTAAAAAAAAAAAAAAAAAAGCACACACACACACACACACACACACACACACACACACACACACACACACACACACACACACACACGATGCATGGTGAGTATGAGTCAATATATCAGAGGGGAAAAAGAAATGAATGACAGCAGGAAAAAATAGGAGGATACAAATCTCTCTCTCTCTCTCTCTCTCTCTCTCTCTCTCTCTCTCTCTCTCTCTCTCTCTCTCTCTCTCCTGTATCTCTCTCAGTCAGTCAGTCTGTCTGTCTGTCTCTCTCTCTCTCTCTCTCTCTGTCTCTCTCTGTGTCTCTCTCTCTCTCTCTCTCTCTCTCTCTCTCTCTCTCTCTCTCTCTCTCTCTCTCTCTCTAATGGATACTGATTCTCTCGCTGCAAGGATGTCCTCGTGTCTCTTGTGGTCTCTCTTTTTCACTATAAGGATAGCCTTCGGGGAGAATAGGCCGGTTTGCGAGACGAGCTGTGCGCTCTCTCTCTCTCTCTCTCTCTCTCTCTCTCTCTCTCTCTCTCTCTCTCTCTCTCTCTCTCTCTCCTATTTTTTGTTCCTCCCTTCTCTCCTTCGCGCACTTCTGGTATCATCCTTGCATACTTATTTTCGTCTTCCGTTTCAAGGATGGTTCCCGGAAGATGTCCGGGCCTCTCTCTCTCTTTTTTGTTTTTTTTAATCTTTTATTTTTTTATATAACCCTTGTATCTTTTTGTGAAACACAGTGTGAGAGTGTCACTGCACCAAACACTAGTACAAAAATAAACCCTGACGCGCAGTAACAAACGCCAAAACATTAAAACCAGCAAACTAATGTCCATTCATAGCAATATATCATACAGACCCGCATGGTGCGTGAGAGTTGAAGGGAAGGAAAAAAAAAAAGACCGCCTTTACAAAAAAAAAATAATAATAAAAAAAATAAATAAAGGAAGAAAAGTGAAAAAGAAAAAGGAAAAAAAAATCAAAAAAAGAAACAAAGAATGAAAAAATAAAAGAAAAAAAATAGTAAAGGCGGGGGTGGTGGAGGGGAAAAAAAAGGAAAAAAAAGACATTTAAACAAGCTATTACACGCAATAGTCAACATATCCTTATATATTACGTAAAATTAAACTGTTCAAAAAAAAGTTAGGGACCAACATTTTACTGACTTATAAAAAAAAAAAAAGAAAATTGGGAAGTAATCAATCTCCAAGTGTAACATACGCAATAGTCAACATATCCTTATATATTACGTAAAATTAAACTGTTCAAAAAAAAGTTAGGGACCAACATTTTACTGACTTATAAAAAAAAAAAAGAAAATTGGGAAGTAATCAATCTCCAAGTGTAACATGAATTTATTGAATATGTGAAAAGTGTGTAAAGACAATGACAAGTCTGAAGAATCGGCAAACTGGAATCGAGCACAGTACAAACACCCCAAATTTGAAAGTCACAGGAGGAGTGTTTGTTCAATGTCATGGTTAATAATGTGTGTATCCCCCGTTATTGGCAAGGCATTCAAGGCAGCGTTGTCGCGTGGAGTTCACCAGTGTGCACAGAAAGGCCTGGGGGACAGCAGCCCACTCCTGCTGGAGTGATTCAAACAGCTGACCAGGTTAACAGCAGCAGCAGCAGCAGGAGGACGACGCTGCTGCAGTCTCCGCCCCAGCTCATCCCAAAGATGTTCGATGGGGTTCAGGTCTGGGCTGTTTGCGGGCTACTCATTCTGTTGACACCAGCAGCTTGGAGAAACGTGTTTACTGCTCTGGTGCGATGGGGCCGTGCATTGTCGTTTTGAAAGACTGCCTGAGGTCCAAGCTGTTGAAGGGCTGGCAGCACCAGGGGTTGCAAAATCTCTGTTTGGTAGCGAACACCATTCAAGTTCTCTGCCACATTGTAGAGAACCGTTCTGTAGCGTGTGCTTACGCCGCCCCAAATCATAACGGATCCCCCACCATAGCGATTCCTTTCCAGGACAGCTTCTTCTGCAAAACGCTCCCCACGGCGTCTCCAGACCCTGTTCCGTCTATCGGTGGGATCCAGGCAGAACCGCGACTCGTCTGTAAACATCACGTTAGCCCACTGTTCATGTGTACATCTCACGTGCTGTGTGCACCATACTCGGCGTGCTGCTCTGTGGGCATCAGTCAAACGAGGTCTTATGGCTGGTCGTCGAGCACGGAGGTTAGCGGCGTGTAGGCGGTTTCGTATGGTCTGATCACTGACAACAGTGTTGGTGGCATCTCTAAGGCGACGTCTGATGTTGTTTGCACTTGCTGTTCTTTCTTGTGTGGCCTGCCTTTCAATGTATCGGTCCTCTCGTGGTGTTGGTATTCTGGGTCGACCAGAGCGTGGTAGTTCTTGCACTTTTCCTGTGTCTTGAAAGCGTTGTCTGAGTCTGATAACAACAGAGTGTGATACCCCAAGTCTCCGTGCCACTTCCCGGACTGCAACTCCTTCTTGGAGCCATCCTATTGCTCTTCCTCGATCCAGCTCGTTCAGTCTTCGACGTGGAGGCATGCTATTGCATTGCATATTTCGCCAGTACAGTGGCTTTTAAAGACATTTGGTTGAGCATACTTTATGACCTACAGCCTGATTTAGCTCGTGCTTCACATGATTATGATTCAGCACATCTCCTCGGATCCTAAACATATCAGAAATTCACCCCAATTTGTTCCAAAAACGACAAGTCGCGACACGTGTTTTTCAAGGCGCGTGAGAAATGTGTGCCACAAAATTGCAGTTGCCGCATTCACTATCAATTTGTGCGTGTGGATCAATTTGTTTGGACCACAAAGGCGGTACAATTGCATTTTTTGTGAATTTTTAAAAGTTTTTGTGTATTCTCAATGTTGGTTCTTAACTTTTTTTGAACAGTATAATTTATGTAGCAGTCATTAATATGTTCAGTTGTGAAACCTACTGAATATGCAATGAGTTGTGGGGGTGTGCAAGTACAGACAAGCTGATGGTAAAGTGTAGAAACCACGAAAAACGAGGTGTAATTTCTCCTTTTAATTTGTTCGCCTACGCTAGTCGCTTACATCAGGAAACACTGATCTACTATCACACAACGCTCTACTATTATAAGAATGAACCGGGCAAAATGTCAAATGTAAAAATGACTAGAACGGGTTTGTTTTCTGAGAAAACCCGATTTTTGGATACCATGAAATGACTACAATAGATTTGTTATTTAAAACAGAACTCCAAAAAGTCAGGTACCAGAAATGACAAATAAGGTTTTGTAAACAAAAAAAACAAACTCCAAAACATTGGGTAGGCACTGTGTCACAACAATGGATTTGAACAAAATGTCAAGTAGTGAGGATTTGTTATTTAAAACAACATTCCAAGAAAGTCGGACAAAAAAACATACTTCGAAGGATTTGTTAAATTCCAAGGTATTGGGTACCAAACGAAACAATTAACTTGTTACTTGAGCAAAATTCCATAAAGTCGGATACAAAATGGCTAGAAAGGAATGAGTCAAGTCCCCAGGAGGACGTGGATTAGAGCAGGTTTTGTCGTTTTGGACAAAGTCCCCAGGAGGACGTGGATTAGAGCAGGTTTTGTCGTTTTGGACAATGTCCCCAAGAGGACGTGGATTAGAGCAGGTTTTGTCGTTTTGGACAAAGTCCCCAGGAGGACGTGGATTAGAGCAGGTTTTGTCGTTTTGGACAAAGTCCCCAGGAGGACGTGGATTAGAGCAGGTTTTGTCGTTTTGGACAAAGTCCCCAGGAGGACGTGGATTAGAGCAGGTTTTGGACAAAGTCCCCAGGAGGCCATGGATTAGGGCAGGTTTTGTCGTTTTGGACAAAGTCCCTAGGAGGACGTGGATTAGGGCAGGTTTTGTCGTTTTGGACAAAGTCCCTAGGAGGACGTGGATTAGGGCAGGTTTTGTCGTTTTGGACAAAGTCCCTAGGAGGACGTGGATTAGGGCAGGTTTTGTCGTTTTGGACAAAGTCCCTAGGAGGACGTGGATTAGGGCAGGTTTTGTCGTTTTGGACAAAGTCCCTAGGAGGACGTGGATTAGGGCAGGTTTTGTCGTTTTGGACAAAGTCCCTAGGAGGACGTGGATTAGAGCAGGTTTTGTCGTTTTGGACAAAGTCCCTAGGAGGACGTGGATTAGGGCAGGTTTTGTCGTTTTGGACACATTCCCTAGGGGGACGTGGATTAGAGCAGGTTTTGTCGTTTTGGACAAAGTCCCTAGGAGGACGTGGATTAGGGCAGGTTTTGTCGTTTTGGACACATTCCCTAGGAGGACGCGGATTAGGGCAGGTTTTGTCGTTTTGGACAAAGTCCCTAGGAGGACGTGGATTAGAGCAGGTTTTGGACAAAGTTTCCCCAAAAGTCACGCGACCTAGTTTTCTCTTGGTCATTACTGTCGACTTTGAAAAACGGAGGCGTACATCATTTTACGTCTTTAAAGAACAATCAATATGTACTGTTTGTACTAAAGAAAAAAAAGACAACATTAAAATGTCAGAAGATATTTTTAAAAAAAACATACACGTGAGCTGCTGACAGAGACAGATGGAGAGGGGAGGTTGCGTCTGCGGTCCTCAGGTTTTCCCAACGACTACTTCTGTAGTTATGGGCCTGAGGTGAGGTGATAAAAAACAGTCCATAACACTTCTTTTCAGGGGGTATTTAACAAAAAATCAGTCCTTGAGTATGAAAACTGTCCCTGAGAACATCTGACAAAGTCAGTTTATGCAAGCGTTCAGTCGTCTAGGCGGGCACTGAGGGTATACCTTTTTGTTGGTTTCCCTACCAGACGCGTGGACCGCCGTGGGGCTGGCGTAGGTGGGCCAGTAGCACATACCGGAGATGGAACAGGAGGGGGCACAGGGTGGCCAGTTATCACCGGCATCAGTTGGGACGCCGCCTACCTGGGCACCGGAACACCGTAGAGGACTGGCTCATTCTCGCTGTCCGAGTCAGAGTCAGAGGTGGGCGGAGAGGGAGTTACCTCTGACTGGTCATCGTCTTGCAAGTCCAAGGGGGCACTCACAGGCAGCAGGTCCTTCCGGTGGATGCTCATTCCGGACCGCCAGCCAGTGGCTGGACCGAGTAGACAGGTAGGCCGTCATAGGGTCGTGATGTCACCCGGTAGAGGTCAGGTTTTCACAGGTCCTGGAACTTGTTTCGGCCAATGATGCGATTGCGTATGTAGACGCAGTCGCCTACACTCAGGGCATGGTCTGCAGTCTTTCTGTTGGTGAAGACGTCCCTTTTCGCTGCAGCCTCCTTCAACTGGTTGTAGGCCTTCAGGTGGGCCTCCAGGAGGCGGAGACGGTGCTGGTGGACCCAGTCGACAGCACCAGCAGCAGCTGTGGTAGGGCGCCCCAGGAGGTCGTCGACAGGGAGCCTTGGTTGCTGGCTGTCACACTGTGCATAAATGCATGCACACACTCAGCTCAGCATTTACTCCGTGCACACGCACTCTCTCCAAACAACCAGAAGGCGCACTACAATAACTCTTCTTCTCCCCCTCCTCTCCGGGGAATAATTTTCTAAACAATAATCAATTTTCCATCACATTCAACTGGTTTGTTCTCAAGGAATTATTTTTCATTCCTCCTCTCCAGTGGAGGTACAATCATTCCACAGATCCACTAGTTGGGACCAAATTTCATCTCATTATACATAATACTTCACAAATATATCTTTCACCGGTTTCTCCTCCTCACTCGAGAAACAATGTATATATTTTCAAAGAAAAATCGAAAAGATGGCTTAAAATATAGGTATATCAAGTGAGTTCCAACTAAGGGGGGACAATTAAAAGTCATTTTGAGTCAACATGACAAATGTTTTGTTTTCTCACGACTGGTGCAGTCGTTGTCTTCTACAGCTCGATTCTCCAACCCTGTAGACGATTAGGTGCTGCCGCAGCACTGTAGCCCAAATATTTGTGCGACTGCCTCAGTCGCCTAACTGGTGCTGCCACAGCACTGGGAAGGGCTGGTAATGGTGAATCGCAGGTGGAACTCGTTCTTCAAACAACCTGTCCGGTCAGTGTCCCCAAGCCATCTCCTTCCTATTCCTTATTTTTCCCTCCTGCGCTCTTTTTGAGTACACGTTCAGTGAGTACTCGTCTAACTCTACGCATTACCAGCCCATGGTTGCTGACCAATGGACAACGTCCGTCCATTCAACCAATGATCGCCCTATGTCTATAGCCACCAGCGACACCGATCACACTGGTCAGGCCATTCAAACTTTCTTTTCTTTTACCTTTCCTCTTCCCTACCTAGGGAAATGCTTTATAACAAATAAGGGCGTACGCGATGGAACGTCACATGTCGCCACGTGAGGCTACATCACATGACACCCCCCATCCCGGGGTGAAAAAAAAACTTTCGCCAAGAAATTTTTTTTTAAATACACATACATATCTAGTTAATATACAACTTCAGCTATCAATCATCAATTTTTCATCATTCAAGAGTTTCCATCAATGCATAGAACTCGCCTTTATGAACATCATAAAGATCCAAAATCACATTTCAAAATCTTAGTTTGGGAAAAAAATGCAAAAACAGTTTTCCTTTTTTTTTTTTTTTAAACAAAAAACAAATTCATACTCCATCGCTAATCACAAGTTACATAGACACGAAGAACATATGATACTGATTATTCCAAATGCCAATCATGTATATATAGCAAAATGTAAACAGTTTTTTCTAGCGTGTTGTCACATAATCATATGTCCCAACATCATCACAAAATGAGAATTTCCTCATGACTCACTTGATGAGAAAAATTTGGCAAGTGAAAAGATTTTGTTCAAGCAAAATATACAATACAGTAATCCGCTCGAAAGTTAAACACTTTTTTCATTCTTCACAATGGACCGACGTGAAAAAAAACAACAAAAAGCACTTGTAACACATCAAATAAAGTATTCTGCACCCATTCACAAAGTAGCATCCTACAACGAGCCACCAATGCCAATACATATGCACTTTCGGAGAAAGATCAGTCACAACTACTTATCAATTCAGATTGACAGTAGCAGACATAACGCTGCCAAAATATTAATCAAGTCTTTCCACAATGAAAACAAACAGCAGAATAAAAAATCTGTCCACAATGAAAACAAACAGCAGTTACAGCAGCACGATACTGTGCACTCACGCACGAGACAAAAAATCTGCCATGACATTCTGAGTTTCAGGTAATGGCTCAATGTCAAACTTGAACTCCTGCAATGACAAAGCCCATCTCAACAGCCTGCTATTTTTGGTCTTGGACGACTGTAAAAACGTCAATGGCCTGTGGTCGGTTTGTAACCGAAACTGTCTTCCAGTCAGGAATCTGGCAAATTTCTCACAAGCCCAAACAATGGCAAGACACTCCCTCTCAATTGTTGAGTATTTGACTTGTGTGTTAGAGAACTTTTTACTTGCATATTGGACAGGGTGTAACAATCCATTCTTTTCCTGCAACAGTACAGCTCCCATGCCTTTGGAGCTGGCATCAGTTCTCAAAACAAAATCCTCTGAAAGAGAGGGCAAAAGCAACACAGGAAATGAATTGAGGATGTTTTGAACACATTCCAGCGCTTTCTGGCACTCATCTGACCAGACGATACTTTTGTTTTTTGTTCCTTTTGTTAAGTCACTCAAAGGGGCTGTCAAGGACGCAAAGTGTGGTACATATCTTCTGTAATAGGACAACAATCCAATGAGTGATCTGATCTGTTTCTTTGTACTGGGTCTCTTCAAGGCCAAGATCTTTTCTACTTTCTTTTCCTCTGGTGTCATTTTCCCAACAGAAATGACATGACCCAAAAACTCAAGAGTCTGGAATCCAGCACGAATTTTGGACGGTCTAGCCGTCAGACCAAAATTCCGGAGTTTACAAAAAAACAGCTCTCAAGTTTTCCAGAAGATCATTCCATGACTTTGCAGCAAGCAAAATGTCATCAAAAAAACTTACTGCTCCACACTCGTGAAGTTTTAGTGCGCGCATCATTCTGGCAAAAGAAGCTGGGGCGTTTTGTAAACCAAATGGCATTTTCGTCCATTGAAACAGACCAAAAGGTGACTGAAAAGCTGTTTTTTCTTTGTCTGCTTCAGCCATCGGAATTTGCCAATATCCTTTAGTCAAATCTATTTTGACAAAATATTTTCCTTCTGAGAGTCGACAAAGAAGTTCCTCAATGTCTGGGATAGGTTCTGCATCAAACACAGTGATTTTGTTTAACTTCCTGTAATCGATGCAAAACCGCACCGAGCCATCAGGTTTGTCCACCAAAACAACTGGTGAGCTGTATGGTGACGAAGATGTTCAATAACTTTCAACCCAAGCATAACTTGAATCTCTCTTTCAACAACCTGTTTTTTCGCAAATGGGAGAGGGTATGGTTTGACTCGGACTGGGTTTTCCATACTCAAGTGAACAGTATGGGGTTCAATTGCTGTCGCTGTCCCTGGGGTATCAGTCAGAACATCCTGAAAGTCCTTCAAAATACCTTCCAATTGTTCCTTCTGAATCAAAGACAGATCGTCACACACAACACCATCACGATAAGTTTCTCCCTGGACAGAAAGAGTGGGCAGAGGTACAGTATCATCTATACTGGCAGACGTTAACAATCCCACATTTGTTGTTTGCACAGTCTTTGCTCTGTCTCTGTATGTAACATCAGGTACAAAATCAGAGTCAATGATTTCTGTAACAGCCACATCTGTTCCAGACTCTGGACATATCCATTCAATTGACTCATTAATGGCAACATTTGTACGTTCAACATACTTTTTAGCGTGTTTACATGGAACACCTTTTCAGCCTTTGCCATTTTCACTTTGTAGTTCACTTCAGAAAGTTTGTTGTCTTGTCCAGGTACATGCCTGTAGAGGATGTCAGAGTCCAGTATGTACGTCGGCTTGTCCGTAGGTTTGTCAGAGACACTCTGCTTTGCAGTAGACAGTACAGTCGTCAATGTCTCGTCGCTTCTCTGCATGGTCTACAAAACATCTGGCGTAACTTTTAGTTCATTCAGTCTTGAAACCTTGAGCGGTTTTGTTGGTTTTCCCTGCTCTACGACTTTTGATCTTGTACTGATGAGACAAGGAACGAAAGATCCTCCGGCACCACCATGTACTGTCGCAACACCTGGTAGATTTCCCAAAATCAAATCGCAAACTGGATTCTCAATAACACAGGCGGTAAGTGACCCGGAGTAGTATGGTGTATCAACGGAAATTTTTGCAAGTGGAAAAGTTTCAATTTTTCCACCAAACGATCTGCATCTCTGAACACTGTCAAGATACTGGTCCGGTAGAACAAAACATTTCCTTACACCAGCTGTGGTGCAACCTGTATCTCGCAAAACAGAACCTTGTAAACCATTAATGGCACAATCCTCCAAAAGAAGACCATCAATGGACTGATCTGGTGCCAAAACAAGACCTGCTTCACATGTAGTGGAAACAAATCCAGTCTTTGCTCCACTTCCTTTGAAAGGACAGTCCCGTTTCAAATGGAATTTGCACTCACAAAAGTGGCAACGCATGGTTTGGTTGGTGGACAACTGGTTACCATTAGTCTGTGAACCTCGACCTTGTCCACGAACTGGACCAAAGGGTCTTCGCGGTTGTTGTTCACCACGCCCTCGGAAAGGAAAAGGTCTTTCCGGTGGTGAGTATTCGTACTGACGGAAATCGCCAGAACCGACATGGCCTTGACCACGGAAAGTGTTGTCTGTTGCCAAAAGACGTGTAAGAGTGCGGACTTTGGAATGAAGCGCGATTTCCTCTTCTAAAGTTTCCTTGTCCAGAATGTATCTGAAATGCCGCGTGAGACTCGAAAAGGGACGAATGTTTCCTTGCGGGCAACACCTTTATCCGGATGAGCAATACAGTACTGATCCGCCATCTGACACATTTCGTCAACGCTATCGAACTGTCTTTCCTTAAGAAAAGTGGCCAAATCCTTACTGACGCTTTGAAAAAGTTGCTCTCGAAGTAGCAAATCTCGCAGTGATTCGAAAGTTTTATTTGTCTTTGTTAGCTCTATCCATCTATCTAAACAATGACTCATTCTTATCAAAAAAGATGGAAATGATTCTCCCTTGTCAGGACGAATGGATCGGAAACGCTCATGAAAACGGTCAGCTGAACACTGAAACTTCTTTAAGAGTTCTTCTTTTAATTGATCCCAAGTCAACCCTTCCTTTGTTGCAAGTGTGTGGTATAGTGCCAAAGCACTTCCCTTAAACAGCGACGCGATAAACAACGTCCATTTCTCCTTCGGCCAACCACAAGAAGTAGCGTGGTTCTCGAACCGAAAAAGAAAACTGTCAATATCGTTGGTTTTTTCTTCGAACGGCGGCAACTTCGGAATGTATGTTGACTTCGGATGAAATGTACTCGCGGAACTGACCGATGGAGGTGGTGGAGGTTCTCTCGATGCCTGTAATCTTTTAATTTCTGCATCAGTCTCTACTTCAAGTTGTCTCAGTTTAAATTGCCGTTCCTTATCCTTATCCTCTGTCTGTAGTTTTTTTTCCTCTAACTCTAATCTTTTTTTATTTTCTTCCATCTCTTTCTGTAGTTTTTTCTCTTCAAACTCTAATCTTTTTAGAGCTTCTTGTCGTTCTTTATCTTTTTCTTGTCGTTCTTTATCCTTTTCTTGTCGTTCTTTATCTTTTTCTTCTAGTTGTCTCTCTCTCTCTCTCTCTCTCTCTCTCTCTCTCTCTCTCTCTCTCTCTCTCTCTCTCTCTCTCTGTCTGCCCTATCCAGACATTGTTGGACATAGTTTGCTAATTTATCACCTTCAAAGCCTAAACGCTCAGCCTGTCGTACATATTCATCAAAATTTTCCATCATGAATAGTTACCACAAAGAAACAAGAAACAATGACTAAATATGATTAAAATAAGGCGATATGTGATGTTATATACGTTTCCAACAAAAAAAAATCAAACTTTGTTACAGTATGTACAAATAAAGAATTTAAATGCCAGTATAAACAGAAAAATAATAAAGGCTTATAAAAGAGAAGCACTAATAAGAATTGACAATGTGGTCTTTCCAAAAGAGATTTTCACCAATATTCTTTCCGAAAGGGAACAAAAACAGCTAAGAAAATGAAATGCAATACTAATAACTCTTTTTTTCCGAATGAAAAGAAAACAGAGAAAATATAAAGTTTTTTTCCCGGAAATAAATTCTTTATAATGTTTATGTTCTTAACTGTTCTTATTGTAGTAGTTACTTTCTTACTTAGTTTTTTTTTTTTTTTGATATATTTTTTTATTTCTTTCCTCATTCTCTCTCTTCCATTCCACAGTTCCTTCTTTCTCTCATCTCCATTCTTTCATCAACATGATCTTTCTCTTTGCTGTACATTTCCGGATGCAAATTATCACATATTTTTTGTTGTTAATCATATTTGTACATGTTTGACATTATTGTAGTAAATAATCCGTGAAACGTATTAGAAACGAGTTATCTTTTTTATCGGCTTGAAAGGATTTGAGTGAGAGTTCAATGTATGCCGAGGAAAGGTTGTTTTCTTTTTGTTGGATATACACACATACACAAACAAACAAAAATCACTATGCACAATCCTCTGAGTTCTTACAAACTACAAGCACATAAAGGCAAACAAACACACCCGCTCACTCCACTCACACCCCCTCCCGTCCCTACCCACCCACACCCCCACTTTCTCTCTTCTTATGAATTAATAATACTTAAACAATATACATAATTATACAATTTATAATAATGAAGTAATGTTTTCTCCGTGTGGTACCATGTGATAGCTGTTGTATATAACGCATAACATAATTATGTTCACTGTAATGATCCTTCAAAATATAGATTTAAACAGACGTAAGCATTTCCCAGCTGAGTGTACACACCAGCACCGAAATCCCGTCCATCAGTGTCTTTATATTTCTTTAACAATCAAAAGAAAGTTAATTATATGTTCTTCAGCCCGCTACCAATGTGACATCGCTACACCACAGCCGTGCCCCGCCGACCAACCAACAAACCAACCTACCAGCTAAGTTGCCGATCGGCCTACGGGTCCCAGCCGCGGCACCGCCATGCCAGACAAGCAGCGGGCCACAGGCTACAACCACACTCAATGATATTTGAATACCTTATGAAATTACCTACACATCCTGAACATATCCTCTCATGCACGTATTAAATCCAGGTATCTTATGATTTTGATTATCAATTTTCAAATAATACTTCATAATTGATCCAATTAGTGTTAAATTTTTGCAGATTCAATTGTACAGTTGCTATGTATTTTTCAAGATTATATCTTCTCTTTAGTATTTTTAGAAATACTGTTATTGAAGGCTTACATTTGTTTATTTTACAGCTAAAAATGTAGTATTTGGCTATCAGTATTATAAGATCGAATGTAGTATCAGTTGTGGAATTGTCATCTGCTCCAAATATTATTGTGTTTTCAGTCAGAGACAGATTATTCGCTATTAAACACTTTCCTTTTATTACTTCTTGTAATGATTTCCAGAAATCATTGACGTGTATGCATCTCCAGAACATATGTTCAATGCTGTCTTTTTCCTCTTCACAGAAACTACAGTTATAACTTTCTACTATTCCCATTTCTTTCAGAGCTACATTAGTTGCAATTATTCGATGCACTATTCTCATTTGCATCCATTTTAGCTTAATATCCTTAATTTGATGAATTTTTCTAAAACATTTCTTCCAAGGTATCTGTCTATTCAGCTTCTCCGTCCATTTTGCACAACAGTTTGGTTCCCAGTTATCTTTTACTATAATTCTGTAATAAGTTTTGGAACCTTTATCTACAGAATATATTTTCTTTAATGCTGTGCTGACTTCTGCTTCAATGTTATCTTTTATCTCATTCTCAAATCCTTGTTCCCTGATGTATCGTTTAATGGATAATATACATCCACCATAAGATAGGAAATCTATTTCAATGTTATACTTTGTTCTAAATTCCTCATGGGATAGTGAATCTCCATTTGCTTGAAACAAATCAGATACTCTAAATACATTTCTATTGTTCCAGTTTTTGTGTTTTATTAGTTTATTTCCTATTTTAAAATGTTCATTGTAAAGGATTGGTTCTGCAAGTAGTTCTCTAGCATTTTCTGGTTTTATTTTATAATAGAACTGCTTATACGACATGAATACATGTTTCCAGAAAACATTGTCTTGAGTGGTGATGCACAGATGGTTTGGAGAGTACTTCTCAATGTTCTCAATAATTGGGTATGAAAAGATCAACATGTCTCTCCATCTGTGTGTTGTTTGTCTCAGTCTTTTTATCCATGTTAATTTTAAAGCAGTGATGAGAGCATTTATGTCAGGTAGATTCAACCCACCATCCTGTACATCTTTAATAACTGTTTTTCGACTAATTCTGTCTTGTTTTTTATTCCATACAAACCAGTAACATAAGTCTTGTAATTCTTTAACAAATGTGTCAGGTGGATTTGGAAGCATCAACCATAGGTAAGTCAGTTTTGACAGAATTAATGATTTTAAGACAGCAATTCTTCCTAAAGGGGTAATGATTCTCTTTAGCCAAATTTTAAATAGTGCCTTCACTTCTATCATTCTATCTTTGTAGTTTCTTTTTTCCATGTGTGTTAAGTCCTGAGTAAACCAAATTCCTAATATTTTGAATTCTTTTGGATTCCAGATCATCTTTAAATGTTCCATATATCTTATTTCACTATGCTTTTGTCTTCCAAGCCAAATTACTTGTGTTTTCTCTTTGTTTAAGAATAAACCTGATGTTTTCCCAAACCTATCGAGAATCTCGATAGATTTTTCAAATGATTTCTTATTCCCTGTGTTCATCAGTTGAGTGTCGTCGGCAAATTGTGATATCTTGTGTTCTTTCTCCCCGATTTGTATACCTTCAATACTATTTTCTTCTTTGATCATTACGGATAATATTTCTGCACATAATACGAAGATATATGGTGAAACTGGATCTCCTTGCCTACAACCCCTTTCTATTGAGAACCATGGTGATGTTTGGCCATTTACGATAACAGTAGACTTAATGTTTTTGTAGAATACTTCTATCCATTTACATATATCTTTACCTAAACCTACAGCCTCCAGCACTTTGTGCATAAAATCCCAATCTAACGAGTCGAACGCCTTTTCGAAGTCTAAATTAATTAGCATCCCTGGGATATTATTTATGTTGAGATGGTGTATTACGTCATAAATTAACCTAATGTTACTACCTATGTATCTATTTGGGACAAATCCTGTCTGGTCTTCACTAATCAGTGATGGAAGGACCTTTTTAATTCTGTTAGCAATACAAGTGGAGCCAATTTTGTATATAAGGTTTAAAAGTGAAATAGGTCTCCAGTTTTTTACATATTCTTTTGGTTTTCCTTCTTTGGGTATACAGATTATAATACCTTCTTTCTGGGTGTTTGATAGTTCGCCTTCTCTGAAACTTTCATTTAGAGCTCGGGTTACAAACACGCCGATTTGTTTCCAAAAAGATTTGAAAAACTCAGCTCCAAACCCATCCGATCCAGGGCTTTTTCCGTTCTTCATATTTTTCAATGCAATCCCTGCTTCTTCTATTGTTATTTCACCTTGTAATGATTTAGTCTGTTCTTCTGTTAGTTTCGGTATCTTATTCACCAAATCTTCAATATTGCATTTCACAGTTGATCTTTTTCGGTATAGATCCTCATAAAAATGTTTTACTGTAACTTTTATGTCTTCTGGTTTGTCCAGTATATTACCTTGTCCATCCAGTAGTTTTACAATTTGTTTGCTAATAAAGTTACGCTTTTCTAAACTGCAGAAATATTTACTAACCTTTTCCCCATCTGCAACCCATCTTGCTTTTGATCTTAGTAGTACACCATTCATAACCTTTTCTCTTAGTGATATCAGTTCTCTATTACTCTCTTCAATTGTCTTCAAATCCTCCTCTGATTTAAGTTCTTTACTCTCAATATCTTTAATAGTTTGCATAAGGCTGTTTTCTTTACATTGTGATTCTCTTTTTTTAATTGTGGCATACTGGATGGATTTATCTCTTATCTTCATTAGTAAGAAGTCAAGAAAGACCCGATCAGACACTGTTAGTTTAGGGTCTGAGCTGTTCGACTGGTTTTCATCTTGGCTATTGTTAGCATTAATATCATTCCCCTCATCTTTATCTGTGTATTCCTTTGTTATTTCTTCTATTAGATTATTTATTCCGTCTACATATTCTTTATCTTTTAGTAGAGATGTATTAAATTTCCAAAAAGTTTTGTGTTTAATCTCCTTTCCGAATTGAAGCTTTAGTGTAATCAGTGAATGATCATATCTATAGCCTGGTAAAATGTCAGCATCTTCAAAATACCAGATTAAATATTCTGACAGAAGGAAGAAGTCTAGCCTACTTTGTTGCAAGGGGGTAGGTCTACGCCATGTGTATCTCCTACAATCCGGGTTGTTTTCTCTCCATATATCTGCTAATGACAAATCTTGTATCATATCCTCAACTGCTTTTTTAGCTTTTGGGTTATTTATGTGTTTATAATTGTAACAATCAATTTCCTGTTCTAGTACCATATTAAAATCCCCCACCACAATAACGTTGTTATTTTTGTACGTTTTAATCTTATTTGTGAGTTCCTCATAGAATGCTGGGTCGTCTTTGTTTGGTCCATAAACACTTACTAGCAACAGTTCCTTTTCATTTGTTGTAAATGATATGATGATAAAGTTACCCTGCATATCTGTTTCCACCTTATTTATTTTGAATTCGAAATTATTGTTAAATAGTATTGCTACTCCTCGAGCATTAGATCTGTATGAGGAGAAAAAGCAGTCATACCCCCATTCCGCTTTAATGCACTTTTCCGTATCTTTTTCAAAATGAGTATCTTGTAGGCAGCTTTCTTACTTAGTTACTTGGTACAACAAAATAAATGAATCACAGAACAAATGAATCGCCTTAAACAATAAGTGAATACAAAGTTACAAAACAAATGAATTAACGAACAATTAAAAAGAGGGGGAGAAAACGTACACTAACGGAAATCCTACCTAAAAGATGACAATGATGAAAAGAAACTAAATAGGTGCCTATCGAAGAGAAGGTTTGGAGATTTTTTTTTTTTTTTTGTAAAGGGGATGAAAAGGAAATGAAAGAATAGACAGGTCCGGAATAGATAAGAGAAATCAGAAAAAGCGAAAGAGGCCCTCAGACAGCACCCTAATGGCAACTGTCTCCCGTAAAGCTGGAGTCGGGGAAGTCTTCAAATAATAATACACAAAATATACTAACAACACAAAGCAATAAACAATTAATCTAATAAATATACAATCAGAAAACACACACACACACACACACACACACACACACACACACACACACACACACACACACACAAAAACAAAACCCAAAATCCAAAAGATAATCAAGAAAAGATGTTTATTTGGAGTGAGCAGTAATCCACTCCACCACCTACACTAGTTGAGTGACGGAGGTGAAGTCGATCCCACACTCAGAGGGGAAAGGGGAAAATCCAAATGAAACGAGAGGAAAGATAAAGAATTAGATAGTAATGAGAGAGGGAGGGACTATCGACTCCCCAACGCCATGCCTCCCTGCTAAAACAGAGCAGGAAGAGGTTGGGGCTATCAGTCCTGGGGAAGGGGACAACACAAAATCTAAGCTAAGGGAAGGACAACTACTCCTCAACGCCCTGCCCCCTTGCTGCCAGGTACGAGCAAGAGGAGGTTGAGGCTATCGGTCCTGAGGGTGGAAAGGGACAAAAGGAAATCCTACCAAAAAAAAAACCCTGACAGAGTAGAGCAAACAAAAGAAATCTCAAACACTCGAAAAAACACATACAGAAACAAATGAAAAATAAAAACTGCAAACAGTAATCAATCAATAAAATAAAACTTTTGTTTTTGCCCACAATCAAGTAATTTTTCCTTGGAGGGGGAATCTTATTTTTTCCTCTGGAGGGGTACAAATAGAAATCTTTTTGTTTTCTTGGAGGGGGTACAAAAAAAAACCTTGTCCTATGTCCTAAGTCCTAGTCGGGGTCACCACTGTCACACTGTGCATAAATGCATGCACACACTCAGCTCAGCATTTACTCCGTGCACACGCACTCTCTCCAAACAACCAGAAGGCGCACTACAATAACTCTTCTTCTCCCCCTCCTCTCCGGGGAATAATTTTCTAAACAATAATCAATTTTCCATCACATTCAACTGGTTTGTTCTCAAGGAATTATTTTTCATTCCTCCTCTCCAGTGGAGGTATAAATCATTCCACAGATCCACTAGTTGGGACCAAATTTCATCTCATTATACATAATACTTCACAAATATATCTTTCACCGGTTTCTCCTCCTCACTCGAGAAACAATGTATATATTTTCAAAGAAAAATCAAAAAGATGGCTTAAAATATAGGTATATCAAGTGAGTTCCAATCTAAGGGGGGACAATTAAAAGTCATTATGAGTCAACATGACAAATGTTTTGTTTTCTCACGACTGGTGCAGTCGTTGTCTTCTACAGCTCGATTCTCCAACCCTGGAGACGATTAGGTGCTGCCGCAGCACTGTAGCCCAAATATTTGTGCGACTGCCTCAGTCGCCTAACTGGTGCTGCCACAGCACTGGGAAGGGCTGGTAATGGTGAATCGCAGGTGGAACTCGTTCTTCAAACAACCTGTCCGGTCAGTGTCCCCAAGCCATCTCCTTCCTATTCCTTATTTTTCCCTCCTGCGCTCTTTTTGAGTACACGTTCAGTGAGTACTCGTCTAACTCTACGCATTACCAGCCCATGGTTGCTGACCAATGGACAACGTCCGTCCATTCAACCAATGATCGCCCTACGTCTATAGCCACTAGCGACACCGATCACACTGGTCAGGCCATTCAAACTTTCTTTTCTTTTACCTTTCCTCTTCCCTACCTAGGGAAATGCTTTATAACAAATAAGGGCGTACGCGATGGAACGTCACATGTCGCCATGTGAGGCTACATCACATGACACTGGCCAAAGAGCAGGAAGTGTGGGGCCAAACCTGTGGAGGCGTGAGGGGTGTTGTTATACGTCTGCACAAGTTCTGGCAAGTGTACAGGCCATCTGGTCTTTACTTCTGGGGTAGGCATCCTTCAGTCTCGGAAGACTATGGAGTTGCGCTCTAGGTGTCTAGTCTGGTACAGCTACGGGTGTGGCTGGCCAGTCCGACGTGGGAATGACAGTCCCTGTGGCAGACGGCACAGATGAAGTCTGATGCTGGTCTGTCTGCCTGGGCTGCAGCCTTTCTTCTCATTCTCTTTTCCCCGTGCTGCTGAGCGAGGGTCTCTTCGAACTTGGAGAGACTTTTCTGCACAGTCTGTCTTCAGGCTGACCGTTCGAGGGCTGTTGCTTCCCAGTTGTTCTGGTCGATGTTCAAGGCTTTTAGGTCCCTCTTGCACACGTCTTTGAATCGCAGCTGTGGTCTGCCTGTGGGACGTTTTCCCTGCACAAGTTCTCCATAGAGGAGGTCTTTAGGGATCCGTCCATCATCCATGCGCACGACATGGCCGAGCCAGCGCATACGTCTCTGTTTCAGAAGCGTGTACATGCTGGTGCATCCAGCTCTTTCCAGGACAGTGTTGTTTGGGACCTTGTCCTGCCAGGTGGTGTTCAGAATGCGTCGGAGGCTACGCATATGAAAAGCATTGAGCTTTCACTCTTGTCGGGCATGCAAAGTCCAAGACTCGCTGCCATACAGGAGGGTGCTCACGACGCAGGCTCTGTAGATCTGGATCTTTGTATGCTCAGTCAGCTTGCTGTTGTTCCATGCTTTCTTTGTCAGTCTGGTCATGGTGGTAGCTGCCTTGCCGATGCGCCTGTTGAGCTCTGCGTCAAGTGAGAGGGTGTCTGAGATAGTTGAGCCCAGATTAAAAAAAAGTCATGGACGACATCCAGTTCATGGTCATTGATGCTGATGACTGGGGGAGAGTCAACATCCTGTCCCATGACCTGTGTTTTTTTCAAGCTAATGGTAAGCCCGAAGTCTTGGCAGGCATCGCTGAAGCAAGTCATGAGCTGCTGTAGGTCCTCGGCTGAGTGGGCGGTTACTGCTGCGTCGTCTGCAAAGAGGAAGTCACGCAGGCACCTCAGCTTGACTTTAGTCTTGGCTCTTAGTCTGGAGAGGTTGAAGAGCTTTCCGTCTGTTCTGGTTCGGAGGTAGATACCTTCAGCTGCAGGACCAAATGCGTGTTTCAGCATCACAGCAAAGAAGATTCCAAACAGGGTGGGAGCCAGGATGCAACCCTGTTTCACTCCACTCCGTATGTTGAAGGCAGCTGATGTTGAGCCGTCAAAGACGACAGTGCCTTTCATGTCCTCGTGGAAGGATCTGATGATGCTGAGAAGTTTGGGTGGACATCCAATCTTGGGGAGGATCTTGAAGAGGCCATCCCTGTTGACCAGATCGAAAGCCTTTGTGAGATCTATGAAGGCAATGAAGAGTGGCTGCCTTTGCTCCCTACATTTCTCCTGAAGTTGTTTAAGGGAGAAGATCATATCTATAGTGGATCTGCTGGCACGGAAACCGCACTGCGATTCAGTATAAACTTGCTCTGCAAGTACTTGGAGCCTCTTCAGTGCTACTCGTGCAAAGACTTTCCCAACGATACTAAGGAGGGATATGCCACGATAATTGTTGCAATCGCTTCTGTCACCTTTGTTTTTGTACAGTGTGACGACGTTAGCATCCCTCATGTCTTGTGGTACTTCGCCTTCACTCCAATAGAGGCAGAGGATTTCATGCAACTCGGTGATAAGTGTCTTTTTACAGCACTTCAGTACTTCGGCGGGAATACCGTCTTTCCCTAGTGCCTTGCCAGAGGCAAGAGCGTCCAGGGCTTCGTTGAGTTCGTCTATGGTTGGTTCTCTGTCAAGCTCTTCCAGTTCTGGTAGGCGCTCTATGGCATTCAGGGCATCTTCTGTGACTACATTTTCCCTGCATATAGCTCAGTGTAGTGTTCTACCCAGTGCTCCATCTGTTGTTCTCTGTCTTGAATCACCTCCCCTGTAGCTGATTTCAAAGGGGCAGTTTTCTTTTGTGTTGGGCCCAGTGCCTGCTTGATGCCGTCATACATCACCTTAATGTTGCCTGTGTCAGCTGCGATCTGAATCTGGGAGCAGAGCTGAAGCCAATAATCGTTGGCGCATTGCCTGGCACACTGCTGGACTTTGCTGCGAGCAGCACGGAGAACCTGGAGGTTCTGCTCACTGGGATTGGTTTTGTATGCTATCAAGGCATTTCTCTTGGCCTCGATGACTGGTGTCATTTCTTCTAAATGGGCTTCGAACCAATCAGCTGACTTGCTGGTCCTTTTGCCAAAGGTGGACATGGCGGTGTTGTAGACAGCATCTCTGAAGTTTTCCCATCGGTCTTGGGCATTTGCAGTGGGTGGGCCAGGGAGAGAATCCTCCAACACGCGTGCGAACTCCTCCACTTTTCTTTGATCGCGTGTTTTGCTGGTGTCGATGCGAGGCCGGCCCTCCTTTCTCGTACTGTGCAGTCTCTTCGCGCGGAGCTTCACTTTGCTGCACACCAAAGAGTGGTCAGTGTCACAATCGGCGCTCTGGTAGCTGCGAGTGATCTTGATGCTGGAAAGGTTGACACGTCTGGTGAGGATCAGATCGATCTGATGCCAGTGTTTGGATCGAGGACGTCTCCAGGAGACTCGATGCTGAGGCTTCGTGTTGAAGAAGGTGTTACTGACACACAACTCATGATGACAGCAGAGCTCTAGCAGGCGCTGGCCATTTTCGTTCATTTTCCCAGTGCCAAACTGACCCAAGCAGGTGGGCCAGGAGTTGTGATGGACACCTACTCTGGCGTTGAAATCGCCTGCGGTGAACAATAATTGTCTGTCAGGAATTCTCCTTATAGCAGCACTGAGGTCGTCATAAAACTTGTCTTTTGCTTCTGCTGTGGATGCCAAAGTTGGTGCGTAGGCACTAATTAGACTGACTGGTCCCGATGATGTTTGGAGTCGGAGAGACAGGATTCGTTCTGTTCCTTCTGCTGGTGGGGTTATGGACTCCAATAATCTGTTTCTAACTGCGAATCCCACGCCGTGTTCTCTGACTTCGTCTGATGGTTTGCCCTGCCAGAACAGGTCTCTCTCTCCCTCACAGATCCTGTTTCTGGGAGCCTGGTTTCTTGAAGAGCGACGTTGTCCATCTGCAGTCTGTTCAGTTCTCTGTCGATGACGGCTGTCTTGCGAACATCGTTTACTTCCTGCAGGTCGTCAGAAAAGCCTGGAGTCATTGTCCTTACGTTCCACGTACCCAATTTCAGGGCGGAAGTTTTCATTTTTCTGTTGCCTGGTGCATAGTTATCGATCCGCTTGTCGGTTTTCACCCTAAACCCCACGCACCCAGTGAGGCTAACGGACCGTGGCGGGGCAGCACCTTACTGGCTGGGGACTGCCCAGCTTAAGGCGGGCGGTAGCTGCCCAGTGAGATGCGATGACCTCCCCCACCGTCGGAAGCAGCCCCTGGCGTCTGACTCTATGCCAATTGAGTATGCAGACTTATAACCGGTAGACTGCTACTTCCCGTGTTTTGTCGACGCTGCAAAGCGAAGCTGGAGTGTCCTTTTCAGAGCGCAAGGCCTGGGTCAGTAAGTATGGAGGGCAAGCTGTTACCCATGCAGCAGAACACCCCCCCCCCCCCTCTCCACGTCGCTGGAATGGTCCATTGGAAAGGCAATCGCCGATACACATGGTTCCAGTGCCGTCGCAGGAGTTGCCAGAACGTTGCTGTATACAGCCTCGGACTGCCTTGGGGACTCCGACTCCGGATTTTTCCTCAGGGTTGACTCCCGAAGCCTTTCCTAAGAGTGGGTATAGCCGCAAGGCAGCGGAGGTTTGAGATCAGAGTTTTCCTTCTCTTAGGTGGGCTGTCTTCCCAGACTAATGAGCTCCATCTGCCCAAGAAGGGGTGTTCTCCCCACACAAACCCGTTTAACCTCCAGGTGAGTTGGTCTACGTTAGTCTGACCTCTACCCTTCGACCTGTCCAGCTTGGGTGGCCCTACCAGGAGCATACAGCTCCCGCTGGCATAGCTCTCTGGGTCGTAGAGGTACACAAGCTCCCACACCACGACAAGGAGTAGACCGTGTGACACTTCACCGCAAAAAAAAAGGAATAAAACCACACAAAAAAATTTCAGTGGTGGAAAGAAAGGGATGACACCAATACTTCAACACTGGAGAGGCGGTATAATACCAACACTTCAACATTGGAGAGAATGGGATATCACCCAAACCTCTACGCTGGAAAGGAGACAATACAACCAATTCAACACCTGACTGAAGGTAATGTATCAACACTAGACCAAAGGGGAAATATCAACACAACAACGCTGGAGAGAAGGAGATAATACAATACCTGACAAAAAGGGAAAATACCTACACTTCTACATTGAAAAGTAAAGGATAATACCAATACTTCAACAACAGAGAGAACATGTAATACCAACACCACAACTCTGGACAGAAGGGGGTGTTGTGCTGATACTTCGACACTGGAGAGAAAGCATAGTGACAACATTTTAACACTGTTGAGAAAGCATAGTGATAATATTTTAACATTGGAGAGAAAGCATTGTGACAAAATTTTAACACTGGAGAGAAAGCATAGTGACAACATTTTAACACTGTTGAGAAAGCATAGTGATAATATTTTAACACTGGAGAGAAAGCATAGTGACAACATTTTAACACTGGAGAGAAGGGATAATGACAACACTTAAAGAGAACAAAGCCATAACAATTCGTCAACGCTGGAGAGAATGGGGAAATAGCAACAATCCGACACAACAGATTAGTTGAAGTGATTATTTCAACAGTGAAGAGAGGTCATAGCAACACTTCAGCACTGGACAGAAGGGAGAAGCAGGAGCACTTCAATATTGTAGAGAAGATGGTGATAGCGACACAGTAGTACTGGAGAGACGGGGGTTATATCAATACTGGAGGGAAGGGGTGATAATGACATGTCAGCACTGGAGAGAGAGAGAGGCTAATATCAATACATTAACAAAGATTTGTATTTCAAAATGCCTGAACATCCCAAAGTAGGGACACATTTTCAACAACTTTCACATGAGAGAAAATTGTCTTCTATACACACACATATATATGTGCACACACATTGTGCACAGTGATGTGACATTTGTTCAAGTCAACAATGGCAAGAAGGGGCAGTGAATTTCAATATTCAGCACAGGAAAGGATGGGGCAAAACCAACACTGAACAGGAGCGGGGAAGGGGGAGTACACCAACACTTCAACGCTGGACAGAGGGGTAATACCAACATTTTTTTTTTTTTTTTGGTTGTCCCAACCTCTGCGCCACCTGAGAGGCAGTGCATCCATGCCGCTCATTCTGACACCCCGTCCACAGCCACAGCCCGGTCGGCCCCGCCGCAGCCTCAGCACTCCAAAGGGAGCAGTCAATGTCAAGTCGTCAAGAGGCAACCCACCGGAGGAGACACTGCACTGCTGCCGAGTCACTTCGGTGGTGTTCAGTGGCGCCTGTTCTGATCTGACATACGCAGGACACCACCTACTAAGCCCCCTACTGATGACCCCCTCTGGGGGTAGAGTGCGCAGAAGGCCGTGCATGGAGCGGTCGAAGCGCTCACATTGCCCATTTCCTTGTGGATAGTATGGCGTGGTGTGTGACTTCTTCACGCCATAGATCGAGCACAGCTCTTGGATCAGGCGTGACTCGAAGTCTCGGCCCTGGTCGCTGTGTATTCTCTCTGGGACCCCGTAACGCTGGAACCAGTCGTGCACCAGGACTTTGGCGACGGTCACAGCCTCCTGCTTTCTTGTTGGTACAGCCTGTGTGAATTTCGTGAAAACGTCCGTCATGACAAGGACGTTCTCTCTGCCATCACTTGCTGGGTCTAGCTTGCTGAAGTCGATGGCCAGGACTTCCAGAGGCCGGGATGCCAGCAGATGACCGGACGTGGTGTTGATGGTCGGCCAACGCCCCATGGTGCACCGCTGACAAAAGTCGATGTACGCCTTCGTGTCCTGGTGCATGCCTGGCCAGTAGACCCTGGATTGTAGGAGACCAAGCGTACGTTCTAAACCTTGGTGGCCCATCTGGTTATGAAGTGATGCTAAAACGTCAGGTCTCATGACGCTTGGCAACACCAACTGCTCCACTGGTCCTTGCTGATGGTGCTGGATGCGGCGGTGTAAGACACCATCTTTCAGGCAGAGGCGAGGGTGCTGGTCGCAAAGTGCCTTCAATTTTCGGTTCCTGCTGTAGGGGGCTTTGCTGGCCAGTGGTCCAGGACTGGGCCGATGATGGAGTCTTGTTTCTGGAGCTGCAGAAGTTCTGATAGGGACTTTAAGGGGTAGGTAGGGTCAGGCTGCATCTTGGACTGGGTTTCGTATGAGGTGATAGGATCAGGGTCAACTAAGGACTGTTTCTGACAGTGGGCTTCCTGTGCCATAGCAATCTGGGGAGGTAGGGCCGTAGGAGCTGGTACAGGATGGCCTGGGAGTCTGGAAAGGGCATCTGCAGGGTTGGTTCTTCCTGGGCGGTATTGTACATCAAAGTTGAATTGGGTCAGTTGTGAAGCCCATCTCTACTCTAGTGCCCCAAGTGCAGCATGGCGGAAGTGGACGAGGGGGTTGTTGTCAGTGAGAATGGTGAATTTCGTGCCCAGGAGATAGTCTCTGAACTTCTCAGAGATGGCCCACTTCATCGCCAGGAATTCCAGTTTCATACTGGAGTAGTTGACTTCGTTCTTATCTGTAGGGCGTAGTCGGCGGCTTGAATAGGCCAGTACCCTACGTTGTCCATTTTGCTCTTGGGAGAGGATGGCACCGAGGCCATCGTGGCTTGCGTCTGTTTCCAGGATGAAGGGGGACTTGAAATCGGCAAACCCCAGGACGGGTGCAGTTGTCAGTGCCGTTTTCAGATTGTCGAAGGCCACTTGGTGGTGTTGGTCCCACATCATAGATACGTCTATCGTCTTCTTCGTTTGTTTGCTGCCAGCCTTTGTCACCAGGTCATGGAGAGGTCCGGCGATTCTGGCCAAGTTTCGAATGAACCGCCGGTAATAGCTTGCAAACCCCAGGAAACTTCTCAGATCTGTCGTGGTCTTCGGGACGGGCCATTCTTGAACGGCTTCTACCTTGCCAGCTTCGCAGCTGACGCCCTCAGTGGATATCGTATGTCCCAGGTATTTGACTTGGCGACGTAGGAACTGGCGTTTTTCTGCTCTTAACTTCAGGCCAGTGTCGATTATCCTCTGCAGAAGGCGGTCAAGACTCTCCGGGTGTTCCTCAAAGGTCTTCGAATACACCAGCAGATCGTCCAGGTAGACCAGCAGGAACTGGAACATGAAGTCCGACATGGTGGTCTGCATCAGTCTCTGGAACGTAGCAGGTGCTGTGGAGAGACCCATGGGCATCCTAGTGTATTCGAAGAGGCCAAATGGGATGGTGAAAGCCGTCTTGTACTGGTCATCAGGGTGCATAGCGATCTGGTGAAAGCCCGAGGCCAGGTCAAGGGTGGAGAAGCACTGGGAGCCGACCAAGGCATCGAAAGATTCCTGGATCCTTGGCAGTGGGAAGGCATCTCCCACAGTCTTGGCGTTGAGACGTCTGTAATCAACGCAGAGGCGGATGCTGACATCTTTCTTCTTCACGATGACCACCGGTGCTGCATGTGGGCTGTGGCTCTTGGTGATGATTCCTTTCGACAGAAGACCCTTGATATGCTCTTGCACTTCTTGAAGTTGGTGAGGGGGGATCCGGCGGTGTGGCTGGGCAACTGGTACGGCTTCCCTGGTCTTCAGGCGATGGAGAACTGCATCGGTGTAGTCAAGATCTTCATCATCTGTCATGAAGGCTTGTGTCCTTGACAGGAGTTCCTGCAGCTGCCGTTGTTGACTGGTGGCGCCATCGAACTCTGGACAGGGGACTTTGGCTGGTGGAGGGACAGGATTTATAATTTCTTCCGATATGATCAGCTCGTTGATGCCAATGGTAACCTGTGGCCCGCAGTTCTCTTCCACCGCTTCGATGGCTTCCAGGACAGCAAAAGGAGTTCGTCCTGGCAGAAATATGTCTTCCTGCGAGAGGTTGGCTACCCTGACATAGCGTTCACACGACTTCATGCTAACCAATGAAGGGATCAGCATCAGGCCATGGTGGAGAGGTCTGGACAGGGACCAGGAGGTGCGGCGAAGGGCTTTGGCTACTCGACACTTTGACAGTGGCTATGGAGTAGGCTGGGATCCGTTGGCGGGTCGTGGCACGGGCTACTTTGTCTCGCTGCCGTTTCCTGATCTCTTGGGCGATGGCTTGCAGAAGAGGGGGGAGTGCTGATGGTGACTTGTTTAGACATTGGCTGAGGACGTTCATACCCAGCAGAACCGGCAGTCGCTTTTTGCGGTCTTGTATGAACGGGTCTGTGGGTTCCTTGACGACCAGAGCGGGGACACTGAGGCAGAGGGTGCCGAAGACCACCATGTCGACGACGTAGAGGCCAGAGTAGGGTACCTCAGCCCCGTTTACTGCTCGTAGTTTGACGTGGCAGTCTTCTCGCCTCAGGTTCCTCAGGTGTTGGCTTGCCCAGGTCTCCGTTATGGTGGTGACTTCACTGCCAGTGTCGAGGAGGGTGGACACTGGCATCCCATTAACGGTGATGTCGGCTGTTGGACAGTTCCCTGCAAGCCTGGTGCTCTCCCCCCCCCCCCTTCCCCCTCCCCCCTCCCCCCTCCCCCCCTTCCCCATCCCCCCTTCCCCCCTCCCCCCCCCTCAGCCTGTATGTTGGTGGCAACGGGGGTTAGAAGTTTCCCTGTGCTGCTCCTCATGGGGCTGCTGGCGGTTGACCGTGGGCCTATTGCGACGTTGGTACTGCTGCTTGGCCTGGCAGTCTGCTTCCCGGTGACCCTGGCGTTGGCACCACCAGCATGTTGGACCCCTTCTTTCTTCTGGCTGGCGAAGATTTGGTCGGTGGGGTGGGTTCAGGTTTCCGTTTGAAGTCTGGAGAGCTGCGACAACAGCAGGCTGTTGCTGCTCCCTCAGCTGTTGTTTCAGGGATGCTGTTTCGCTCGTGAGGGCAGCAATCTGGCCTCTAGCCGGTGGAAGGCATCAGCGTTGGTGGCTGCAGCTACTTGCTGAACGATGGGCTCTGGCGTGTTGTCTTCTCGCATCCAACGCTGGGCCTCCTGGGTTGCCTCAAGGAAAGTGGTGGCTGGTTTCTCCCTTAGGAAACGCTTCAGGTCCTCCTAAGGGATAGGGGATGCAGCCCATTCACGAATGAATCCCTCAACATGGCTGGCGAGAGGGTGTTGGCTGCAGCTGCACTGGTCTTCGTCCACAGCACCCTGAGTGCGGCGGCGTGTTCAGCCACTGATTCTTCCAGACCTTGCTGGCGTTTGTAAAACGCTCCAGCAAGGGCGGTGGAGTCCCTGTGCTCGCCCCAATGCTGTTCCAGGATGACGAAGATCTTTGCAGGCGAGTCTATCTCCTCTGCCTCCATGGTCAGGACTTGCTGTCGTGCTCTGCCCTCCAAGGCGCTCAGGAGCCAGCCAGCAGCCGTGAGATCAGGCATGGGATGTAGTTTCAACATCAAGGTGGCTTCCCGGATGAAGTCCTCTGCACCTTCTTCCCCAGTAAACTTGCGTAGCTTGTGGGGCGTAGACCTGGAGGGTGTGCTGCTAGGGGTGGCTGGCCTCCTTGCCCATCCATATTTGCAACCTGGTTGCCGACGTTGTCCCGTGTCCCCTGGTTCCTCCTTATTATTCTCCTGAATTCTTGGGCTGTGTCTCCTTGGTCCCTTCTGTCTCCTATCCTGCTCGCAGCGCCAATTGTGATGGTGTGGAGGGGTAAGGGGGTGTAATAATGATTTCTTACATAGCGCTTAATCAAACGAATTTTTCTAAGCGCTTTACAAAGTCATACTACATTCACCCTTCTCATATACAATAATACACCTTATACCCAACTACAAATACTATTACTACAATAACTAACAAATCCTAATCCTACCAATGTGACACTCACTTATTCTTCAAATATCACTACAAAAACTTAATCCTATAACGTTCAATCATACAACAAATACATATAATAGAGAACATACACATACGCTACATTTGAAAAGGCCCAGACGGCTATGAGTTAGGTTGTACCCCCCCCCCCCCTCTCCCCACAGCATTGACTAATTATGAGAAAATAGATGGGTTTTAAGTTTAGACTTGAAAGAAGAGATAGAATCTGAATGTCTGAGACAGTCTGGCAGTCTGTTCCACGTCGCTGGAGCTTGAAAAGAGAAAGATCTTTCACCAGTAGTAGTCCTGAAGCGAGTCATTCGCAGAAGGCGGTCGTCAGCACAGGAGCGTAGTTGTCGAGAGGGGGTGTAGATTTTAAGGAGATCTGAGAGATAAGAAGGTCCATTTTCAAAGAGAGCAGAGAAAGTGAGAGTTGAGATTTTGTACGAGATACGGTTTGAGACAGATAGCCAGTGAAGAGAGTGGAGGAGAGGCGAAATGTGAGCATGTTTTCTTGCTCTACAGACGACTCGGGCTGCATGATTTTGGATTCGCTGTAATCTTTCTATCAGGTATTTTGGAAGGCCGGCCAAAAGTGAGTTGCAGTAATCTATTCTAGATAAGACAAATGCACAAATGAGAGTTTTTGTAGCATCTGTAGAGAGAAGGTGACGTACAGAGCTGATTCTTCTTAGTTCTAAATAGGCAATCTTGCAAATATTTGAAACCTGTTTCTCAAAGGAGAGGGATTGGTCAAGTATGACCCCTAGACTGCGGACAGAGGTGGAGACAGAGACAGCACAGTCATTGATAGTGACAGTTGAAGGCAGAGAAGGATGGTTAGGCTGTTTTGTCACGAACATGAGTTCCGTCTTGTCGTCGTTTAGTTGTAGTTTGTTGGTTGTCATCCAGTCCTTCAGGTCTGCAATGCAGCCCCGCATCCGAGAAATCAGTGAGTCAGTTTCAGCAATGGGAGCCGACTGATGAAGCTGAGTATCGTCAGCAAAGCTCTCATGCGACATGGCGTGACCACTGATGACGTCAGACACAGGACTAGCATACAGCACAAAAAGGACTGGCCCAAGTACAGAACCCTGAGGCACACCGTACCTAAGAGGAGAACTGTCTGAGTATCTTCCCTGTACACACACTGTCTGAGTCCGTCCAGTCAAGTAAGAGATAATCCAGTCGAGAGCTGTGTCTTTGAATCCAAAGGAAGTTTGAAGCCGTGAGAACAAAATATTATGATCGATCGTGTCAAATGCTGCAGAGAGGTCTAACATCGCTAATAAGGAAACATTCCCATCGTCAAGCCCGCAGAGGAAGTCATTGACTATACGGAGGAGTGCTGTCTCACAACTATGGCCTTGTCTGTAAGCAGATTGATGAGGATTCAAAAGGTGATTCTTTTCGAGATGTTCTAGAATTTGTTCCAAAACGATCTTCTCCAATAATTTTGATAGAAATGACAAATTTGATAGAGGCCGATAATTCTTTAAAACATTTTTATCTAATGAAGGTTTCTTGATCAATGGACGTACCACTGCGGACCGGAAGATTTCAGGAACGTGACCAGAGGACAAAGAGGTATTGATAACATGAGTAAGATGGGGTAGGACATCATCAATGCACTGAAAGAGCGAGTTAGTGGGAATGGCATCAAGTTCACATGATTTAGGGCTGCATCGCAAACAAAGTTTTTTGACATAGTCTTGACTAACAGGACTAAAACAAGCCAAAGGAGGTCCACAGTAAACTTTGTCATTCAGAGGATGTACAGGTGCAGTAGAATCTAGCTTTTCACGGATAGTGTCAATTTTTCCATTGAAAAACTCTAAGAATTTCTGAGGGAGCTCTTGAGTTTGGAAGATGGTGGGAAGGGGGGAGTAGCTGACTTTGCCTAGGAGACTATTTGTGACATTAAATAGTTGCTTGGCCGTATTACAGGCCAATATCTTTGAAGAATAGAACAAAGTTTTTGCTTGATGAACAATGTCAGTAACATGATTTCTCGCAGTTTGATATATTTCCCTGTGCACAGTCAGTCCCGTGTGCAGGTGAAGACAGGCAGATGGTAATGTGTAAAAGCCAAGGGACAGCAGCCAGTCAAGAAGACACGGAGGACAAGGCGTAGTTTCTCCCTTTATTTTCTTCTTCCACGCCAGTCGCTCACATCAGGGAACACTGATCTACTCTCACACGACGTTCTACTTGTATAAGAATGAACCGGGCCGCAGAGCCAGCAACACGGTGCCAGAGACGAAACGGGCCTCGCGAGGCCGGAACCGACAAAAAATTCTGTTTTCTATCGCAGCTTCAGTGTTGTCTGGCTCGCCGTCCGTTCAAACTATTAACACATATTTACTATCGATGAAAACATCAGAACCCAAGGAATAAAATGCAGTCAGTCACATTTGACAATTAATTTTCGTTCCTGTACTAAATCATTGCTGATTAATGTTCCAGAGTGACCCCACTTTTAACGTGTTTGCGTCATATTTTCCTCTATTTCGATAAAAAATACTAAAGAGCATGAAATAATTTTACAATGAATGAATAGCTGGCATTTCGTTCTTTTCGTACATATAAACTTCATTTTCCGAGACAGTGTCTAAGCGGAGAATTTTGTTATTAAAAATTACTAGAAAACACAGCTGACTTTTCGCTTTGCCGGGCCGTCGGCGCCTGCTTTTGATACGATTTTCAACTGAAAAATACTCTGTTGAAATGGTCCATAAGAAGATCATTTTTCTACATTTTCAGTTGTATCTACGAAAGAAATAGAGTCATTAAGAAGACTCCGATCGGGAAGTCCGAATTTCGTAAAATGATAATTTGGATCAAAACTCCGACAATCAACAAAGAAGGCGACTTGCTCAACCAAACTGGCGCCGTCAGTCATTTCGTATAGTCGCATGCTTGTACGGAAAAGATCCTGGACATGCGATATACTTAAATGAGTGCTTATGAACTTTACTTCTAATGTGTGTTTTCAGATTCTTCCGTCTTTCTCTTACTTTTTGTGAAATCAAGAATTATTCAATGTTAGTTCAACGGACAATTGAAAATGGCGCCATAATTAATTACGCAAAATGCCAGTTTTGAGAAAATATGGGCTTCTCAGCCCAAAACGGTTTTAACGAATGAAATAAATTAATTTTTGTGACTTCAGTGACGTACATACAACTATGTAGGTTCTGAGGTATTCATAATTTAAAGAATTTACACACACACACACACACACACACACACACACACACACACACACACACACACACACACACACACAATGAAATTCAACAACCAAGGTAGGTAAGGGGGAAGGTAACTCTTGAACATAACATCACAGACTAAGGAGGTACTTAATCTGTGATAATATTTCGTCTACGAGGGGTAACCAAGAAATGTATGCACTGTTAGCACCCGGCTACTTATATACAATACGCAAAACGAATGAAATATCATTCATTTCATTATTTGTAAATAATTCGCGACTGACGTGTGCATGGAGGATTGTGAGATAAGTCGATGGCACTCAACCTCGTATTAAAGTTTAAATATATGTATGTAATTGTGAGAAAACCTCCCACACTAAGTATGTATCCTGATTTGATGGTTTCGAAGTTTAATTCTCAACATTGTAATTATATGGTCATACAGTCTGTGATTCTGAAGATTATGAGTGATACTCCAACGGCCTGAATATTATTCCGAATTTTTTTTCTAACGTCTAATAATTGACCAGGTTCCCACCTGCGTAGAAACTCTTAGGCGTTTACAGGGGACATGATAAGGTTCTGAAAGTACACAGTAGACAGGTGAGTACAAGATTTAGATAATAAGACTGGGGAGGAGGGGTACTTGATTGAATAGACGAACTGCGCATTAACCCGACCTGCTGGTCAAAATCTGGGTACTTCTTATCCGACATTGTCTGCACCACAAGTGTCATTGTTTGAGTGAGTGTTCACGTCTGTGTGTGCACCGGTGGTATTCAGGCCCATGTATGCCTACATGTGTATGGCATGCGTGAGCACACACATGGAAGTGTATGTGTGGGCGTAAGCGCAGGCACGTCCGTGTTTTTGTACTTGAGTGCACGTGTTTGCCTTTCACTGTCTGTGGGAAATAAGCATTCTGAAGATGACCCAGCTACTATTCATCAGCAGCAAGAACAACAGCAACAATCACTAATTAGTAACAACAGTAACATCAATAATGATGACGATGAATACCAGCTGGGATGAAAATGTTGTTTGCGACCTACCATGACAACCTACTCGTTCAACTAAACTTACGACGGCCTGCCGATCATGGCTGAGATGAAGTGAGTGACGTGCTCCTCTATCACCCCAGGCTGGCTCTCTCTTTCTCTTTCTCTCTCTCTCTCTCTCTCTCTCTCTCTCTCTCTCTCTCTCTCTCTCTCTCCTCTCTCCTCTCTCTCTCTCTCTCTCTCTCTATTTACTTATGCTAGACTAATCTGATTATGATGATGAAATGAGTAACACACTGACCACGCACGCTCTCTCTCTCTCTCTCTCTCTCTCTCTCTCTCTCTCTCTCTCTCTCTCTCTCTCACTACATCTACACACACACACACACACACACACACACACACACACACACACACACACACACACTTTACACACATTCTCACCCTGTTATTACCTGATGAATATATTGTGGATATAGGACACAATCCAGGCATTGTTATTACGCGATGAATATCCACACATTGGTCTTACCTGATGAATATATCGTGGATATAGGACATAATCCACACATTATTCATGATGTTGTGAACTATTATGCAAAGAAACAGGCACACGGACCTGCAGATTAATTGACCAGGTTCATTAACTGCGTACAAGTACTGTCAGGATGGATAGTTATGTCCCTTATTTTAAATTATATATTTTGATTATTTTGTAATTTTTTTCTCAAATTGTTGCTTAATTTTCTCTTTTATTAATCAAGTAAAGTGTAAATAATGTTCTGTATATCTTTTAAACACAAATAATTAAATTTAAAAAAGATTAATTAAACACTTTGCTATTAATTGGTTTGTTTTTTTTAAGCTAGCAATTAATAGAAAAAATATACAACATATTCAGGACCAATCACAGTATTGTTATGTCAGATAACCAGTAGGTCAAAATATAAAAACACGTACATAGATGCTGATGTTCCATGAATCACATTGTGATCAAGTGAGAAATAAGCCGTGTACTATACATACACATATATGTTTAACGAATAGGCAAAACACGTATATAAAATGTCTCACAAACTAAACCATGTGGAAATCAAGCGGTAATTGTGTGTGTTGATGGGGAAGAGTAAATTCAGCAGCACTAAGGGTGGTAGTTCTCGGTTAAAAGAATGAGTTTTATATCCGTTTTGTTAGATACTCAGACTGGGTTATGGAATCTAGCTGTCTTTATTTACTAAAACTAAATATATATATATTTTTTTTAAATAATTAACGCACTGACCTCGTGTATATATATATATATATATATCTCCACGCTCGTGTGTACACGTTCATACCCACAGCTTCTACCAACTCTTTGCCTCCACTCTCTCTCTCACACACACACCCCTCTCCCCAGAACACACTCCACTCCACTCCAATGCGTCCACCCCCCTATTGCTCTGGTCTTCTAGCCTAAAGGGGACGATAGGATTTGATATACTCGTTGTGATTACTAAGACGAATATATATATATATATATATTGGATATACAGGATCCACACATCGAACTCACCTAATGAATATATTGTGGACAAGAGGACATGATTCCCACACATTGTGATTTACCTGATGAATAATACAGATTGTGGATATATAGGGAAAATTCCAGACATTGTTATTATGTGATGAATGAATATGCACGCATCGTTCTTGCCTGATGAATTGTAGGACATGATCCACACAATATAACGTGATGAATAATCCGCACATTGTTCTTACCTGATGAACACGCGTCGTTCTTGCCTGATGAATTGTAGGAATAATCCACACATTATAACGTGATGTTATGGACACAGGACATAATCCACACATTATTACGTGATGTTGTGGACATAGGACATAATCCACACATTATTACGTGATGTTGTGGACTTTTATGCAAAGAAACAGGCACACGACCTGCAGATTAATTGACCAGGTTCATTAACTGCATACAAGTACTGGCCAGGATTAATAGTTATGTCCCTTATTTTGAATTTTATATTTTAACTGTTTTGAATCTGTTCTCTCAAAGTTTCCTTTGTTTTTGTCTTTTCATTAATCAAGTAAAAGACAATTATAGTTTTGTATATCCCTTCATCATAATTGGTAAAATTGGGAAAAAATTGAACAATTAACTATTAACTGCTTTTATAACTTTAAAGCTAGCAACTAATAGAAAAAAATACAATAAATGAAGGACCAATCACTAACTTAAAATTAATCGAATTGAGTTGAAGTCCAATTAAATTTTGTGTATCACCTATAGCAAAGGTGATAATAATAATACTAATAGTAATGAGGGCAATTACTATAGGTCTAGCACCCATCGTAACAATATAGGCCACAGGACGCTTTACAAGTTTTGACATTTCAACATCTACAAAATAATTATTAACAGAAACACACACACACAATTCTGCGTTCACAAGTCATGAACATACACACACGCACACAGCACACTCGCGAGCAGGCGCGCGCGCGCGCACACACACACACACACCACACCACACACGCACACACACACGCACACGCGCACACACACACACACACACACACACACACACACACTATTATTACGTATCAGTTGTGAGTAAGCTAGAAATAGGCTAGCGACTACATATACACATTTAACCAATTTGCAAAGCACATGAAATATTATACAAATAAAACCTTGCGGAAAGCACGCGCCGATCGTTTGTACTGATGAAGATGAATAAATTCAATGGCACAGACCACAGTATTTTTCGATTTAAAGTATGAACTTTGTACACATTTTGTAGACACACGATGTTCTAACTAGGTTTGTGTCCTGTCTTGACCATTTCAAACAATTACTTCTCGATATTTTGTTTACATGCTCCATCAGTCTGTGATCCCAAAGACGTAATAGTAACATTCCAACAGACTGAAGTTCTGATTCGAAATTGTTTTTACCAGGATACCACTGCGTATCAATTCATGAACGCTGTGTAGGGTCTGGAAGTTCTGAGATCACTCAATAGACAGATGAATTGAAGACAGATGAGAAGATTGGAGACCAGGGGCTTAAAGGCTCGATCTAACAGATGACCTGCGCATTAGTCCAACACACTGGTCAGAACTAGGGTACAGTCATTGTTTGAGTGAGTGTGCACGTCTGTGTGTGCACTGGTGGGTATTCAGGCCCATGTGTGCCTGCATGTGTACGGCATGTGTGTGTACTCACATGTAATTGTGTATGTGGGCGTAAGCGCAGGCCCTTGTATGTACTTGTGCTTGAACGCAAATGTTTGCCTTTGACTGTGGGAAATAAGCATTCAAAAGGTGACCTAGCTACTATTGATCAGCAGCAAAAAAACAGCAGCAACAATTACTAATCAGCAACAACAATAACATCAACAATGGTGATGATGACGATGAATACCAGCTGGGATGAAAATGTCATTTGCGACCTACCATGACAACCTACTCGTTCAACTACACTTAGGACGGCCTGCCGATCATGTCTGAGATGAAGTGAGTGACGCACTCCTCTATCACCCCAGGCTCTCTCTCTCTCTCTCTCTCTCTCTCTCTCTCTCTCTCTCTCTCTCTCTCTCTCTCTCTCTCTCTCTCTCTCTCTCTCTCCCTCCCTCTCTCTCTCTCTCTCTCTCTCTCTCTCTCTCTCTCTTCTCTCTCTCTCTCTCTCTCTCTGAGTTACATTGCTTAGTATTTTGAATTATTTAAATTCTGTCAGTTTCAATTTTAAGGCATTCAGGGGCAAGGTGCTTTGGAAATTGATACAATCGCTGCCGACATTACAAAAGATTACGATAGCGTGTTTCGTGTCGACCGAGGAAGTATTTTCGACGTCACTGGTGATGTTTGATGTTTAAGTTTATTCATCATACACAGTCATATAAAACATCTGTGTGGATACTTAAAAGAGTCTGGCTGCCTTTATTTACTTATGCTAGACTAATCTGATTATGATGATGAAATGATTAACACACTGACCACACATGCTCACATAGGCACTCACACGTGTATACATCTCTCTCTCTCTCTCTCTCTCTCTCTCTCTCTCTCTCTCTCTCTCTCTCTCTCTCTCTCTCTCTCTCTCTCCACACACACACGCACGCACGCACGCACGCACGCACACGCACACACACACACACACACACACACACACACACACACACACACACACACACACACACACACACTTCACACACATTTTCACCCCGTTCATGCCCACAGCTTCCACCAACTCTTTGCCTCCACCCTCCTTGCCCCCACTCCCCCCCCCCCCCCACCCCAGCACCCCTCCCCCAGCACCCACTCCTCTCCAATCCACCCATCCCTATTGCTCTGGTCTTCTAGCCTGAAGGGGGCATAGGACTTGATACACTCATTGTGATTACCTGATGAATATATTGTGGATATGGGACGTGATCCACACATTGTTCTTACCTGATATATATATATATATATATATATATATATATATATATATATATATATATATATTGTGGACAGAGGACATGATTCACATATTGTTCTTACCTGATGAATATAATACTGTAGATATAGGACATGATTCACACATTGTTATTACCTGATGATTATCTTGTGGATATAAGACATGATCCCCACATTGTTTTACCTGATGAATATCTTGTGCATACAGAACATGATCCCCACATTGTTATTACCTGATGAATACATTGTGGTAATAGGACTCAATCCAGACATTTGTATTACCTGATGAATATATTGTGGATATAGGACACAAGCCAGACATTGTCATTATGTGATGAATAACATGTTCTACCTGAATATATTGTGGACATAGGACATAATCCACACATTTTTACGTGATGTTGTGGGCATAGGACATAATCCACACATTATTACGTGATGTTGTGGACATAGGACATAATCCACACATTACTACATGATGTTGTGGACTTTTATGCAAAGAAACAGGCACACGGACCTGCAGATTAATTGACCAGGTTCATTAACTGCGTACAAGTACTGGCCGGGATGGATAATTATGCCCATTTTTCATTTATATATTTTAATAATTGTGTTGTTATTTTTTCAAAATTTCCGATTTTTTTCCTTTTTATTAATCAAGTAAATCAACAATATTGTTTTATATGACATTTAAACTTAATCAATTAAATTAAAGAAAAATAATGTGACAAATTACTGTTAACTGTTTTTATAACTTTAAAGGTAGCAACTAATACAGAAAAATATACAATATATTTAGGACCAATCACTCAACTCTGATCGCTATGTAAGATAATCATTTACTCAAAGTTTGTGTGTCACCTAAGCTATAACACAGGTGGTAATATGCATCTATCTAATACAGTTCCACACGTATTTAGTAGACCCACGAACTGCATATGAAATAGGTCTATTTAACAAAGTAAACTGTGTGAAAATTAGGCGACGATCGTGCGCAATGGAGGTTATTCAACGGCTCTGAGCGCAGTATATCTGGTTTGAAAATAAGAACATTACGTACAGACACAACACTCTAACTAGGCTCGCACCCTGTTTTGACCGTTTCAAGCAAATAGTTGTCAATAATTTGTTTACATACTCCATCATCAATCTGTGATCTCATAATCCTCTTGCCTCTCACCCATAGCGAAGGTGATAAAATCAAATGTCTCTAGGCCTATCTGAGCAAGCTTATTACGCCTACAAACGCACGTATACCCGACACACAAGGCAGATATGTTCAAATGACTTTCAAGGCACGACGATAAAAATCAAACAATTAATTTCTTCATGATGCACTCAGCACTTGCTATCCGCTGAAAAGAAAGATTGAAAAAAAAAAAAAATTAAACAGCACCATAGCACGTAGATCGTATAACGTTATTCTGTGAGATACGTGTGGGGCTCACATGATTTGAATGTTGTGAACAAGAACTTTCTCTGACATCGGAGATCACGTCAGCATAGTTCAGTCTTTTGATGCCTTCTTTCAGATGTAAAGGTTTCAATTGATGAGGCTGTAGAGCCAGCTTTTGGTTCATAACTTTATTTTCCGTGCAAGTGTTAAGCACGCCAAACGCTTTTTGATGTGTGAGAGAGAGAGAGAGAGAGAGAGAGAGAGAGAGAGAGAGAGAGAGAGAGACAGAGAGAGAGAGAGAGAGAGAGAGAGAGAGAGAGAGAGAGAGAGTGTTTGACAATGTGTGTGTGTGTGTGTGTGTGTGTGTGTGTGTGTGTGTGTGTGTGTGTGATTTGCTGTAACTTTTCAACATTGTAAAGTTGAACATTGTGAGTGTGGCTTTGATGGCATAATGAAAAAAAAATCTCTCTTGTTTCACCAGGCAAGTCAAATGATACGTGCCATAAATGCGTCAAGTGCCAACCAGTAATATATCTCTCCTCTCTCTCTCTCTCTCTCTCTCTCTCTCTCTCTCTCTCTCTCTCTCTCTCCTCTCTCTCTCTCTCTCTCTGTATGACACGTGTGTGTGTGTGTGTGTGTGTGTGTGTGTGTGTGTGTGTGTGTGTGTGTGTGTGTGTGTGTGTGTGTGCACGCGCGCGTGTCTTTGTAGCTGTTTTTGTGCATGTGTATGCACACACACACACACACACACACACACACACACACACACACACACACACACACACACACACACACACACACACACACACACGTACGTAAAACTGCTTGCTTACATAGTCTCACTTTTTAATATTCATAAATAAAACAACAGTGAAAAAAAATAACTTGAAATGCGTTTGTATGAGAAGAGAACTGCACAGATTCACCAATGAAAACAGTTCAGTTGAGGAACAGTTGCAAGATAAGTATTTATTGCTCAGATCAGTGTTTATAGTACAGTTTTCAAAACAGAATCAAACAATTTTGCAAAACACTGCATCTATACATTAACAAAAAGAAAAAGAAAAAAGGATTATGCACCTTGCAAATGTATTATTCAAGAACTGGCGCTTCCTTGCGAAGAAAAAACAAAAACAACAACAACAAAACCACGACAGGACTTAGTGTGTGTGTGTGTGTGTGTGTGTGTGTGTGTGTGTGTGTGTGTGTGTGTGTGTGTGTGTGTGTGTGTGTGTGTATGAAATATGATAAACAGAGAGTGCTAGAATGTGAAAATCAACGACTTCTGCAAAATAATGTCTGATCTTGATTACTGATGTGTGCATTCTCAAAGGAGCTTACCGTGTTCCTTTGAGAAAAAAACAAGATGGAAAGCATACAAACGTACTCCCACTTTAGCTCTATCTTGAATACGCGTGTTAAACACACACACACACACACACACACACACACACACACACACACACACACACACACACACACACACACACACAAACGTCACAATCAAACCTGCGCCACGATGTATTTCGTCACTGAGATAAGAAATCGGCGGAGTTTTTTCAATCATGATCTATTCCGTCACTGAGATAAGAAATCGGCGAAGTACTTTCAGAGATATTCCATAAAGAAGAAAACCCGTTTTGGGCCGTTATAGACATTAGTAACGGCTATTCTGGTAAAATAAAACATCGGGCATCACCCGTGACCCATAATGAACATACCTACAAATTTTCAGCAAGATCGGCCCAGAAGTTTTGTCTGGAGCGAGTGGAACATATTTTGACCACGGACAGACAGACACACAGACTGACAGACAGCATTTCTTCGTTCACATTGTAAAGTACTCCCTGTTCTATAAGAACTGGGAATACAAAAAGGTAAAAGCGCAATTTAGCCCTCTCTTCTCTCAACACATCTAGGTCCAGTTTTTCTATTCATTTCCTCGGTTGATGGCTTAGAAAAAGACTAGCTCCATCAATCTCCAACAGCCTGAGTGCACAGTTCTCATAGAAAGCACAGCACACCAGCTTTTCCATGTATCATAAAATTTATTTTATTTCTTCACTATAATATCTCATCTGCTCGCGTGAATGGGTAAAAAAAAAAAAGTGGCAATATTTTGTCTGTCCCTTCTTGTAACATCCATTCTGTCCATAGGTGAGGTATGGTGAAACAAAGCATGTATGACAATCAGTTACGGAGAACAAAGTGTCTGTCAGCTGGTAGAGAAGATATTACGGGGCAAATGCCACTGATCTTAAGCAAAGGACTGTTGCACCGACAAACTGTCCTCCTATAGAAAGATATACATTCACGCTCACTTTCAAGCATGATAATATTCAGTCTCGAAAGCTGCGAGTTAAAAAAAAAAAAAGGACATTGTGGTCTACTCATAGGCCTGTTATCATGCATTACTAAAGATATGGACATTGGGGTCTACTCATAGGCCTGTTACCATGCATTACTAAAGATATGGACATTGGGGTCTACTCATAGGCCTGTTATCATGCATTACTAAAGATATGGACATTGGGGTCTACTCATAGGCCTGTTATCATGCATTACTAAAGATATGGACATTGGGGTCTACTCATAGGCCTGTTATCATGCATTACTAAAGATATGGACATTGGGGTCTACTCATAGGCCTGTTATCATGCATTACTAAAGATATGGACATTGGGGTCTACTCATAGGCCTGTTATCATGCATTACTAAAGATATGGACATTGGGGTCTACTCATAGGCCTGTTATCATGCATTACTAAAGATATGGACATTGGGGTCTACTCATAGGCCTGTTATCATGCATCAAAGATAGACATTGGTTACCACTACATGCAACAAGATATGGACATTGGGGTCTACTCATAGGCCTGTTATCATGCATTACTAAAGATATGGACATTGGGGTCTACTCATAGGCCTGTTATCATGCATTACTAAAGATATGGACATTGGGGTCTACTCATAGGCCTGTTATCATGCATTACTAAAGATATGGACATTGGGGTCTACTCATAGGCCTGTTATCATGCATTACTAAAGATATGGACATTGGGGTCTACTCATAGGCCTGTTATCATGCATTACTACCTGTAGGTGACAAGTAGGAGTCCACTGGTTACAGCAGTGACTGACCACTTCGTACCTTGAACTCACACGTGTGTGTGTGTGTGTGTGTGTGTGTGTGTGTGTGTGTGTGTGTGTGTGTGTGTGTGTGTGTGTGTGTGTGTGTGAGTGTGTGTGCGTGTATGTGAGTGTGTGTGTGTGTGTGTGAGAGAGAGAGAGAGAGAGAGAGAGAAAGTGTGTGTGTGTGTGTGTGTGTGTGTTGTGTGTGTGTGTGTGTGTGTGTGTGTGTGTGTGTGTGTGCGTGTCTCTGTGAGTGTGTGTATGTGTGAGTGAGAGAGAGAGAGAGAGTGTGTGTGTGTGTGTGTGTGTGTGTGTTTTGGTGTGTGTGTGTGTGTGTGTGTGTGTGTGTGTGAGTGAACATCCAGAACAGTGGGGCGAAAGGACATAAGAATAACCATGGGGACAGTGGGGCGAAATGACATAGGAATAACCATGGGGACAGTGGGGCGAAAGGACATAGGAATAACCATGGGGACAGTGGGGCGAAAGGACATAGGAATAACCATGGGGAAAGTGGGGCGAAAGTACATAGGAATAACCATGAAGACAGTGGGGCGAAAGGACATAGGAATAACCATGGGGAAAGTGGGGCGAAAGTACATAGGAATAACCATGGGGATAATGGGGCGAAATGACGTAGGAATAACCATAGGGATAGTGGGGCGAAAGGACATATGAATAACCATGCAGAACAGTGGGAAAACGACATACGAATAACCATGGGGATAGTGGGGCGAAAGGACATAGGAATAACCATGCAGAACAGTGGGGCAAATGGACGTAGGAATAACCATGGGGATAGTGGGGCGAAAAGGCATAGGAATAACCGTGGGGATAGTGGGGCAAATGGACGTAGGAATAACCATGGGGATAGTGGAGCGAAAAGGCATAGGAATAACCGTGGGGATAGTGGGGCGAAAGGACATAGGAATAACCATGGGGATAGTGGGGCGAAAGGACATGGGAATAACCATGGGGATATTGAGGCGAAAAGGCATAGGAATAACCATGGGGACAGTGGGGCGAAAAGGCATAGGAATAACCATGGGGATAGTGGGGCGAAAGGACATAGGAATAACCATGGGGATAGTGGGGCGAAAGGACATAAGAATAACCATGGGGACAGTGGGGCGAAAGGACATAGGAATAATCATGGGGACAGTGGGGCGAAAGGACATAGGAATAACCATGGGGAAAGTGGGGCGAAAGGACATAGGAATAACCATGGGGATAGTGGGGCGAAAGGACATAGGAATAGCCATCCAGAACAGTGGGGCGAAAGGACATAGGAATAACCATGGGGATAGTGGGGCGAAAGGACATAGGAATAACCAGTGGAAAAGTGGGGCGAAAGGACGTAGGAATAACCATGGGGATTGTGGGGCGAAAGGACATATGAATAACCATGGGGACAGTGGGGCAAAAGGATATAGGAATAACCAAAAGGGGACAGTAGGGCGAAAGGACATATGAATAACCATGGGGACGGTGGGGCGAAAGGACATATGAATAACCATGCGGACAGTGGGGCGAAAGGACACAGGAATAACCATGGGGATAGTGGGGCGAAAGGACATAGGAATAACCATGGGGACAGTGGGGCGAAAGGACATAAGAATAAGCATGGGGATAGTGGGGCGAATGGACGTAGGAATAACCATGGGGATAGTGGGGCAAAAGGATATAGGAATAACCATTGGGATAGTGGGACGAAAGGACATAGGAATAACCATGGGGACAGTGGGGCGAAAGGACATAGGAATAACCATTGGGATAGTGGGGCGAAAGGACATAGGAATAACCATGGGGATAGTGGGGCGAAAGGACATAGGAATAACCATGGGGATAGTGGGGCGAAAGGACGTAGGAATAACCATGGGGATAGTTGGGCGAATGGACGTAGGAATAACCATGGGGATAGTGGGGCGAAATGACGTAGGAATAACCATGGGGATAGTGGGGCGAAAGGACATAGGAATAACCATCCAGAACAGTGGGGCAAAAGGACATAGGAATAACCATGGGGATAGTGGGGCGAAAGGATATAGGAATAACCAGTGGAAAAGTGGGGCGAAAGGACGTAGGAATAACCATGGGGATTATGGGGCGAAAGGACATAGGAATAACCATCCAGAACAGTGGGGCAAAAGGATATAGGAATAACCATAAGGGGACAGTGGGGCGAAAGGACATAGAATAACCATGGGGACGGTGGGGCGAAAGGACATAGGAATAACCATGGGGACAGTGGGGCGAAAGGACATAGGAATAACCATGGGGACAGTGGGGCGAAAGGACATAGGAATAACCATGGGGATAGTGGGGCGAAAGAACGTAGGAATAACCATGGGGATAGTGGGGCGAAATGACATAGGAATAACCATGTAGGATCGTGGGGAAAGAGACCTTTCCTACTGTGACATGGACAACCAGACGGACAACACCTCAGGCTGGGCAGTGAATAGATCCTTTGTTTTTCTCAGCTATGGACAAGCAGAATTTCACTTCCTTCACGTCTGTTTGGCAAATCGCTGTCCGGCCACTGAGGCCCTCGAATGAAGGAGAGGGGAAAGAGGAGGGAGGGGGGCGGAGTGGCAGGAGAATGGGGGGAGAGGGATGTATGCAGAAGAGGCTGTCTCTGTTTGTTAAGGAGCAGAGAAGCCTCAAACTTCAAGACACCATGACTGGGACCTTGAGAGAGAGAGAGAGAGAGAGAGAGAGAGAGAGAGAGAGAGAGAGAGAGAGAGAGAGAGAGAGAGAGAGAGCAAGGAATGTGCCTTCAGAGCCCTTTCTCAAGAGCAATAGAACAGACTTATTTCACAAAGAAAAAACGCAAAGAACGTAAGAAAAAAGAAAGAAAGAAAGAAACAAGCAAAGAAAGCAAACAAGGAAGGAAGAAAGAAAATCAAAAAGAGAAGAAAACAAAGAAAAGAAAAGAAAGAAAGGAAAGAAGGAAGGAAGGAACAAAAAAAAGAAAAGAAAAGAAAAGAGAGAAAGGAAAGAAAGAAGGAAGGAACAAAAGAAAGAAAAGAAAAGAAAAGAAAGAAAGAAGGAAGGAACAAAAGAAAGAAAAGAAAAGAAAAGAGAGAAAGGAAAGAAAGAAGGAAGGAACAAAAGAAAGAAAAGAAAAGAAAGAAAGGAAAGAAAGAAGGAAGAAACAAAAGAAAGAAAAGAAAAGAAAAGAGAGAAAGGAAGGAAAGAAGGAAGGAACAAAAGAAAGAAAAGAAAAGAAAAGAGAGAAAGGAAAGAAAAAAGGAAGGAACAAAAGAAAGAAAAGAAAAGAAAAGAAAGAAAGGAAAGAAAGAAGGAAGGAACAAAAGAAAGAAAAGAAAAGAAAAGAGAGAAAGGAAGGAAAGAAGGAAGAAAAGAAAAGAAAGAAAAGAAAAGAAAAGAGAGAAAGGAAAGAAAGAAGGAAGGAACAAAAGAAAGAAAAGAAAAGAAAAGAGAGAAAGGAAAGAAAGAAGGAAGAAAAGAAAAGAAAGAAAAGAAAAGAAAGGAAAGAAAGGAGGAAGGAACAAAAGAAAGAAAGAAAAGAAAAGAGAGAAAGGAAGGAAAGAAGGAAGGAAGGAACAAAAGAAAGAAAAGAAAAGAAAAGAGAGAAAGGAAAGAAAGAAGGAAGGAACAAAAGAAAGAAAAGAAAAGAAAAGAGAGAAAGGAAAGAAAGAAGGAAGGAACAAAAGAAAGAAAAGAAAAGAAAAGAGAGAAAGGAAGGAAAGAAGGAAGAAAAGAAAAGAAAGAAAAGAAAAGAAAAGAGAGAAAGGAAGGAAAGAAGGAAGAAACAAAAGAAAGAAAAGAAAAGAAAAGAGAGAAAGGAAGGAAAGAAGGAAGAAACAAAAGAAAGAAAAAAAAAGAAAAGAGAGAAAGGAAGGAAAGAAGGAAGGAACAAAAGAAAGAAAAGAAAAGAAAAGAGAGAAAGGAAGGAAAGAAGGAAGAAAAGAAAAGAAAGAAAAGGAACAGAAACAGAAAGAAACAAAGAAAAGGAGATGGGAGCGGCAAGGGGGGAGGGGATAGGGGCGGGGTGGAGGGGGGAAGAAGGAAAAGCGATGAGAATGGAGGGGCAGACGAGGTGAGGGGCAGTGGGAGAGAGGAGGAGGGGGGGGTGGATGGGAGAGAGAGGAAAGTCCTCTCACACGTCTGGGACACAGTGGACTGGAGGCATCGGCATGCTGGTGCGCCGTCGTCTGGCGCTGCTGTCTCCCCTGTGCTGGCGGTACCATGCCTCACGGCCAAACAGCAGGCTGCAGGCCCGGGGGCTGTACTGCCGGTCCCCGACGTGGCACCAGCCCTGGCCGTCTACCCAGGGTGGGCAGGAGGAGGGCACAGGAAGCGGGACTGGCTGCGGCACGAGGTGGCTGCCCGGCGGACAGATTGGCTCTGGTGACGGTGCTTCTGTTTTGGGGGGAAGAAGAGTGGGACAGTGCCAGTCGTTGCATGTACCGGTCAGAGGAATTGTATGGTACATGGGGGGAACGGGGCGGGGGGGGGGGGGGGGGGGGAGGGAGAGGGAAGTAATCGTTCAATATCATGTGAAAGAACATTTATTTCTGATCTGTGGTGCGTAAATACAGCATTTTCTTGTACTGGTTTGTATGGAGATTTAATTGGATTTTCAACAGAAAGACGTTGCTCAGGTGAAAGGTTATTTAAAGCTCGTCTCTCGTTTTTTTATCTTCGGCCCTTTTTTTTCTCTATATTAGTATACGTAGTGTTCACAAAAAATGCATGTTTTGTGCTGGGGTGTTTTTTTTAAATTCTAAATTATACGACGACTTAATTTCAGTCAGAAAACACGAACACATAGTTCACTTGACGATGCAATGTCTCAGCTTTCCGTTAGAGAAGCTCTCAACGTCCTTGAATGTCTCAGCTTTCCGTTAGAGAAGCTCTCAACGTCCTTGAATGTCTCAGCTTTCCGTTAGAGAAGCTCTCAACGTCCTTGACCACAACGTCCTCGGATTTCAATAACTGCCCAACATCTTCTGGGTTTGGACAGGATGAGGAGGTAGACGGTGACAGCTTGAAGGTGGGGGGGGGGGGGGGGGGGGGGGAGCAGACTCTTCCAGGTGAGCGTCAGTAAGTTCATGCGGTATAGCAGGGGCGATAACCTGTTCTCAGGGGTGTTAAACTGTTCTCAGGGGCGATAACCTGTTCTCAGGGGTGTTCACCTGTTGTCAGGGGCTTTAACCTGTTCTCAGGGGTGTTAACCTGTTGTCAGGGGTGGTAACCTGTTGTCAGGGGTGTTAACCTGTTCTCAGGGGTGTTCACCTGTTGTCAGGGGTGTTAACCTGTTCTCAGGGGTGTTAATCTGTTCTCAGGGGTGTTAACGTATCTTTGTGCTGAGATATGAAATAGTTTGTACGCATATTTGAGTGAGTTTATCGGAGATGAGAGTGACATATTGCACAGCCTGGATGTCGACTAGTTGTTTTCTTTCACTGTTCTCCAGAGAACTTCGTTTCAGTTGTTGAAGCTTGGCTGCCACACTGCTATTACAGCTTAATCACTCGTAGCATACTATGCAGTTCTTCTTTGCACTTATTGGATCCGGTGGATCTGATCAACACAATGGGGATTCCGGACTAAACTGCAGTATTCTAGATGCGGTCTCACCGAGATTGAAATAGGACCTGCCACGATCTCTTCAATGGATGTCTTCAAGTTTCTGTTCAGGGAGCATATCATGATGTTCGCCACGTTGGCTATGCCAATGTCAGCTCCCAGGTTCTTAGAGCTGGCTGAATGCTGTACTGTGAACCCTTTCATTCGATAATCAAAGAGGACTGGTTTCCTTGATCTGCTGCAGGATAGTACACCACATTTTTTTGTGGATGAAGCTCGATTCCCCACTTTGTCCCTCTGACAAAAAGTGTTACGACCACTCTGCCTCAATCCTCAATGTTGTTACCTACTCTGTATACAGTGCAGTGATCAGCGAACAGTAGTATTTGGAGTGAGGATTTTCTGGGAGATCATTGACGAAAATAAGGAAGAGAAGTGGTCCCAGAGTCGTGCCCTATGGAACACCGCTCACAGCATGCCCCTGGTCTGATGATTCGCCATCTAGCACCGCCTGCAAGCTTCTCCTGATCAGGAAGGCTTCAATCTGAGAGAAGGTCCGTAGACGGCTTAATGATGAAGTTTCTAAAAGGGCCTTGCGTGGAGCACGATCAAAAGCCTTGGAAAAATCACGTGTTAACAGGATGGGCTGACTTCCCTTGTCTGCAGTTAGTTGACGGAGGGGTTTGTCGCCAGTGGGCTCTGCAGTCATGAAATATGGGCTGATACAAGCATTGGAACGCTCCCGTGGAGCTTCTGACGTGTCACATCCAGTGGCCATTACACAATGGCATCTGCCAGGGGGCAGTTATGTCCCTTGACGTCTTATGGGAATGCCCTGTGCATGCCTCCACCCTATGTGAACACAGCGCAGGCTTCCAAAGGGGGGTGCAGGATTGCTCCCAGCTGGTTTGTTCGGCAGTGGAGGACAGTACTTCTCTGGATCACACCCGCACCCTCGGGTGAATCGTTTTCTTTCTTCCCTTGACTGAGCTGCTAGCTAGTTCATGGGCAGGCGTCAAGAGTGGAGTCTCACGGTTTCCTTCCACTCTACAGCCATGCTGTCAGTCAGGGTGGTGTGAGCGATGAGTGGCCCATGGTGTCTCTACAGCCATGTTGGCTGTCAGGGTGGTGTGAGCGATGAGTGGCCCATGGTGTCTCTACAGCCATGCTGTCAGTCAGGGTGGTGTGAGCGATGAATGGCCCATGCTGTCAGTCAGGGTGGTGTGAGCGATGAGTGCCCATGATGACTCTACAGCCATGCTGTCAGTCAGGGTGGTGTGAGCGATGAGTGGCCCATGATGTCTCTACAGCCATGTTGTCAGTGAGGGTGGTGTGAGCGATGAGTGGCCCATGCTGTCAGTCAGGGTGGTGTGAGCGATGAGTAGTCCATGATGTCTCTACAGCCATGTTGTCAGTCAGGGTGGGGTGAGCGATGAGTGGCCCATGCTGTCAGTCAGGGTGGTGTGAGCGATGAGTAGTCCATGGTGTTTCTACAGCCATGTTGGCTGTCAGGGTGGTGTGAGCGATGAGTGGCCCATGCTGTCAGTCAGGGTGGTGTGAGCGATGAGTGGCCCATGGTGTCTCTACAGCCATGTTGTCAGTCAGGGTGGTGTGAGCGATGAGTGGCCCATGGTGTCTCTACAGCCATGCTGTCAGTCAGGGTGGTGTGAGCGATGAGTAGCCCATAGTGTTTCTACAGCCATGTTGGCTGTCAGGGTGGTGTGAGCGAT
>CM065721.1:83405957-83413457 GCA_033310375.1 Conus canariensis
TAGTGCTTGCTTTGTGACCTATTGTTTTGATGCCTTTTTCTCAGTATTGTGCAATGTTTATTGGAAACTTTTATTTTTCCTGTATTGTGAAGCGCTCTGAGGATGAGTCTTCTTCTCTCATCGAAGAGCGCTATATAAGCTCGATTTATTATTATTATTATTACTTTCCTAGTCTTTATCTTTTTTTTTCCCTCTAAACATTTCTTCCACATACTTTAATTGCTAACCCTTCCACTTTGCTTCTTTGCAGCTTTCTCCCTTCATGTCTCCCTTCATGTCTCCCTTCATATCTCCCTTCTCCCTTCATGTCTCCCTTCATGTCTCCCTTCATGTCTTCCGTCATGTCTCCCTTCATGTCTCCCTTCTCCCTTCATGTCTCCCTTCATGTCTCCCTTCTCCTTTCATGTCTCCCTTCATGTCTCCCTTCATGTCTCTCTTCATGTCTCCCTTCATGTCTTCCGTCATGTCTTCCTTCATGTCTCCCTTCTCCTTTCATGTCTCCCTTTATGTCTCGCTTCATGTCTCTCTTCATGTTCTCCTTCATGTCTTCCGTCATGTCTCCCTTCTCCTTTCATGTCTCCCTTCATGTCCCCCTTCATGTCTCTCTTCATGTCTCCCTTCATGTCTCCCTTCATGTCTCCCTTCTCCTTTCATGTCCCCCTTCATGTCTCTCTTCATGTCTCCCTTCATGTCTCCCTTCATGTCTCCCTTCATGTCTCCCTTCTCCCTTCATGTCTCCCTTCAGGTCTCCCTTCATGTCTCCCTTCTCCTTTCATGTCTCCCTTCATGTCCCCCTTCATGTCTCCCTTCATGTCTCCCGTCATGTCTCCCTTTCCCCTACATGTCTCCATTCTCCCTTCACTTCTCCCTTCATATCTCCCTTCATGTCTCCCTTCATGTTTACATTCTCCCTTCATATCTCCCTTCACGTCCTCCCTTCATGTCTGCCTTCATGTCTGCATTCTCCCTTCAATTTCCTATCATGTCTCCCTTCATGTCTCCCTTCACGTCTCCCTTCATATCTCCCTTCATGTCTCCCTTCATGTCTGCATTCTCCCTTCATATCTCCCTTCATATCTCCCTTCATGTCTCCCTTCATGTCTGCATTCTCCCTTCATGTCTCTCTTCATGTCTCCCTTCATGTCTACATTCTCCCTTCATGTCTCCCTTCATGTCTCCCTTCATGTCTGCATTCTCCCTTCATGTCTCCCTTCATGTCTCCCTTCTCCCTTCATGTCTCCCTTCATGTCTCCCTTCTCCCTTCATGTCTCCCTTCTCCCTTCATGTCTCCCTTCATGTCTCCCTTCATGTCTCCATTCTCCCTTCATGTCTCCATTCTCCCTTCATGTCTCCCTTCATGTCTCCCTTCTTCCTTAATGTCTCCCTTCATGTCTCCCTTCTCCCTTTCTGTCTCCCTTCTCCCTTCATGTTCCATTCTCCCTTAATGTTTCCCTTCTCCCTTTCTGTCTCCCTTCTCCCTTCATGTCTCCCTTCTCCCTTCATGTCTCCCTTCATGTCTCCCTTCATGTCTTCCTTCATGTCTCCCTTCTCCCTTTCTGTCTCTATCCTCCCTTCCTGTCTCCCTTCCTGTCTCCCTTCAAGTTTCCCTTCATGTCTCCCTTCATGTCTCCATTCTCCCCTCATGTCTCCCTTCAAGTCTCCCTTCATGTCTCCCTTCATGTCTCCCTTCATGTCTCCTTTCTCCCTTCATGTCTCCCTTTATGTCTCCCTTCATGTCTCCCTTCTCCCTTCATGTCTCCCTTCATGTCTCCCTTCATGTCTCCCTTCATGGTTCCCTTCTCCCTTCATGTCTTACTTCATGTCTCCCTTCATGTCTTACTTCATGTCTCCCTTAATGTCTCCCTTCATGTCTCCCTTCATGTCTCCCTTCATGTCTTACTTCATGTCTCCCTTCATGTCTCCCTTCATGTCTCCCTTCATGTCTCCCTTCATGTCTCCCTCCATGTCTCCCTTCATGTCTCCCTTCATGTCTCCTTTCATGTCTCCCTTCATGTCTCCTTTCATGTCTCCCTTCATGTCTCCCTTAATGTCTCCCTTCGTGTCCCCCTTCATGTCTCTCTTCATGTCTCCCTTAATGTCTCCCTTCATGTCCCCTTCATGTCTCCCTTCATGTCTCCCTTCATGTCTCCTTTCATGTCTCCCTTCATGTCTCCCTTAATGTCTCCCTTCATGTCTCCCTTCATGTCTCCTTTCATGTCTCCACGTCTCCTTGCATATCTCCCTTCATGTCTAACTTAATGTCTCCCTTCATGTCTCTCCTCATGTCTCCGTTTCTCCTTATTTTAACTTCTTTCCTCTGTGAATAACGAATAATAGAGTAGCTTCCCCCCCCCCCCCCCCCCCCCCCCCCCCCCCCTGTGATTGAATTGATTATATACTGCTCAAAACAATTTAAGAGCCAGTTGAAAACATTTACACACAATTCAACCGAAAAACAAAGTAACTTCTTCAAACAATTTAATTGAAAATTCATCTATGGAACGATACAATGACATCGGAAATAAACGAATAACAGATGCTCAAAAACAACTTCATGGGCTTAATTGATGAACACCTTCATTTCAGAAATCAGAACAGTCAAATCAAATGACAATCAATTTGAAATCAGAACAGTCAAATCAAATGACAATCAATTTGAAATCAGAACAGTCAAATCAAATGACAATCAATTTGTGTTTCTTCCTTCGCTCTCTGGCTTCTCTTCCCATTTTCGATTCTGTCAAACTTTCCTTTTCTCCAGCTAACTATCTTTATTTCTTCATACTCCCATTCTGATCTTCCTTCTTTCTCTTCTCCTTTCTAGCTTTCTTCATTCACTTCTTTATTCCTCCTCTTTTCTTTCTTTCTTATCTAGTTGACACAATTTGCTTATTCCTCTCCGCCCTCCCTCCTTCCTTCTTTGTTTCCTATCTCCCCCGCTCCCCCCCCCCCCCCCCCCCCCCCCCTGATTATCCTTTACTTCTTGCTTTATTCCTCCTGGCTTTCTCCCTTCGTTTCTTTATCCATCTCTTTCCTCCCTCCTCCAATTTCCTTCTTTTTTTCCGTTTATAGTATCTCCTCTTTGCTTCTCTATTCGTCCATTCTTATTTTCCTTGCTTGCTTGCTTGCTAAACTGCCCCCCTTTCTCTGTTTGGTGTGATTCTGACAAAGCTCACCTTGAATATTGTCCTGTCCACTGGGAGTTGTCTCTTGTCATGGGCTGGCCCCTGGACGCCTGTGGCTTCTTTGCTGACCGCACACACGCAGGTGATGTTTAGTACCCCCTTCCAGAGACACAAGACATTCATTCTCTTCTCTCTCTCTCTCTCTCTCTCTCTCTCTCTTCTCTCTCTCTCTCTCTCTCTCTCTCTCTCTCTCTTCTCTCCTCTCTGTGCATACTTTTTCGTGAATCATTACTCTCTCTCTCTCTCTCTCTCTCTCTCTCTCCTCTCTCTCTCTCCTCTGCTGTATTTTGTCATGAATTATTATATTCTCTGTGTGTGTATGTATATGTATGTGTGAGTGTGTGTATGTGTGTGTGCACGTGTGTATATGTGTGTGTGTGTGTGTGTGTGCATCTCTCTCTCTCTCTCTCTCTCTCTCTCTCTCTCTCTCTCTCTCTGCGTATTTTGTCATGAATTATTATATTCTCTGTGTGTGTATGTATATGTGTGTGTGAGTGTGTGTATGTGTGTGTGCGTGTGTATGTGTGTGTGTGTGTGTGTGTGTGTATGTGTGTGTGTGTGTGTGTGTGTGTGTGTGTGTGTGTGTGTGTGTGTGTGTGTGTGTGTGACTAGAATCCTCGCGATTTGGGCAAATGGAGGTGTTTCTTAGCGCGACTTGTGGGGGCGAGAGCTGGCTTGATATGGCTGGCGACAGGTTGGGCCTGACTTCCCTGCGAGATTTGGCCTGACTTCACTGCGAGATTGGGTCTGGCTTCCCTGCTAGATTGGGCCTGGCTTCCCTGCTAGATTGGGCCTGGCTTCCCTGTTATATTGGGCCTGGCTTCCCTGCTATATTGGGCCTGGCTTCTCTGCTAGATTGGGCCTGGCTTCTCTGCTAGATTGGGCCTGGCTTCCCTGCTAGATTGGGCCTGGCTTCTCTGCCACATTGGGCCTGGCTTCTCTGCTAGATTGGGCCTGGCTTTCCTGTCACATTGGGCCTGGCTTCCCTGCTAGATTGGGCCTGGCTTCTCTGCTAGATTGGGCCTGGCTTCCCTGCTAGATTGGGCCTGGCTTCTCTGCTAGATTGGGCCTAGCTTTCCTGCCACATTGTGCCTGGCTTCCCTGCTACATTGGGCCTGTCTTCTCTGCTGGATTGAGCCTGGCTTCCCTGCTAGACTGGGCCTGGCTTCTCTGCCAGATTGGGCCTGGCTTTCCTGCCACATTGGGCCTGGCTTTCCTGCTAGATTGGGCCTGGCTTCTCTGCTAGATTGGGCCTGGCTTTCCTGCTACATTGGGCCTGGCTTTCCTGCCACACTGGGCCTGGCTTCCTTGCTAGATTGGGCCTGGCTTCTCTGCCACATTGGGCCTGGCTTTCCTGCCACATTGGGCCTGGCTTTCCTGCTAGATTGGGCCTGGCTTCTCTGCTAGATTGGGACTGGCTTCTCTGCTAGATTGGGCCTGGCTTTCCTGCCACATTGGGCCTGGCTTCCTTGCTAGATTGTGTCTAGCTTCCCTGCCACATTGGGTCTGGCTTCCCTGCTAGAAAAGAGAGCAGGCCACAGTGAATGACAAGCGCAGCTTTGCTTGGAATAGAATGGTAGGAATCGACACGTCGTTGTGGTAAGAGCCAGCTGTGTCTACCCACTGTGGAACGTATCCGGTGGGACATCTTTCCAACAAAAGTTTTAATTCTGTTCGAATCCGAATCTAAACACAGGAACCAGGTTTGCTGGAAAAGACTGGTCAGCCTAGCTTCCACTGAAGAGAGAGAGAGAGAGAGAGAGAGAGAGAGAGAGAGAGACGAGAGAGAGAGAGACAGACAGACAGACAGACAGACAGACAGACAGCAGAGACAGAGAACAACAGAGACAGACAGACAGACGGAGAGACAGAGATAAAGAGAGGGATGGAGAAAGAGAGTGAGACAGAGAGAGAGAGAGAGAGAGAGAGAAATGGAGAGAAAGAGATAGAGAAAGAGGGAGAGAGACAGAGATAGAGAGAGGGATGGAGAAAGACAGAGAGACAGATATATATATATATATATATATAAGAGAGAGAGAGAGAGAGAGAGAGAGAGAGAGGACAAAGAGATTGATTGATTGATTGATTGATCTTTAATACACACAGATATATATATATATATATATAGAGAGAGAGAGAGAGAGAGAGAGAGAGAGAGAGAGAGAGAGAGAGACAAAGAGATTGATTGATTGATTGATTGATCTTTAATACACAAGGATGGAGATTTTAGGCCAAAGCCTAGTCTTACAATCTGTCCTTGTCATGCATACATTATTTCAGCACATATCATTCATACTGACAATTCAACATAGCAACATGGTAATCTAATTCTACAAGGATAAGCAAACTATTCATAAAAGCACTAATGAGATGGGGGATGGTAAAACAGAAGGAAACTTACAAACAAACAAACAAAACTACAGAGAGAGAGGTCAGAGGAGGGTGGGGAAGAGAGAATGGTAGGTTGGGGGAGGAGAAAAGGGATGGTAGACAGAGTGGGAGTGGGGATGAGCGATTTTAACGGAGTAGGTTTTATGTTTAGACGATTTATTCAAAGCATGGTTCACAGAAGACTTTGCGAATGGGCGCTAATCATTGTAATCGAATAATTTAATTACTGAGACATAAACTGTTTATGCAAATGTTCCTTGAAAAGTTTTAAAGTATTCATGTTTTGTAGATTCGGTGGAAGTGAGTTCCAGACATATGGTCCAGAGTAAGCTAGGCTTGTTTTGTATAGATCAATGCGTGGGTAGGGAAGAAGGAATTTCGTCGAGCCAGAAAAGCTGTTCGATCTTGTAAAAAGGGCATTGATATAACATGGCATAGTATCTGTCAAGATTGTAAACATAAATGATGCCATGGAGAGAGAGAGACAGAGAGAGAGAGAGAGAGAGAGAGAGAGAGAGAGAGAGAGAGAGAGAGAGAGAGAGAGAGAGAGAGAGAGAGAGAGAGAGATGCGAATGCGAATGCGAATGATTTATTCAGATAAAGGCCATAGCCCATACTGAAGGGGTGACACCCGTAATACAACACACAAGAAGAATTCTCAGTAAGAAAATGGAAAGAAAAAGCTATTACACGTATATGCACTACGCAAACTATTATGAATAAACTGTTCGTATTCGCTTTTGCGCTTCATATATGTACATAGCAAGATCAAAAAGGTCATTTTCATTTCTTGTTGCTAACAACAAGTTGACTCTAAAACTACAGGGGTCACAATAATACTTGGCCTTAACAAATTTAGCTCTAAGGTCACTGAGTGCAGGACAGCAAAGTAAAAAATGTATTTCATCTTCCTTTGCCTGATCACACAAGCGACACATCAATTCCTTATCTTTCAGAACACTGTATCTAAGAGAGAGAGAGAGAGAGAGAGAGAGAGAGAGAGAGAGAGAGAGAGGAGAGAGAGAGAGAGAGAGAGGAGGGAGATCCCAATACTCCAACCCGTCACCACACTCACCAGAAGAAGACAGATGACGAGGGTTGGCGTGGTCCCCATGATGGTCAGGACAGCTTCCACCACTCAGACAGCAGACAGACGCGCGGGGGTGACGATGCTGGCACCTTGGTTCCTGGCGCTGCCAGACTAATCAGTCTGTGGAGGACCGCCGCCTGGCTGATGTCCCCCTTTTATAGTGTGTGTGTGTGTGGCAGGATTTTACCATCAGAGTGGAGCCGTGTGTGTGGCAGGACTTTACCATCAGAGGGGAGCCGTGTGTGTGGCAGAACTTTACCATCAGAGGGGAGCCATGTGTGTGGCAGGATTTTACCATCAGAGTGGAGCCGTGTGTTTTGGGCAGGACTTTACCATCAGAGGGGAGCCGGTGTGTAGTTTTGGCAGGACTTTACCATCAGAGTGGAGCCGTGTGTGTGGCAGGATTTTACCATCAGAGGGGAGCCGTGTGTGTGGCAGGATTTTACCATCAGAGTGGAGCCGTGTGTGTGGCAGGATTTTACCATCAGAGTGGAGCCGTGTGTGTGGAGGACAGTGAACTTTACCATGCAGAGGGGAGCCGGGGGTTTGGGGTGGTTTTGTGATTTGTGGTGTGTGGCAGGATTTTACCATCAGAGGGGAGCCGTGTGTGTGGCAGGATTTTACCATCAGAGGGAGCCGTGTGTGTGGCAGGATTTTACATCAGAGTGGAGCCGTGTGTGTGGCAGGATTTTACCATCAGAGTGGGAGCCGTGTGTGTGGCAGGAGTTTACCATCAGAGGGGAGCCGTGTGTGTGGCAGGATTTACCTCATAGGGACCGGTATCAGATTAAGGGGAGCCGTGTGTGTGGCAGGATTTTATCATCAGAGTGGAGC
>CM065721.1:83420957-83430957 GCA_033310375.1 Conus canariensis
GTCCTTTCTTTCTCCCCTGCTTCCTTTCTTCCCATCTCTTATCTTCCTTTCTTCCCATCTCTTATCTTCCTTTCTTCCCATCTCTTATCTTCCTCAATCTTTTTCTTCGTCTTTCTTTTTCTTTCTTTTTCTTTTTTTTTTTTTTTCTTTTTTTTTTCACGGCTTTTGAGCAGAGCTTACCATGGAAGTTGGTACGTCCGGTAGGGCTCCGTCTCTTCTCCCGGGCAGGGCCCTGGACACCGGTCAGTTCCATCAGGTCCGCACACACCAAGGTGACGCCCAGTGACCCCTATGACAAATAGGATGGACATGTTTGTCCGTCTGTCTGTCTGCCTGTCTGTCTGTCTGCTTGTCTGTCTGTCTGTCTGTCTGTCTCTCTCTCTCTCTCTCTCTCTCTCTCTCTCTCTCTCTCTCTCTCTCTGACACCGGTCAGTTCCATGAGGTCGACACACACCAAGGTGACGCCGAGTGACCCTGTGACATATAGGATGGACATGTCTGTCTGTCTGTCTGTCTGTCTGTGTGTGTGTTGTGTGTGTGTGTGTGTGTGTGTGTGTGTGTGTGTGTGTGTGTGTGTGTGTGTGTGTGCGTGTGTGTGCGTGTGTGTGTGTGTGTGTGTGTGTTTATGTGCGAGTCTATGTGTGCCTGTCTGTCTGCCTGTCTGTCTGCCATCTCTGTTTGTCTACAACCGCTCGAAGCGAGAGGTTGCTAACTTTCTGTCTACCAACTCTGGGAACGGGCTTCTATCGGTAACAGATGACGAGTTCAGTGGGATGGGACTGGTAAGTGGTAAGTGGTGATCGTCGGCTGTGCTGGGAGAACATCGCTATGACCGTGTCACTGAAGGTCAAAGTGTGACCCTGCCACATCTGTCACATGTCTGACGGTGCCAGCCTCTTAAGCAAAAGTCCTCATTTCACCGAAATCCACGGGCAGATCCGGAGGGGTCCGTGTTTCTGCCCCACCCCCTTCAAAAAGAAAGAAAGAATGGAAGAAATTTTTAAAAAAAACGTAGAGAAAGAAGGAAAGCAATATTTTCTTTTTAAACACTTAAGTCGAGACATTGTGCGTACCTTCTTGAACGTCGTGTTAGTCAGATGGATCAAGAAAGAATTATCTCCCTGTCGTTTCGGTCAGATGCATCAAGAAAGAATTATCTCCCTGTCGTTTCGGTCAGATGGATCAAGAAAGAATTATCTCCCTGTCGTTTCGGTCAGATGGATCAAGAATGATGTCCCTGTGGTTTTGGTCAAATGGATGAAGAAACATATATTGCCCTGTCCTTTTGGTCCAATGGTTCAAGAAACATATATTGCCCTGGCTGAGGCTGCACCTGAATGTCCTTTTTTGTGGTCGGGAAGACGAAGCTCTCCCCACCCATCCCTGCTTTGAAGGGTAAACCTCCTCGCCCCCCCCCCCCTCTCTCTCTCTCTCTCTCTCTCTCTCTCTCTCTCTCTCTCTCTGCACCCTGCTCTCATCAAAGTCTCAACCAAATCAAACAAACATGGAAACCCATTATGTTGTAAAGTCTCAACCAAATCAAACAAACATGGAAACCCATTATGTTGTAAAGTCTCAACCAAATCAAACAAACATGGAAACCCATTATGTTATAAAGTCTCAACCAAATCAAACAAACATGGAAACCCATTATGTTGTGATCTGCGCCTGAATCCTGTTCCAGATCCAGTTGCAGTAACCAGATGGGTTGGGAAAAGTCAGTTATACGCCCCCTCCACACCCCAACCCCCACCCCACCCCCATTCCACCTAACGCACGCTTGTTTGCTGTTGAATAGTCTCCCCTGTCATCACCTAGTGCCACATTATTTCTGGAACCATGACCATGAAGGAGCACAGCTGTGGACAGAAGGCAGCCAGTGCTCGTGCACTCTGTTTGGCCGGTTATTTACAGACTGCAGCCGGTGCTCGTGCACTCCGTTTGGCCGGTTATTTACAGACTGCAGCCGGTGCTCGTGCACTCCGTTTGGCCGGTTATTTACAGACTGCAGCCGGTGCTCGTGCACTCCGTTTGGCCGGTTATTTACAGACTGCAGCCGGTGCTCGTGCACTCCGTTTGGCCGGTTATTTACAGACTGCAGCCGGTGCTCGTGCACTCCGTTTGGCCGGTTATTTACAGACTGCAGCCGGTGCTCGTGCACTCCGTTTAGCCGGTTATTTACAGACTGCACTCCGTTTGGCCGGTTATTTACAGACTGCAGCCGGTGCTCGTGCACTCCGTTTGGCCGGTTATTTACAGACTGCAGCCGGTGCTCGTGCACTCCGTTTGGCCGGTTATTTACAGACTGCAGCCGGTGCTCGTGCACTCCGTTTGGCCGGTTATTTACAGACTGCAGCCGGTGCTCGTGCACTCCGTTTGGCCGGTTATTTACAGACTGCAGCCGGTGCTCGTGCACTCCGTTTGGCCGGTTATTTACAGACTGCAGCCGGTGCTCGTGCACTCCGTTTGGTCGGTTATTTACAGACTGCAGCCGGTGCTCGTGCACTCCGTTTGGCCGGTTATTTACAGACTGCAGCCGGTGCTCGTGCACTCCGTTTGGCCGGTTATTTACAGACTGCAGTCGGTGACGATGCCACGCATGTGACAGTTTCAGAGTGGTGACGTCATCTAGTCTCTGTCTACATATGATACACAGCTATTTTTGTTGTCAATAGTCTGTAATGACAGCATCATGATGATGGTGGTGGTGGTGGCAGTGGTGATGGTGATGGTGGAGGTGGTGATGGTGGTGGTTGTGGTCGACGTAGTCATGATGGTGAGGATGATGATGATAATGATGATCATGATCATCGTCATCATCATCATTATCATCATCATCCTCACCTTCATTTCCATTATTATCCTCACTACAACGGCAACAACGATAACAACATCAACACAAATGACGATAAAGATTATGTTAGTATTGATGATAATTATGACGGTAAAAATTGCATTTTTGAGTAAGTTTATAACAGTCTATGTAGAAACAATTCAATTATATGGTTACCACCATCAGCAAGAAGATAACAGAAAAACTTATTTTAAGAGACAGACAGAGAGACTGACAGAAGATTCAAGAGATAACCCAAAGATTCAAGATTCAAGAGATAATCCGCCAATCTCTGACTACTCTCAATGTTCTCAAGACTTACAAACAGAAGACAGGCGAGGAAAGTTGGTGTGGATCCCATGACGACGGGGACAGCTGTCACAGCTCAGCAGGGAAGATAAGGCGAAGGCTGGCCAACTGCTCAGACTCAATCACTAGCTCACCACGCCCCAGCAGAGAGACAGAGAGAGTGGCGATGATCGTCGCCCCTGTGCAGCTCTTCTTTTATAGAGGCTGTCTGGGAGGAAGCTGTCGTCAAAGGAGAGCCAATGTCATTGGTCTTCACCATCGTAATGACTCTTAGCACCTCCTCGCCCTTCCGCTGGCTGCTAATTGGTTCCCTCGTGCGCCCAGTGACGTGTCCAGGATTACCGTTAACGAGCTGCTCGGAAGAGGAGAGGAGAGAAAGACGAAGGGGAAGGGGAGGAGAGGTGATGGGAAGTGAGTTTGATATACGTTGGGGAGTTGCCTGTTGAAGCAAATCTCGCGGCTCAATTAGCAAAATGAGAAAGCGGGTAATTATGCAATGGATACAGGGTGAGGCGGGGGGGGGGGGGGGGGGGAGGAAAGGGGGGAAGGGGAGGAAGAAGGTTCTTGATGCCATCTATCTCTATGGTGAAGGGCACGAAACGTGTTAATAAATCGTAGATGTCATCCAAGGGTCCGGTTGGCCTTGTGGATATAGGTTTATTCTCTAGATGCCAATAAGGGTCCTGGGGTCAATTCTCACCTGAAGATGTTTTTTTCTTCATAGTCACCATCAGTGTACATTTGAATCACATCATGTTTTGCTCCCCCATCCCCTCATTCCGTCTCCTCCTTTACCCCTATAAGTTCTTCAGACAGGACTGTAAAGGTTAACACAAAATTACTGCAAAGAATGATTCTGCGAGGAATACTGCAAGGAATGATACTTACTGACCAACTCAAGTCAGCAATTTTTTGGACGAATACAAAGAGCAGAGAAATTTTGTTTTAGGTAAAGCTGAAAAAGCTAAAACAAGAACTTCAGTGAAAAGACTACGGATTAAAAAACAACAACAACAACAACAACAAAACTGCGCCATCTGGAGGACAATAGACAGTAGTGTGCACGAAAAGTGTATAGATTCACAAATTTTAACAACAAACATTATTCTGGACAAATTTCATACACACTTTTTGTCATTATCAGACATTATAAGTCAAACACTACAAAGAAGAGCTCCTTCACAGAGAATCTAATGAATGTGTATGTCCGATTTCCTAATACCGTTTTGGAAATAAAACCTCGAATCCTGAAACTCACTCAATGTTCCCCTCTTGCTGTGAATGATGTTAGAACGCTCGTAGCACAGTTAAAGAATAAAAAGTCCATGAGTCTTGATGACATACCCACATTTCTACTCAAACCCTCTACCTTACATATATACATAATTTATCAATTGAAACTAATGTCCCTGTCTCCGGGCTGCTTGAAGTGATCCCCCTTCCAAATCGAATGATTTGTCAGATCCAGATAGTTTCAGATCTATAAACTCACTATTGGTAATACTCGAATCCCTTGAAAGACACATACACACACATGTATCTCCGTTCATGGAGAAAAACAAATTCTTTCGCCCATTAGTTATCATTCCTGCAACACACCATTATCACGAATGTGTGATTCATGGTTTTCAATTATGAACCAAACACAAATGAGAAGAATTGTTTTTCACGGCTACATCTTATTGATAATTCCGTTGTTTCAAAGAAACTGTTCATATTAATTTGAACAATTCCTCGACAGTCTCATTATTCCAATCATACTTAAATCACATGACTCAGGAAGTGCTGCATAATGGCAAAACCTCCTCTACAGACTTTGTCAGACATGAAGTCCGTCCCCAAGGTTCAGTGCAAGGCCCCCTCCTGTTCTGCATCTTCATCAACGATTTACCATTGTAAGCTTACATATCTGTTCTGCATCTTCATCAACGGTTTACCATTGTAAGCTTACATATCTGTTCTGCATCTTCATCAACGGTTTACCATTGTAAGCTTACATATCTGTTCTGCATCTTCATCAACGGTTTACCATTGTAAGCTTACATATCTGTTCTGCATCTTCATCAACGGTTTACCATTGTAAGCTTACATATCTGTTCTGCATCTTCATCAACGATTTACCATTGTAAGCTTACATATCTGTTCTGCATCTTCATCAACGATTTACCATTGTAAGCTTACATATCAAATGAGAAAGTCATGACGGATTTATTTGCTGATGACTCGTCACCCCAAACAAACGACAGTCAATTACACACAATGGAAACGTACGTATCTCCATGGAAGTATAAAAGAAGTGTCAGACTGGTGTACGTCAAACTCAATGGTCATACACCCAGCCAAAACCAATGCTATAACTGTAACCACCCGCCAAAAACACCAGTAACCTAAAACTTCATTTGAACAGTACTCCTATCGAACAGGTATATGATGAGCATCGTGTTTTACATAAAACGATAAAGAAGTTAAATGGCAGTCTCACCTCAATGATTTGTGCATGATCATCTAAAGTAAAAAGATGCCTTTCCTGTTACCTCATCTAAAGAGCCATGTCATCATAACTCCCGTTAAACTTTCCTTTGACACCCGCATAACGTCACATATCAATTACGCTTCAACAGTAAGGTATAGGAGTGGTAATGTGAACAAAAAAAAACAAACCCGAAAACAAACCCCAGCAACAACAAACAAATGAAAAAAAAAAACAATAAATTTTCTCCACAGACGTGCAGCAAAGCTCTTCCTTCACCTGCCGTACTTGTAACAACAGATGAAGAACTAAAAGCACTGAGTATTCTTCCTCTGAGTGAACACAGATGAAGAACTAAAAGCACCGAGTATTCTTCCTCTGAGTGAACACAGATGAAGAACTAAAAGCACCGAGTATTCTTCCTCTGAGTGAACACAGATGAAGAACTAAAAGCACCGAGTATTCTTCCTCTGAGTGAACACAGATGAAGAACTAAAAGCACTGAGCACTCTTCCTCTGAGTGAACAACTTGAAATTAACAAGCCATTTATGATGACACATTGTGACAAATACTATGCTATGTTGTATCAATGCCCTTTTCACAAGACAGACCTGCTGTTCTGACCCGTAGAAATTCCTTCTCCCCTTCTCACTCGTCGATCAATACAAAACAAAGCTAGTGTACTGTGAGTCTACAAACTATGAATACATTAAAACACTTTAAGAAATGCTTACACAAACAATTCACGTCTCGATGATTTGATTATTTGAATGAAATCATAAACGTCCGTTTGCAAAGTCTTCTATACGCCGTACTTGGAATACACTGTCTGAACCATGATCTACTTCATTAAAATGCTCATCTCCAACCCCACTCTCCCCCACCCCCAATTCAGCTCTCTCTCTCTCTCTCTCTCTCTCTCTCTCTCTCTCTCTCTCTCTCTCTCTCTCTCTCTCTCTTCTATATGACTGTCCACCATGTCGTTATTATTCTGCTTGTCCGGTATTAAAATTACATTGCAGTGTGGTTATGTTGAATTGTCAGTATGAATAATAGTAATGCACGAGGACAGCTCATAAGACTAGGCCTCGGCCCAATGAAGATCAATCAAACAGTGAATCTCTCTCTCTCTCTCTCTCTCTCTCTCTCTCTCTCTCTCTCTCTCTCTCTCTCTCTCTCACCACACACAACACACACACACACACACACACACACACCACACACACACCCCGCGCGCGCGCCACACACACACACACACACACACAATACACGCACACTCACACACACACACACACACACACACACACACACACACACACACACACACACACACACACACATGGAGGGAAGAGAGTAAGGGGGGAGAGAGAGAGAGAGAGAGAGAGAGAGAGAGAGAGAGAGAGAGAGAGATATAAAGACAAACAGATGAACAAACAGAGACAGACAGACAGACAGTCAAACAGCCAGAGAGAGACAGACAGACCGACAGACGAATTGATAAAGAAAACTACAGAAATGACGTCATGTAACAGACCAACCATGTCTACAGAGAGTAACAAAACACAAACAGGGCGAAAGCTTCGGCAAAGGTCATGGTGACAGCACTGACAACAAACTACAGACAATGAGAAACCTTTGCTTCTGCTGCTGACGTCTGCGCCGGTGCCTCCCAAACTACTGCTCCTAAATCCCAGTTTGGGGTTTGGGGGGGGGGGGGGGGGGTCAGACATTCCCCCACTTTCATGGGTCACTAGGTTGGTGTTGCAGGCTCTCTGATGATGATAATTACTAGGCTGGGGATGCTGGTTTTAGCCTCGTTGTCCGGTGTCGAGCTTCCAGCATAAAGGTTATCGCTGTCGTTTTGGAGACTGACGAGAGGTGGAAATTCTCTGTCTGTCTGTCTGTCTGTCTGTCTGTCTGTCTGTCTGTCTGTCTGTCTCTCTCTCTCTCTCTCTCTCTCTCTCTCTCTCTCTCTCTCTCTGTGCTTAATTTTATGAAAGAAGATCATATTGATGAATGAAAATCAATGGCACACAAGCTAAAAAATAATCTCAAGCTCATTTAGTTACATTAATGCAAGAACAGTATTCTTCTTGTACTCATAGATGACAACAAAAAATATGATTTTTCCAATGATACCTGATATTGTACTCTCTCTCTCTCTCTCTCTCTCTCTCTCTCTCTCTCTCTCTCTCTCTCTCTCTCTCTCTCTCTCTCTCTCCTCTCTCTCTACTCAGGGCGAGGACTGGATGTAAAAAGACACGTCAGTGCTTATCTATTATCCTCGTAAATAAAGAATTTTGTCTTGTCTTGCCTTGTCTCGCTCCTTCGTCTTTGGTTTGATTTTTGGTCTAATTTCAATTGTATTGATCAATATATATCAACTGCCTGCAAAATCTAAAATCATAAGCAGTCCCATGTCAGTCTGTTGCCATCACTCTAGACACAATCAGCTGGAATCAGTCATGAGTTTGGCTTGGACCAGCACTAAACACAATCAGCTGGAATCAGTCATGAGTTTGGCTTTGCCAAGCAGCAGTAGACACAATCAGCTGGAATCAGTCATGAGTTTGGCTTTGACAAGCAGCAGTAGAAACAATCAGCTGGAATCAGTCATGAGTTTGGCTTGGACCAGCAGCAGTAGACACAATCAGCTGGAATCAGTCATGAGTTTGGCTTTGACAAGCAGCAGTAGACACAATCAGCTGGAATCAGTCATGAGTTTGGCTTGGATCAGCAGCAGTAGAAACAATCAGCTGGAATCAGTCATGAGTTTGGCTTTGACAAGCAGCAGTAGAAACAATCAGCTGGAATCAGTCATGAGTTTGGCTTTGACAAGCAGCAGTAGACACAATCAGCTGGAATCAGTCATGAGTTTGGCTTGGACCAGCAGCAGCAGAAACAATCAGCTGGAATCAGTCATGAGTTTGGCTTTGACAAGCAGCAGTAGAAACAATCAGCTAGAATCAGTCATGAGTTTGGCTTGGACCAGCAGCAGTAGAAACAATCAGCTGGAATCAGTCATGAGTTTGGCTTTGACAAGCAGCAGTAGACACAATCAGCTGGAATCAGTCATGAGTTTGGCTTGGACCAGCAGCAGTAGACACAATCAGCTGGAATCAGTCATGAGTTTGGCTTGGACCAGCAGCAGTAGAAACAATCAGCTGGAATCAATCATGAGTTTGGCTTGGACCAGCAGTAGTAGAAACAATGCCTTAGACTCGTTTAGTGATTTTTTCATGTTTTTTTTTTAACTTTTGAAGATAATAATAATAGGTGAAATTGGAGGGTTCATTGCATAACTGTTTGATAAAAATGATGAACTGTTTGATAAGAATGATGAACTGTTTGATAAGAATGATGAACTGTTTGATAAGAATGATGAACTGTTTGATAAGAATGATGAACTAGTGATTCCTGTCATTGTCCCTTGAAAGTGGCAAGTGAAAATCGTGGACGGTATAGGGCTTGACTGAGAGTGGACCAATCTTAAAAGGAATTTAACAGTAAAAACCACCCATCTTGAGCTGAATTTGAGAAGATTAGTAGTGATTGCTCGTTCTTCGTTTACATCGTCCTGCATGTTGTTTGTCTTGCCTGAGGAAGACCTAAGAGGTTGAATTTAACAGTAAAAACCACCCATCTTGAGCTGAATTTGAGAAGATTAGTAGTGATTGCTCGTTCTTCGTTTACATCGTCCTGAATGTTGTTTGTCTTGCCTGAGGAAGACCTAAGAGGTTGAATTTAACAGTAAAAACCACCCATCTTGAGCTGAATTTGAGAAGATTAGTAGTGATTGCTCGTTCTTCGTTTACATCGTCCTGAATGTTGTTTGTCTTGCCTGAGGAAGACCTAAGAGGTTGAATTTAACAGTAAAAACCACCCATCTTGAGCTGAATTTGAGAAGATTAGTAGTGATTGCTCGTTCTTCGTTTACATCGTCCTGAATGTTGTTTGTCTTGCCTGAGGAAGACCTAAGAGGTTGAATTTAACAGTAAAAACCACCAATCTTGAGCTGAATTTGAGAAGATTAGTAGTGATTGCTCGTTCTTCGTTTACATCGTCCTGAATGTTGTTTGTCTTGCCTGAGGAAGACCTAAGAGGTTGAAACGCGTCGTGTTTTGTCTTGAATTTGTTTGTCCCTGTTCACTGGCGGAGTTGCTTTAAATTCCTTTTGAAATCTTGTTTCAGTTTCCGCCTGCAGTCACCTCACTTTGAAAGTAAGATTGGGTAATTCATGATTTATTTTACACATGAACAGGAGTGTCGTGAACGGTTTACCTTGCCCTGTATAGCCCATCAGAGCAGAATGTGCACTGCAAGCGTTCTTAACTATGTTTTATCGTTGTTATGTAGAGTCAGTGCTGTCGTTTGGCTTTTTATGCTT
>CM065721.1:83438457-83530957 GCA_033310375.1 Conus canariensis
GTTGACACATATATATTTACATGCTGACAGTTAACTTGGCATATCACAGACATTTTACACCAAATTAGCATAAGATACATAGTCAACTGATGGTATTTCGGTGAATTTTATTGACAGTGGTCAAAAACAAATGTTTAAGTTGTAAGATATTAACAAGAAAATAGTAATATACAATAATACAAGTGAATAAACAGGGATGTACATCAATGCCTAAAAAAATCAATAAATAAATGAATGAGTAGGACCAGGCAATCTTATCATATCTCTTCATAAGTTACTTAACTAAATTAATCCAGTATCATTTATTTGGCATTTCATGTGAATTACATAATGTCTGGTCTACAAAAACTGTTTTGTTTTGTTTTGTTTTCTCAAACTCAGACTTTGGTAACTTATTTCTACAAGGGCCATATCCATGGCAAAATCAGCTTGAGCCATCAACTGTGTGGGTCAGCCTGTTCACAATATGCAGCCATGTTCAGCATCCATGTCAACACGGCTCAATGCACTGATCATCCACTGGCCACATCAATGCAACAGCACAGCACACATACAAACCTAGGAACACTTCAACTGAGACTGCCTCTAACATCAGGCACAGCCAACCACCACCTGCACTCTCACTTTCATCCTCAGAATGTCATCAAATCACTCATGTACCCACTGTTGATCACTGAGCCAAAGTGTTCACTCTGTACATGAGATGAGGAACATGCATCTTGCATATTCCACTGTCATGACTGGTACAAAACTTCCCCCTCAGTTACTGTATAACTGACTGGTACAAAACTTCCCCCTCAGTTACTGTATACCTGACTTTCAAAATGAAAAAAAAAAAAAGCCAAAAATCGAAATTCTGCAAGCGAAACGAAAGTGCAGGTATCCAGTGAATTAAGCCTTTGATTTTTTTTCTTTTTAAGAGCCAATAACTTGGCTGAAAAAGTTGGCTGACAGACATGTTTGGTATCTCTTAGATGGATAATCACAGAAAGGAAAGAAACTAAAACCCCACACACAAACAAAAAAATACCAGGCATCAAGACAGTACATCTTTATCATATCAAACCATTGTGGGGATATAGAACAGACACATAAGGCACAGTCAGACAGTACATCTTTATCCTATGAAACAACTGTGGGATGTAAAACTGACAAATAAGGTACAGACAGCACATCTTTATCCTGTCAAACAATTGTGGGATGTAAAACTGACAAATAAGGTATAGACAGTACATCTTTATCCTATTAAACCATTGTGGGGATATAGAACAGACAAATAAGATACAGTTGCAGGCTAACTAAGAGTAAACATAAATACATTAATAGAAAAACAATTCAAAAGCAGTAATTTGCAAAATGTAGTACAAAATACTTCAAGTTAAAAGATATTTAAGAAGATATAGCAACTCTATGATTCCAACATATGGCAGAACCAAAAAAAAATCAAACTATGGAACATATATATATTTTCAAAAATACCTATCACCTACATCTGATTTCTGGATTTGACCCAACAACCTGCCGCTCCCCCCTTCCCACCCTCCTCCACCTCCCAGAGGCAAAAGAACACATGACTTGAAAGAATACACCAATGTCCATAGGCCCTTCACTCTCTCTGTCCTCTCTGCCAAGACCATACATTTCCACGCACATACTCAATCAGGATCCATCCATTAAACACACTACCTTACACACACACACACACACACACACACACACACACACCACATACACACCAGTCAAATTATCCCTTTCCCTGGAACTTCTCCTCTCTGCACAAATATGTACTTGCATGCCTGCCAACTTACACACACACACACACACACACACACACACACACACACACACATGTTCCCACACAATTGGTGTTAATCCTCAAAATTAAGCATATTCTGCATTCATACCCAAATGGAAAAAAGAAAAGACTGCGATGTATCAAAATCTTGAGTTTTAATTGAACAATTCACTGTCTTTGAATCCACCAACCATTTCATTGAGACGTTCTGTGGGCATTACCTACAGTTACCCATGATCCTCACTGATGACGAACGAAACATGCCCAGATGACCATATACAAATGAAAAATTAAAAGATCTGTTTATAAATCAATCTCAGTTTTAACAGGTCACACAAAAGGTCAAAAATCAAACTATTTTTTAAAACCTATCATGTCTAAATAGTGGACACAGCTTTACCAGTAACACTTATAACCATTTTATTTCTTTGCATCTTAGTTTTTGTGTTTTTCTACACAAATGTTGTGAAATCACTTTGCCTCTGTTTCATAATGAAACATTTGTGCTTTTGTGTTTTTCTACACAAATGTTGTGAAATCACTTTGCCTCTGTTTCATAATGAAACATTTGTGCTTTTGTGTTTTTCTACACAAATGTTGTGAAATCACTTTGCCTCTGTTTCATAATGAAACATTTGTGCTTTTGTATTTTTCTACACAAATGTTGTGAAATCACTTTGCCTCTGTTTCATAATGAAACATTTGTGCTTTTGTGTTTTTCTACACAAATGTTGTGAAATCACTTTGCCTCTGTTTCATAATGAAACATTTGTGAGAAAACATACCGACAGAAGGAAGGAAACTGTAAAGCAGACCAACAGAAGGAAGGAAACTGTAAAGCAGACATGAACTACTGAGTGGTGTTGCATGAAGTCAAAGCTGTAAAGCAGACATGAACTACTGAGTGGTGTTGCATGAAGTCAAAGCTGTAAAGCAGACATGAACTACTGAGTGGTGTTGCATGAAGTGAAAGCTGTAAAGCAGACATGAACTACTGAGTGGTGTTGCATGAAGTGAAAGCTGTAAAGCAGACATGAACTACTGAGTGGTGTTGCATGAAGTGAAAGCTGTAAAGCAGACATGAACTACTGAGTGGTGTTGCATGAAGTGAAAGCTGTAAAGCAGACATGAACTACTGAGTGGTGTTGCATGAAGTGAAAGCTGTAAAGCAGACATGAACTACTGAGTGGTGTTGCATGAAGTGAAAGCTGTAAAGCAGACATGAACTACTGAGTGGTGTTGCATGAAGTGAAAGCTGTAAAGCAGACATGAACTACTGAGTGGTGTTGCATGAAGTCAAAGCTGTAAAGCAGACATGAACTACTGACTGGTGTTGCATGAAGTCAAAGCTGTAAAGCAGACATGAACTACTGACTGGTGTTGCATGAAGTCAAAGCTGGGAAGAGGACACAGAAAAAAAGGAGGAGAATGGACAGCAATCTATGGAGCAAAAAAAAAAAAAAAAAAATCCAACATAAAATGAAGAAAATCACAGATAAACCTCAGAGAAAGGGGAACAAAAGATGCTCTCTCTCTCTCTCTCTCTCTCTCACACACACACACACACACACACACACACACACATATACACACACACAGAGAATATGGATGCTTCAGTGCAGTGAGTGACAGAATTTCATGTTTGTTCATTTATCCAGATCACTCGGTGACATACAGGTTTCAATCTCTCGCCGCCGCTGAATCAGACTCTGCAAAAAAAAAGAAGACAAAATCAAAATACCCATAATGTCATAAAGAATCAATCAATCAACCAAAATCTACACCAAAGAAAGCAAAGTGATGTTTCAATCAAAATAAAACAAATGGATTAGCAGAAACTGAACAAACTCTAGCAGCATGAAAACACTTGCTGACACCCTCAAAATTCTGATGCTGAGTACCATCCACTCTTCCAATCTTTCCATCAAAGGAAGTCTTTTCACAGTTCAAAACAGTCAGCATGACTGCCAGGAAATAAAAGACCGATAAAGACAGAGTCTGAACAGACAGTCAGTCACAGATGGAGACAGGACAAGGAGCACTGTGAGATTTTCGGCTATCTGTGAGCATGCATAAACATACAATGTAACTACTTTACCCTTTTCCCATGGGACATTTACCTTACCAATTCATTTCATTTCTGAAGTTATTAATTCCTTAAACTCAAAACATTAATGATGAGGAATTCCTATCACAAAACTGTAAACATTGCCACATTCAGACCCAGTCCAAAAATGGTGTTACTTAACAGCACAAATGAATTTCAGCTATATATGGACAGCACAAAGGATGTTTCAGCCACATGTGGACAGCACAAAGGATGTTTCAGCCACATGTGGACAGCACAAAGGATATTTCAGCCACTGGTGAACAGCACAAAGCATATTTCAGCCACTGGTGAACAGCACAAAGCATATTTCAGCCACTGGTGAACAGCACAAAGGATGTTTCAGCCACTGGTGAACAGCACAAAGGATGTTTCAGCCACATGTGGACAGCACAAAGGATGTTTCAGCCACATGTGGACAGCACAAAGGATGTTTCAGCCACTGGTGAACAGCACAAAGGATGTTTCAGCCACATATGGACAGCACAAAGGATGTTTCAGCCACTGGTGAACAGCACAAAGGATGTTTCAGCCACTGGTGAACAGCACAAAGGATGTTTCAGCCACATGTGGACAGCACAAAGGATGTTTCAGCCACTGGTGAACAGCACAAAGGATGTTTCAGCCACTGGTGAACAGCACAAAGGATGTTTCAGCCACATGTGGACAGCACAAAGGATGTTTCAGCCACATATGGACAGCACAAAGGATGTTTCAGCCACATGTGGACAGCACAAAGGATGTTTCAGCCACATGTGGACACGGAGTGCATAACATGGACAAAGTTCCAGGAAAAAGGGAATTTGATGCCATGTAGACACAGATGGCCCAACATCATGGAAGCCCCAGCAAAAGGGATGATCAGAAGGAAGTTCCAGCAAAAGGGATAATCAGAAGAAAGCTCCAGCAAAAGGGATAATCAGAAGGAAGTTCCAGCAAAAGGGATAATCAGAAGAAAGCTCCAGCAAAAGGGATAATCAGAAGAAAGTTCCAGCAAAAGGGATAATCAGAAGAAAGTTCCAGCAAAAGGGATAATCAGAAGAAAGTTCCAGCAAAAGGGATAATCAGAAGAAAGTTCCAGCAAAAGGGATAATCAGAAGGAAGTCCTAGCAAAAGGGATAATCAGAAGGAAGTTCTAGCAAAAGGGATAATCAGAAGAAAATAAATTAAAAAAAATAGATTATAGTTAATCTGCCCGATAACAGGGACAAACAAATCACAAGACAAAACATGACATGTTTCGACTGCTGAGGTCTTCTTCAGACAAGATAAACAACATTCAGGTCAATGAAAACGAAGAACGAGCATCATTATTTCATTGTTCTGATTGTTGTTTATCTTCCCTGAAGAAGACCTAAGAGGTCGAAACGTGTCATGTCTTGTTTTGTCATTTGTTTGTCCCCGTTATCTGGTGGATTAACTATAATCTATTTTAAAAATTTGTTTCAACTTCCGCCTGCAGTCACCTCACTTTGAAATTAAATCGGAAGAAAGTTCCAGCAAAAGATTATGTGACTACAGGTAGACACAGTGGACATGAAGGCAGTTCAGTGAAAGAGATGACCTGATTCCGTGCTGACCATGGTGAAACAACCAACACAGAAACTAAAGGACAAGCCTGCCAACATGTCTGCCTGATCTGACATGGGTGTGCATGTGTAAAAGGACAAGCCTGCCAACATGTCTGCCTTATCTGACATGGGTGTGCATGTGTGCTGGTACCTGTTTCAAGGAAGACAACTGCTGGAGGATCTGGTCCTGACGTGCAGTAGGGTGGTCCTTCACCATGCCAGGGTTTAAAATGGGATCCTGCACACAGCAGTTCCCCAATGAAGCAGACTGAGGCTTTGAGCACGCACACACACACACACACATGCAGAACGAGACCCTTTATCCCCCTTTCCTTCCACACATACACAATATGCAAGCGGACATGGGCAAATATTGCACCATGAAATACTTGACTGTATAAGAATACAGACTCGCAAAAAGTGAAAATGATTCTCTAACAAAATATCAATTTGAACAATTTTCCTCTGTTTCCCATTTGTCACTGACATGATTTTGAATGTTGCTGTCTTGGAGTTGATCGACTCTTTGACCTCATTTGGTGTGTGTGTGTGTGTGTGTGTGTGTGTGTGTGTGTGTGTGCATGAGTGTGTTTATGTGCGAGTGTATTTATGATGTGCTCTATGAGTGCATGCACCTGCTCATACATCTATCTTTAAAATCCGAATACACTGTGTTCTGGTTTAAAAAAAAAAAAAAAAGGTTTCCATAAAAACCTCTTTAATGCTTGCTTCTGCCTGACATTTCATTGTGTGCTATCTATTCAAAATCTATATCATTGTACTCTTTTTTTTCTCAACCTGTGAATGTGTAGATTAACAGATTATTGATTTCAGAGCTACCTTAAACAGCAATCTTAACACACAACATTATCCAATAATCAAACTGAAATGGACAGTATTAACACACAACATTATCCAATAATCAAACTGAAATGGACAGTATTAACACACAACATTATCCAATAATCAAACTGAAATGGACAGTATTAACACACAACATTATCCAATAATCAAACTGAAATGGACAGTATAGAAACATTGGCAACATCAGGTTCAGCTGTAATGCAAGGAGAGAAGATTTTTTCATGAACTGAAGAAAAAAGCTTTGTTGATTTTTTCCTTCTTTTTTTTTTTTTTTTTTTAAAAATGTGACCAGATCAGCTTATCCTAAACCTGCTGCTGGCGTACTTTTCAACAAGAATGCACACATTTTCTACAAACAGCGAGGACAAAATTCCAGATTTCTATTAAAATGCAAGGGGAGGATGGTGGAGGGGGGCGGGGCGGGGTTGATGGGCTTTCGTTTCATTTTCACCTGCCATCACACTAAAGAGGCTCCTTCTGGATGATAATCACCTGACCTTGCATTAACTACGCTGATCATATGTGCTTTCTAACAACACAAAATTACTCTCAAAATTTTCAAATGTGACTGAGCAGCATACTTTGGCACAAACTCATGCTCTCCCCCGTTTTTCCTTTTTCTTTTTTTTTTTTCACTTTTTTTTTCCAATGTTTAAGGGCTTGTCAAAGACACAGACACAGTCTGACATGCTTTCGCAAGTGGAAGTTTACAAGCGTTCTTGCCCTGGGTCAACACTGGGTCAATGTCCCTCCCATGGCAACACTGGGTCAATGTCCCTCCCATGGTAACACTGGGTCAATGTCCCTCCCATGGTAACACTAGGTCAATGTCCCTCCCATGGCAACACTGGGTCAATGTCCCTCTCATGGTAACACTGGGTCAATGTCCCTCCCATGGTAACACTGGGTCAATGTCCCTCCCATGGTAACACTGGGTCAAAGTCCCTCCCATGGTAACACTGGGTCAATGTCCCTCCCATGGCAACACTGGGTCAATGTCCCTCCCATGGCAACACTGGGTCAATGTCCCTCTCATGGTAACACTGGGTCAATGTCCCTCCATGGTAACACTGGGTCAATGTCCCTCCCATGGTAACACTGGGTCAATGTCCCTCTCATGGCAACACTGGGTCAATGTCCCTCCCATGGCAACACTGGGTCAATGTCCCTCCCATGGCAACACTGGGTCAATGTCCCTCCCATGGTAACACTGGGCAAGTGCAATTACCGCTCAAGAACTTCGTCTCTAGAGATTTTTTTTTTCGACACATTTTTTTTCTCTAGTTTGCTGTATTCATCATATTTTCACCAAACATAAGTACAAAATACGTTGAAGCCCTTAGGCTAAACAGACCTGTGTGACATCATTATACTGTGTGCTGATTGTGTTGTGTTATATTTTTGTCCTATTAATTCAAAAATTACATTACCAACAACAAATTTTGGTAAATCACTAAAATGTAAAAAATGATCAGACTTAAAGCAGTAGTTTCCACACACACACGCACACACACTCACACACACACACACACACACACACACACACACACACACACAAATCCTACCAGTAAATAAACAATCCTTAGTGTCATTAAAAAAAAAAGAAAAAGAAGAGTGATATGAGAAACCTACTGCAGCCAAAGTGAAAAACAGAAACAAATGTGGATAACTTCAATACACCATTCAGACATTAAACAGATAACTTCAATACACCATTCAGACATTACACAGAGAACTTCAACACACCATTCAGACATTACACAGGTAACTTCAATACACCATTCAGACATTACACAGAGAACTTCAACACACCATTCAGACATTACACGGAGAACTTCAATACACCATTCAGACATTACACAGAGAACTTCAATACACCATTCAGACATTAAACAGGTAACTTCAATACACCATTCAGACATTACACAGAGAACTTCAATACACCATTCAGACATTACACAGGTAACTTCAATACACCATTCAGACATTACACAGAGAACTTCAACACACCATTCAGACATTACACAGAGAACTTCAATACACCATTCAGACATTACACAGAGAACTTCAATACATATTCAGACATTAAACAGATAACTTCAATACACCATTCAGACATTAAACAACGAACTTCAATACACCATTCAGACATTAAACATGCTAGGTAAATCATTACATACCTGCTAACCTTCTGGAGACAAAATTTGGGAACCAGGGGATGTCAGCGGTGGGTGGAAAGAAAAGCGGGCAGTTCCACTTTTAACTAAATGCATTTCTACCCCCCCCCCCCCTTTGTGTTTCAGTTCACAAACATGGGGTTTAAAAAGAAAATTTTATGCATACTCCATACATGTAATCGATAATATCTGTATGATATCATTTTTGCTTTATTCAGCAATACTTTTTCACTCCTATTCAAAAATGATTCCCCCCCCCCCCCCTCCCGCCTCCCCTGCACCCCAAAGCTGCAGAATTTTCAATATAATTTTGAAATTTCTGATTTGGTCACTAATTGTAGAATTTGGAAATAATTTCAAATTAGGGAAACTCCAGTAAAATTCAGGTGGGTGGCAGCTATGTGACTATGCCATCATTCAAACCACAGAACAAGCAAAGCTACATCATTCAGACATTACACATGCTACACATATTGATATGATAGCATTCAAATAGCAGAACAAGCAAAGCTACATCATTCAGACATTACACGTGCCATACATATTGATATGATAGCATTCAAATAGCAGACCAAGTGAGGCTATGTCACTCAGACATTAAACATGCCACACACGTTGATATGACAGCATTCAAACAGCAGAACAGGTAAGGCTATGTCACACAGACATTAAACATGCCACACACATTATACGATAAACCAATTCAAACAACAGAACAGGTAAGGCTATGTCACACAGACATTGAACATGCCACACACATTATATGATAAACCAATTCAATCAACAGAACAGGTAAGGCTATGTCACACAGACATTGAACATGCCACACACATTATATGATAAACCAATTCAAACAACAGAACAGGTAAGGCTATGTCACACAGACATTGAACATGCCACACACATTATATGATAAACCAATTCAAACAACAGAACAGGTAAGGCTATGTCACACAGACACTGAACATGCCACACACATTATATGATAAACCAATTCAAACAACAGAACAGGTAAGGCTATGTCACACAGACATTAAACATGCCACACACATTAATATGACAGCATTCAAATAGCAGAACAGGTAAGGCTATGTCACTCAGACATTAAACATGCCACACACGTTATATGATAGCATTCAAACAACAGAACAGGTAAGGCTATATCACTCAGACATTAAACATGCCACACACATGTTAATATAACAGCATTCAAACAGAACAGGTAAGGCTATGTCACTCAGACATTAAACATGCCACACACATGTTATTATGGCAGCATTCAAATAGCAGACCAAATGAGGCTATGTCACTCAGACATTAAACATGCCACACACATCAATATGACAGCATTCAAACAACAGAAAAAAGAATAGCAATGTCATTTGGACATTGAATACACTACAGCACTGAAACAGCATAAACAAGTGGGTAACATTCAGAAATTAAACATGCTACACACAAAATTATCACCGAGTGAAAGCGGCAGAAATTAGTGCAGGCATGTCACTCTGACATTAAATATGCCACACGCTTTATCATGACAAAAGTCTTCAAAATCGGAATTCAGAGCAAGCACCAGTGAAAATGTCATTTAGAAATTTCATATAACACATCCGAACTGGGTTTTCTTTTCCTTACCAAAGTGGTCAAAGAAAGACTGCCAGAGACTTTCAAACACACTGTGAGTCTGTTCTCTTTGTCTGCAGTCATCAGCCACTGGTTAGTAACGACACTTTACTGCCTAAGGTACAGTAAGGTTATGTTGCTGATAGCCCAGCCGACTGCATAGCGCCATATCAGGGCTGTCACCGCAATGAAGTCCACTCACAAGTCATTCATTCACACAACTCTTTAAAATACATCTTCTAAAAACACACCTGAAATTTTGTTAAAAACCTTTCCACTATAAAATCTCAGATCCGATGAAAAATGTTAATCTCTTTCATAATTCAAGTCAACCTGATCCGTGAAGGCAGGAACATTGAACATCCATGGAATCTGCAGTAAAATGTTGTGTCTCACATCGTGCAACTTTACTGCTAATTTGCAGCTTGCAGAAATTGGGCAAAACTGATATGGGGCAATGAATTCTGCCATCTTCTGCCCAGTGATGCTGTAACAACTCAAAGTGGCAGGGGAAAGACAGTACAGCAAAACCAAAGTGGGTGGTGAGGGTGTCATCAACTCTACCCACAGTGAAGGCAGGAGACAGACACACCATGGGAGGGGAAAGACAGTACAGCAAAACCAAAGTGGGTGGTGAGGGTGTCATCAACTCTACCCACAGTGAAGGCAGGAGACAGACACACCATGGGGGGAAAGACAGTACAGCAAAACCAAAGTGGGAGGTGAGGGTGTCATCAACTCTACCCACAGTGAAGGCAGGAGACAGACACACCATGGGAGGAAAGACAGTACAGCAAAACCAAAGTGGGAGGTGAGGGTGTCATCAACTCAAACCACAGTGAAGGCAGGAGACAGACACACCATGGGAGAGGAAAGACAGTACAGCAAAACCAAAGCGGGAGGTGAGGGTGTCATCAACTCTACCCACAGTGAAGGCAGGAGACAGACACACCATGGGGGGAAAGACAGTACAGCAAAACCAAAGTGGGAGGTGAGGGTGTCATCAACTCTATCCACAGTGAAGGCAGGAGACAGACACACCATGGGAGGGGAAAGACAGTATAGCAAAACCAAAGTGGGAGGTGAGGGTGTCATCAACTCAAACCACAGTGAAGGCAGGAGACAGACACACCATGGGAGGAAAGACAGTACAGCAAAACTAAAGTGGGAGGTGAGGGTGTCATCAACTCAAACCACAGTGAAGCATGCAGCTGCAGGAGACAGACACATCATGGAAGGGGAAGGTCGCCCGTCCTCACCTTGACCCTTGCTGCGGGCTGGCGCTGCTCATCCCTGTACATGTCCAGCTGGTTCCCATACTCTGCTGGCTTCAGGTTCTCATGATAGTTCTGCCTGGCCAGCTTGATACGTGTGTTTTCACGTGACAGCTGGACGGGGTCATCGGCCCTGGAAGGGTCAAGGACGTCGTTGGTGCGAGTGAAAGGAATGAAGTCTGTGTGTTTGGTGAGGGCCTGAACGTTGCCTCGCTCGTCCGTGGTGGGTGAGAAGCTGTGGTTGGGGCGATAGTAATTATGGGCCTCCGCATCAAAGTCCGTTTCAAAATCTCTGGCAGCGTTGTGTCCCGTCTTTCGCTTCACCGCCGGCACTGGAGGGGACAGGCTCCGATTGGCCGGTCGGTACTTCCCGTTGCGATTTACCGGAGGAGAACGAGAACGATGAGACACATCCCCGTTGGCAAGAGATCTATGACCCTGCTGACTACGACCCTGTCTGTGCTCTCCGTCCACGACATCAGAGTCAGCATGCAGGTGGTCGTGGCTGGCTGTGGGATCAGGGCGGGCCTGCCTCTCTGTGGGGATTACCTGCTTGTTCAGCTCCACCAGGTACTGCAGCTGCCGCTCCCGCTTCACGCGCCGCTCTTCACTCTCCTGACGCTTCTGCTCATAGAACAGATCCTTCTCCGACTGCTTCACTGCCGCCTTCTGCTTGGGGTTCTGGTAGTTCCAGGTGGCTGGCTTGCCTGACCAACACAACAGACACAGTCCACAATGCATCTGATGGTTTCCTTTTGGAGGGGATGTACAGAGCTTGTCATGATTCAAAGAACTAGAAGAAGAGTGAAAAGTTGAAGAACTGACAGAACAATTCTCTTTTTAATTAGTAGAAGCAAAAAATCTGCATATTGCTTTGTTCTGTCATTTTCAAAAGTATCATTGTTGTTCCTATCATCGTCATTAACAGGAATATTTGTATCATTATCGTTGTTATTATCCTCATTGTCATTACTGTTGTTATCATAATTATCATCACATTTACCATTAATATCTATCATTATTCTGATGTTGACATAATTACAATAGTGTTACGGCTATATCATCATTATCACCGTCTTGATCAAACATGTCCTTCAATCCTGCACTGTCCTCAACCTACAAGGCCAAACTGTATCTTTTTGTCGTTTCTGTCAAACTGTACCTTTTTGTCGTTTCTGTCAAACTGTACCTTTGTGTGGTATCTGTCAAACTGTTGTCATTTCTGTCAAACTGTACCTTTTTGTCGTTTCTGTCAAACTGTTGTCGTTTCTGTCAAACTGTACCTTTCTGTGGTTTCTGTCAAACTGTACCTTTCTGTGGTTTCTGTCAAACTGTACCTTTCTGTGGTTTCTCTCAAACTGTACCTTTCTGTGGTTTCTGTCAAACTGTATCTTTCTGTGGTTTCTGTCAAACTGCACCTTTCTGTGGTTTCTGTCAAACTGTACCTTTGGTGGTTTCTCTCAAACTGTACCTTTTTGTCGTTTCTCTCAAACTGTACCTTTCTGTGGTTTCTGTCAAACTGTACCTTTCTGTGGTTTCTGTCAAACAGTATCTTTCTGTGGTTTCTGTCAAAATGTACCTTTTTGTGGTTTCTGTGGTTTCTGTCAAACTGTACCTTTTTGTGGTTTCTGTCAAACTGTACCTTTCTGTGGTTTCTGTCAAACTGTATCTTTCTGTGGTCTCTGTCAAACTGTACCTTTCTGTGTTTCTGTCAAACTGTACCTTTCTGTGGTTTCTGTCAAACTGTACCTTTGGTGATTTCTGTCAAACTGTACCTTTGGTGGTTTCTGTTAAACTGTACCTTTTTGTGGTTTCTGTCAAACTGTACCTTTTTGTGGTTTCTGTCAAACTGTACCTTTGGTGGTTTCTGTCAAACTGTACCTTTCTGTGGTTTCTGTCAAACTGTATCTTTCTGTGGTTTCTGTCAAACTGTACCTTTCTGTGATTTCTGTCAAACTGTATTTTGCTGTGGTTTCTGTCAAACTGTACCTTTCTGTGGTTTCTGTCAAACTGTACCTTTCTGGGGTTTTTTGTGGTTTCTGTCAAACTGTACCTTTCTGTGGTTTCTGTCAAACTGCACCTTTCTGTGGTTTCTGTCAAACTGTACCTTTCTGTGGTTTCTGTCAAACTGTACCTTTGGTGGTTTCTGTCAAACTGTACCTTTCTGTGGTTTCTGTCAAACTGTGCCTTTGGTGGTTTCTGTCAAACTGTACCTTTGGTGGTTTCTGTCAAACTGTACCTTTCTGTGGTTTCTGTCAAACTGTACCTTTGGTGGTTTCTGTCAAACTGTACCTTTCTGTGGTTTCTGTCAAACTGTGCCTTTTTGTGGTTTCTGTCAAACTGTACCTTTCTGTGGTTTCTCTCAAACTGTTGTCGTTTCTGTCAAACATGGGGAGTTTGTATTATACTCCCTGTTTGGCTAGTATACTTACCATGTCAGACCATAGCATTCCATGGCAGTTAGTCAGCTCTGCCAGGCCGAAGATTTTGTGTGGCTAATGCAGTAATAAGACAGTCACGTGACGCCCACCCTACTTCCGCGGAAGGAAGAAGCCGGTGTAAACTTCCTGTACCTCATTCGTCGAGGCCTGTACGCCAGGTAACCCCAAGGACCTTGGCGCTAGTGGGGAAGGTAGGGCGGGCATTAGAGTCTGACATGGTAAGTATACTAGCCAAACAGGGAGTATAATACAAACTCCCCATTTTGGCGTCATATACTGTACCATGTCAGACCATAGCAGAATTTATCGCAAAAGGAGGAGGGCGAGTGCCCTAGTGGTTCTTGGGGTTAACCGATATGGCTGCATTAGCCGCCACAAAGGATATCCCTTTAGAACCGTCAGCCCTGGTCATGCGGATGTCCCTTAAATAAAAGTTTATTAAGGGATTCTCTGAACGACATTAGGCTGCCTCCAGGAGTTGGCGCAGGGGGACAGAGTGCTGGAAAGCTGCAGAAGCGGCCAGTGCTCCGACCTCATGGGCTCAGGGGGACAAGACGGGGAGGGCCTTGGACGCCTGGGCATAGGCCGATTTGACCATCTTGGACAGCCACCTAGAGATAGTGCCAGCTGAGATGTCTTTCTTATTATTGGGCTTGATGGAAATAAGGAGACGTCTCTGAGAAGCGCGCCTGGGGCGCGAACGTTCCCAGTAGTGTCTTAGACACCTGGAAGGGCACAGAACCATGTGACCACAGCTCTCTCCGCCTAGGATATCCGCCAATGAGCGGATGACGAGGTAGGGGGAGGGACTACCGGGTTCCTGGTTCTTAGCTAGGAATTTGGGAAGGAACTTTAGGGAGACAGAGCCGTCCCTGTGGAAGGCAATGTCTCTGGGGTCCCCGCTGAGAGCGTGGATCTCGCTTCGCCTCCTGGCCGAAGCCAGGGCGAGGAGAAAGGTGGTCTTCATAGAGAGAAGATCAAAGGGAAGGGAGGAGATAGGCTCGAAAGGTGGTTTCCTGAGAACGTCAAGTGCAGTGAAGAGGTCCCAAAGGGGAACGCGCCTTGGGGATTGGGCCTCACGAAGGGCCACCCCTCTAGAGATCTCTCTGCGAAGGAAGTCATTCTCAAAGGAAGGTCCGCCCAGTTGGCGGATGGTCGTGCAGATGGCCGACCTGTAGCCCCGTATGGAGCTGGGTGAGAGCTTAAGGTGGGGCAGAAAATTTCCTATCTGGATATAGGAGGGGCGATTGTGTGGAACAGAGTTTTCTTTGCACCATGAGACCCATTTCCTCCATCTGTAATCGTAAAGCGACTCAGTGCTAGCTCTGCGAGAGGCCATGGCTAGGTCTCGGAGGTCCTGAGAGGCCCCGGCGTTGGAGGGGATGTTGAGGATGGACTGGGACCTGTCCGCTTGGGAGGTGGGGTTAGATGCTCGCAATCGGGCTGGCACAGAAGCCAGGCGTGGTGGCGAAGCATCTGGGGATTGGAGTGGGGGCGACACGAGCGGGGTTGCCTGAGCATGTCCTACCGGGCGTTCAACTGGAGAGGGGGTACGTGAGTGAGGAACTTGAGGTCCGGAAACCAGGACTGAGTGGGCCACCATGGGGCTATGAGGATGAGCCTGGGTCCCTCGAGTCTCGCCTTCCTGATCACCTTGTGGAGGATCGGGAAGGGGGGAAAGGCGTAAGCTATGAGGCCGGACCAGGGGAGGGAGAGGGCGTCGATGGCGTATGCCTGAGGATTCGGGACGGGAGACACATACACTGGCAGACGATGATTGAATCGGGTGGCGAACAGGTCGATCATGGGTCTGAACCAATGTGTCCACACCGTGGTTAGTGTATGCCTGCTGAGGGTCCATTCCGTGTGGAGGACGGACCTGGAGCGGCTGAGAGAGTCTGCCAGGATGTTGTGCGTCCCCGCTATGTGCCTCGCGCGAAGGGTGATTCCTTGCGTGTGACACCAGCGGAGGAGGACCTGTCCGGAGGGGAGGCTGATGGAGCGTGCCCCCCCCCCCCCCCCCCCCCCCCCCTTTTGTTGATGTAACAGGCTACCGAGGTGTTGTCCATGAGAAGGAGAACAAATCGGTGCGAGACCAGGGTCTGGAAGTGGAGGAGGGCTAGCCTGACTGCCTCCAGTTCCAGGATATTGATGTGGTGACGGGCAGTCAATGGGTCCCACACCCCGAGGCGTGACTGCTCTCCAAGTGGGCCCCCCAGCCTGAGTTGGAGGTGTATGTGTAAAGTTCTAGGGCCTGGGATGGGAGGGAGATGGGAACTCCGGGGCTCAGGGTGGAGGGGCTGAGCCACTCCTCCGTGGCCCAAAAGAACCAAGGCCCAAGGGGAATGGTCTGGTCCCAGCGGTCGGTGGTCTGCGACCAACGACAGAGGAACTCCCTTTGAAGCTGTCGCTTGGGAACCCTGCCTAGGCGAATGAGAGGCGACAGGGACTCCATCATCCCCAGAAGGGAGGAAAGTGTCCTTGTCAACGTGCGGGGAGAGAGGCGAAGGTGGGAGATGAGGTCCATCAGGCGGGTGGACCTCTCCGGGGTCGGGGAGACTAGCATGGAGGTGGTGTCGAAACTCATGCCCAGGAAGGAGAATCTCTGACTGGGCGAGAGCTTGCATTTGGTGGGGTTGGAATGAGGATCTGAAAGTAAGCGTCCCTGAGATCTATAGAAGTGGCCCAGTCCAGATGGTGGATGGAGTCTCTGATCTGGGCCGGGGTCTCCATCTTGAATTTGGTTGGTCTGAGGAACTTGTTGAGTGGGGAAAGGTCGAGGATGGGCCTCCAGCCTCCCGAGGACTTGGGAACCATGAACAGGTGAGAGTAAAACCTGGGGTTGGGGTGGGGTATCTCGGTGATGGCGCCCTTCCGGAGAAGTTCTTTGACTTCCAGGTGAAGGGCCTCCAACCGGGTGGGATGGGGATCGCTGGGGGAAGGAGGAGGAGAGGACAGCGGGGGGGGGGGGGGGGGGTTCGTGTGCCTAGGGCAGACGGAACCCCTCCTGTAACACTGACACTATCCAGGGGTTGAGTCCCATACGCCGCCACTGGTGGGCATGTTGGGACAGACTGCCTGCCAGAGGGGCCGAGGGGCCGGGGAGGGGTGAGAAGTCTGCCAGTTCTCGCTCTTCCGAAGGTGAGTCTGCTAGTCACCTCCAAGGCCGGGCCTGTTGGCCGAACCGAAAATTCTGTTGGGGGGTTTTCGGTTTCGACCTAGGCGCGGCGGAAGTAGGGCGTCTGGCGGGCCTTGAGGTGCGAGGGGGGCCTGATCGGGGTAGGGCTGGGGTCTGGCAGAGGGCAGGGCCGGACGGGAGAAGGGTCCAGAAGGGCGATGTTGGCGAGGGGGCTTGACCGCAAAAGACGCAGCCTGATTGCGTTCCTCGACTGCATGGGTGATGACAGCAGTAGAATAGTCGCCGAAAAGCAACTGCTCCTGACCCGGGATGCACCCTAAGGCCGCCTTGAGTGCCGGGGAGAGATTGGCCTGTGATAACACAGCATTTCTCACTGCCAACAGGCAGTTAAAGTGACTCCTGGCTGCGCTGTCCGCCGCAGCCCAAAGGTGATGCGATATCTTGTTGACAAGAAAGCGCATCAGGATCGCCAAACAGGCTAGGGTCTGTCTCAGTGTCGTCAGGGTCCGAAGACACAGAGGCAGTGCCGCCCTCCTTTGCCCAGAGCTCCTCCGCTCGCTGCAGGAACAAGTCAATGAAGGCATGTCCCGCGGTGGTGTGAAGAATGCCAGTCCTGGCAATTCTGTCCCACTCCAAGTTCTTGATAGAAACAGGGGTGGAAGTGGGAGGGGCGAGGTTGGGCGTGAGCCTGAGGTCAGCAGGGGAAATGGCAATGTCCCTGGTGGCCAGATTGGCAGAGGAGAGGGAAAGGACATGGGGGCCATGACGCGGGTCCTTGAGGAAAACTACTGGAGCCGCGTTAGGGGCTGACAAGAAGTCAATCCCCAGTGGAGGGACAGCATGTGCACCCCTGGCGAAAGATGCCGATCTGTCCCACAAGGGAGTGAGGGTCTGGGGGGCGACTATCCTTGGCTGTGATCGCTGGGCAGGGGGGGAACCAGTGGAATGGCTAAAGGAGAAAATGTCAGAGGGAGGGGATTCCCTAACAACAAGATCTGGGCGCCAGCTCTCCAAGATGGAAAGGTCACCAGACTGGGGGAGGGAGTCCTCGACCCCGTCCTCGAGTTGTGGGTCAGAGTATTCCTGAAGGGGATGTTCAGATCCACCTTCAGAGGGCCAGGGCAGGGGTGCATGGGAGTCCCGCCCTCGTTGGGTAGTGGGGAAAAACGAGGACGGGTCCCTGGTGGCTCCATACTCAGCGGGCAGACTAGGGGATCGCCGATCGGACAGCGCCCGAGAGGAAGGGGGGCCCAGGTCGATCCAGCTCTGGGAGGCCGGATGCCACATGTGACCGGAGGTGGAGTCGGAATGGGTGTCAGCCCTAAGCCACTGATTTCTCTCGGGGGAATAGAGCCACCAGTCCCCAGGGAGTACGATGGGCTGTGGCGGCCCTGGGGCAGAGTCTCCTCGGGGACCCGGGTAACCTTGGGCACCAAGGGGAGGGTAGCGAGAAGGCGAGCTGTCTCGCACCCGCCCCAGGGAGAGCACTGCCTCCTGCATCTCCCGGGTGCGGTCCGTGCCGGCCCCCTGCATGGCAGGGTGGCCAGTGGGTGGTACGGTAGCCGAGCCTCCTGGCCATGTGGAAGCGGACTGGGATGGCTGCGGTGACGAGTCCACCTCAAAGGACGAAGGGTTACCCCTGGTCCCGCTGGTCGATCCTCCCCCCGGAGGAATGGGACCGCAGACGCTGCCCAACAGGGAAGCGAAAGAAGTCCGCTCCCCAACGTCCTGTACCCCTAGGGGAGAGTTCAACGGTCGATCGGGGTGGTTCGACCGTCGGGGGTGAGGGCGCAGATCCGACCTGGTCGATGCCTGCGTCCCTGACCCGGGGTTGTGGTCAGTGGGGGGGTCCCACCAAAGACTGCCCACAACCCCTCCACCGGAGTGATGATGCTCCTTGTGTCCGAGTCGTGGGTGAACCCGGACACGGTTGGGGAGAGCGTGATTCGACTGCGTGATGTTAGTGGGGGGGTAGCTAGCGTCACGAGTCTCATCTGATCGGGTGACGGGCGGTGATTCCGGCTGCGAGTCGTCACCCGTGCCGGTCCGGGTCTCGGCAAGGGTCCCCAGGGGCCGATGATCGCCGGACGCAGCATGATAGGCGAGAGTCTCCTTGTGCGATCAAAGGTGAACAGGCGATTTGGCCGAAGAACGGGAAGATTTTGAACAGGCATGTCCTTTCATGGGGCCTTGCCTTTGGATTTAGATTTAGAGGCAGTATCCAAAGAAAAACAGTCGGCAATGACGGCCGATTGCCAGTTCGACCCAGCCGATTGCCTGTTCGACTTCGATCGTAACGATCGTGTGTCCGCCGATCGGGTAGAGGAGGAATCGTAACGATGGTCGCGCGTCCCCTGCGCGGAACCCTCCTCCACACCGACCGTACGCTCATAGGTGTGAGCGGTTTATCCCCTGGAATTGACACTGGGGTCCTCTGGGGCAGAGAGCGACTCCTGAACAAAGGAGCGGCTCGACCCGTTAGTGTCCTTCACCATGTTGGGCACTGGTGGCGAGACAAACACGGAACGCACGATCGCAAAGGGGAGACAAAGAGGTGGATCGAGGGATAGAAAGAGCTCGAACAACCTCTGGAGGGGCACTGGTAGTGCGATAAATGCACTGAAATCGCGCTGTTCAATCAAAGAAGCTCGATCGTATGTGCCGCCGGTATTGGCCGGTCGAAACAAAATGGCTGAAAGACCGGCAAAAGGAATGGAAACTGAGTGAAACGACGAGGAAGGTCGTCGAATCAGGTATCCGAATGGAAGGAGAAGCGAAATGGGACTCGCAGACAAAGGGCTGTAAAGGCTAATTACAGCGAGGAGATGTGGAACCGGCAATGTAGTTCCAAAATTCCGAACTGCGAGATGCACGGAAAGCAAAGTCACGAGTGCCGAGAACAAGGCACGAACGCGAGAAGCGTGTGGTTAATAAAAATCAATAAAACACGCCAAACCAAAGCCTCACCGGCAAGGGTAAGGGTTCAGCGCGCAAGCCACAACAAAACAAGTAAAGAAGCAAACACAAGGCTATCTTAACACAACGGCAAAGAAAAGGCGAGACAGAGCACAAGACTTATCTTGCTTGGACGGCAGGCCGAGAGAGAATGACGTACAGGAAGTTTACACCGGCTTCTTCCTTCCGCGGAAGTAGGGTGGGCGTCACGTGACTGTCTTATTACTGCATTAGCCACACAAAATCTTCGGCCTGGCAGAGCTGACTAACTGCCGTGGAATGCTATGGTCTGACATGGTACAGTATATGACGCCAAATGTACCTTTGGTGGTTTCTGTCAAACTGTACCTTTCTGTGGTTTCTGTCAAACTGCACCTTTCTGTGGTTTCTGTCAAACTGTAGCTTTCTGGGTTTTTTTGTGGTTTCTGTCAAACTGTATCTTTCTGTGGTTTCTGTCAAACTGTACCTTTCTGTGGTTTCTGTTAAACTGTACCTTTCTGTGGTTTCTGTCAAACTGTACCTTTTTGTGGTTTCTGTGGTTTCTGTCAAACTGTACCTTTCTGGGGTTTCTGTCAAACTGTATCTTTCTGTGATTTCTGTCAAACTGTACCTTTCTGTGGTTTCTGTCAAACTGTATCTTTCTGTGGTTTCTGTCAAACTGTACCTTTCTGTGGTTTCTGTCAAACTGTATCTTTCTGTGGTTTCTGTCAAACTGTACCTTTCTGGGGTTTCTGTCAAACTGTACCTTTGGTGGTTTCTGTCAAACTGTACCTTTCTGGGGTTTCTGTCAAACTGTACCTTTTTGTGGTTTCTGTCAAACTGTACCTTTGGTGGTTTCTGTCAAACTGTACCTTTTTGTGGTTTCTGTGGTTTCTGTCAAACTGTACCTTTCTGTGGTTTCTGTCAAACTGTACCTTTGGTGGTTTCTGTCAAACTGTACCTTTCTGTGGTTTCTGTCAAACTGTACCTTTCTGGGGTTTCTGTTAAACTGTATCTTTCTGTGGTTTCTGTCAAACTGTACCTTTCTGTGGTTTCTGTCAAACTGTACCTTTGGTGGTTTCTGTCAAACTGTACCTTTCTGGGGTTTCTGTCAAACTGTACCTTTCTGGGGTTTCTGTCAAACTGTACCTTTCTGGGGTTTCTGTCAAACTGTACCTTTCTGGGTTTTTTTTTGTAGTTTCTGTCAAACTGTATCTTTCTGTGGTTTCTGTCAAACTGTACCTTTCTGCGGTTTCTGTCAAACTGTACCTTTCTGGGGTTTCTGTCAAACTGTATCTTTCTGGGGTTTCTGTCAAACTGTACCTTTCTGGGTTTTTTTGTGGTTTCTGTCAAACTGTATCTTTCTGTGGTTTCTGTCAAAGTGTACCTTTCTGTGATTTCTGTCAAACTGTACCTTTCTGTGGTTTCTGTCAAACTGTACCTTTCTGTGGTTTCTGTCAAACTGTACCTTTTTGTTGTTTATGTCAAACTGTACCTTTTTGTTGTTTCTGTGGTTTCTGTCTGTTCTGGTTGGAAGGTGGTGGTTTTCCTCTCACATTTTGCGCTGGCTTTTTCCGCTCTGCACTTCTCGTTCGGACATTTTTGGCATCTTTGGCGGTGGCAGCAGCGGCGGTGGTGGTGTTGGGTGGGAGACCCTTGAATTCAATCTCCACTTCACTCATTTCTTTCACCAGTCCGTTGGAGAGAGACAGCTGTTCATCTGTATGTATGCACATGTACACACACACACACACACACACACACACACACAAAACGCGCATACACACACACACACCACACACACACACACACACGCACATACATACATACACACACACACACATACACACACACACACACATGCGCACACACACATACACACACACACACAAATGCGCACACACACACACACACACACACATACACACACTCACAGAGAACAAGTCAATGGTCAATTGCTGTACTCACGGAAACAATTCCAGAACAAGTATTATTCTTCCTGTTGTTTGTTGTTTCTCTGTCTGTCTAAAACCTTCAACACGGAGTCAGCTTCAAAGCATACCAGTGAATCACATAGCTGACAGACTGACATGTCTCTCTTTCCACTGTCCCCTCCTCACCTCCCCTCCCTCCTTCTCATCCCTCTTCCCTCCCTCTGCTCTCTCTCAACTCTTTCATCACTCAATTAGAGAGTGACAGTACTTCAATTGCATTTTATTGCACTCATATTCGCACATGCACACACTCACTCACATACACACACACACACACACACACACACACACACACACACACACACATACACACACTCACACACACGCACACGCACGCACACACTCACACACACACATAAAAACTGAGGTTTGTTTCTGCATGTAGGGCAGTTATCTCTCCCTCTGTTTCAGTCTGTCTGTCTGTCTAAATGTCTCTCTCCCTCTGTACCACATTTTCTCCTCTGTTCCAGGTATCCATTTCAGTCCATCACCATCCCCATTTTCCCCCCTCTGACATCAAAATAATGATTCCCAGCAGAACTACTAAACAACAGATCAATCACACAATGAAGCCTCCTCTCAAAATGTGAAAGCTTGCATCCGACATCACTTGACCACACCATCAAAGGAGAAGAACAGGAGCCATGACTGGGAGCTAACCGGTCTGGGGGCAAATTCAGTGGGGGACGTGGAAAGTTGCGAGGCGACTGGGTTGGCAAGCGGCTGGGGGTCAACCGCTGGTTTTAGTGTAGGGGTCGTGAGAGCTTGCGCATCGCCCTTGAGCGCTGGGTGGGCGTCGAAGCCCTGTAGGGTGGGGACGGGGCAGGAGATCCTGTTACTTTCGTGGCGAGGTCCCTGGTGGCAGGGTCATGTGGTGCAGTCTGGGTGGAGGGCTGGGTGGGGAAAAAAGTAATACTGACTGCAGACAGTGGAGGAGAGAATGGGGATCTCCAAGTTTCTCTGAGGGTGAATGATAGAGTGGGAAAAAAAACGTCTTTTTCTGTGAACTAGACACACTTATCTTTCGATAGAGTCGAAAAAAAAACAACTGTTGGTCTGAGAATTGGACACACTTACCTTTTAATAGAGTGGGGGGAAAAAATGCCTCATTCTGTAAATTGGACACAATTATCTTTTGATAGAGGGGAAAATAACCCTGTGTTGTTCTGTGAATTGGACACAATTATCTTTGATAGAGGGAAAATAACCCTGTGTTGTTCTGTGAATTGGACACAATTATCTTTTGATAGAGTGGAAAAAAAATGCCTCGTTCTGTGAATTGGACACAATTATCTTTTGATAGAGGGGAAAATAACCCTGTGTTGTTCTGTGAATTGGACACAATTATCTTTTGATAGAGGGGAAAATAACCCTGTGTTGTTCTGTGAATTGGACACAATTATCTTTTGATAGAGGGGAAAATAACCCTGTGTTGTTCTGTGAATTGGACACAATTATCTTTTGATAGAGTGGAAAAAAAATGCCTCGTTCTGTGAATTGGACACAATTATCTTTTGATAGAGGGGAAAATAACCCTGTGTTGTTCTGTGAATTGGACACAATTATCTTTTGATAGAGTGGGAAAAAAATGCCTCGTTCTGTGAATTGGACACAATTATCTTTTGATAGAGAGGAAAATAACCCTGTGTTGTTCTGTGAATTGGACACAATTATCTTTTGACAGAGTGGAAAAAAAAACCTGTGTTGTTCTGTGAATTGGACACAATTATCTTTTGATAGAGGGGAAAAAACCCCTGTGTTGTTCTGTGAATTGGACACAATTATCTTTTGACAGAGTGGGAAAAAAAAAAGCCTGTGTTGTTCTGTGAATTGGACACACTTATCTTTTGACAGAATGGAAAAAAAAAAAACTGTGTTGTTCTGTGAATTGGACACAATTATCTTTTGACAGAGTGGAAAAAAAAACCTGTGTTGTTCTGTGAATTGGACACACTTATCTTTTGACAGAGTGGAAAAAAACCCTGCCTCATTCTGACACAATTATCTTTCGATAGAGTGGAAAAAAACCCCAAAAAAACCTGTCTTGTTCTGTGAAACACACACACTTATCTTTCCTCAAACTGTTAGCAGTATGCAGTCTATCCTGTGCATTTTCCGTGCCATGCCTTGTCCTGCTCTATGGCGCAGTGTAGTGCATAAGTGTCCATGCTATCTTCAGTCATGCTCTACCAAATACATTAAGTCACAACTCTGGGGTGCCAGCTGTCTCCTTCAGCGTTTCACTCCCTATCATAAATATATGCGTGGATCAGAGGTCATGGGAAAAGAGGGAACACAGAAACATATGATTCCTTTTCTTCTCTTTTTTCTGGTTTTTTTTTTTTTTTTTTTGTTGTTGTTGAGAACTGAACTGGGTATTCCATAGAGCCGAATCAAAACTTTCAGCATTACAAATTATAGATATCTTGTCCAGCTGGAAGGTTTCAAAACTGATGGTCAAATCTGAAACCTGGGGGTCAAATCTGAAACCTGGGGGTCAAATCTGAAACCTGGGGGTCAAATCTAAGGAGACACATTCAAGCATTCACCTTTTTACACCTAATGATTCAATCAGTGTATCATAATGTATCATAATATACATTTAATGATTTCGTGTGTGTGTGTGTGTATTTTGTATGCGTCTCATGTAACAATAACATATGACACCTGAATATAACCACTCAAATGACATGGCTTGCTTTACATATGACGCCTGAATAAAGACCACTCAAATGACATGGCTTGCTTTCCATATGACACCTGAATAAATACCACTCAAATGACATGGCTTGCTTTACATATGACACCTGAATAAAGACCACTCAAATGACATGGCTTGCTTTACATATGACACCTGAATAAATACCACTCAAATGACATGGCTTGCTTTCCATATGCATGCACAGAAGAGAATCTCCATATCCATATGTTGTCTCCATATGTTCATAAACACTGGATCAGACGTCCACCACAGGTCAAAGCTTCACTCAATTCCCATACTGTTCTTTGCTGATGATATCATGTCACTGTTCATAAACACTGGATCAGACGTCCACCACAGGTCAAAGCTTCACTCAATTCCCATACTGTTCTTTGCTGATGATTTCTTCTCTTCTGACTGTGCCAGTAGTTGCACAGCCGGTTTTTTCGGAAGTGTTTGGTGATTTTTTTTTTCCCATCACCATATTTGTGTGAAGCCATCAGTGAGAACCCTGTGCGGAATTGTTCCTTTGGCAAGAATACTTTATGGAAAGCATTGTTGAAGATACAGGAAGGGGATAGTAAGTGCAAGTATTTCACGTTTCTAAGAACTAAATGGTACACAGTACCTGAATAGTGAAACACATTGTCGTTTTCCAAATTTTGCCAATCTGTTTTGGAAATTTGGAAGTCAATCAATGGGCTGGTGCTTTTGAAACATCTGTGCGTCATTATGACACTCATGGTGAAATCTGAAATATCATCCTCAATATGTAAAATCTGTGTGCAATAGACCTGCAGTTGTGCATTATCAGGAACATTAATCTATAGATGTTTGCCCTTTTTGACAAGGCAGAATTTGTACATTGACAGTCTATTTCTTAACTAATTAAGTTCAAAAGCACCAAGTTTATCCAAGCTTGAAGTGTTAGAACACTGACAGTGTACAAAATGCTAATCAATCCTCTCCCACAAAACATGTTAAAAGAAGTGATTCAAAACAAAGGACGATAGCCATCATCATAATGACAGCAATAACAGAGGGGGGAATGTTTCAACACATTTCAGTCAGCTAGCTGATTCATTAACATCAATTATACATGAACAGTGCCACTCAAATACAGTACATTGAAACCCTGTAGGTCTTTGACTCCCCCACATCATACATTTGTCAATGCTGGCCATACGTTCATCATCAACCAGTGGCTATCTCCTCACCATACATTTGTCAGTCATGGCCATACGTTCATCATCAACCAGTGGCTATCTCCTCACCATACATTTGTCAGTCCTGGCCATACATTCATTATGAACCAGTGGCTATCTCCTCACCCTACATTTGTCAGTCCTGGCCATACATTCATTATGAACCAGTGGCTATCTCCTCACCCTACATTTGTCAGTCCTGGCCATACGTTCATTATGAGCCAGTGGCTATCTCCTCACCATACATTTGTCAGTGCGGCCATACGTTCATTATGAGCCAGTGGTTATCTCCTCACCCTACATTTGTCAGTACTGGCCACACATTCATTATGAACCAGTGGCTATCTCCTCACCCTACATTTGTCAGTGCTGGCCATACATTCATTATGAACCAGTGGCTATCTCCTCACCCTACATTTGTCAGTGCTGGCCATACATTCATTATGAACCAGTGGCTATCTCCTCACCCTACATTTGTCAGTGCTGGCCATACATTCATTATGAACCAGTGGCTATCTCCTCACCCTACATTTGTCAGTGCTGGCCATACATTCATTATGAACCAGTGGCTATCTCCTCACCATACACTTGTCAGTGCTGGCCATACATTCATTATGAACCAATGGCTATCTCACCACAGGTCACCCAACAGTCACATGCTAAAAGTGACCGTGTCTTACCTTTTAGGTGATGGGTCCAAGTCTTCTGACAGCTGACTGCAGACATTTGTCCTGAACTTTTAGGTGATGGGTCTAAGTCTTCTGACAGCTGACTGCAGACATTTGTCTTGAACTTTTAGGTGATGGGTCTAAGTCTACAGACAGCTGACTGCGGACGTTTGTCCTGAACTTTTAGGTGATGGGTCTAAGTCTACAGACAGTTGACTGCAGACGTTTGTCCTGAACTTTTAGGTGATGGGTCTAAGTCTACAGACAGGTGACTGCAGACATTTGTCCTGAACTTTTAGGTGATGGATCTAAGTCTACTGACAGTTGACTGCGGACGTTTGTCCTGAACTGACTTGGTGAGAAGAGGGCATGAAGTGTGGTCATCCACTTACAGGTGGGGGGGGGGGGAGGGGGGAGTGAGGTGGGGGTGAGAATGTGATGCAAGCATTTCATTTACTCACTGGCCACATGGAGCACAAGATAATGCCTTTTTGTCTCAGTAACAAACCATGGGGGTCGGCTAATTTCAGCTGTCCCAGAGCTGCTCCAGACATTCCGCCTTTGCTCCCCACATAGGAATTTCAATGGAAAATAATTCACCTTTGCTCCACACATAGGAATTTCAATGGAAAATAATTCACCTTTGCTCCCCACATAGGAATTTCAATGGAAAATAATTTGCCTTTGCTCCGCACATAGGAATTTCAATGGAAAATAATTCGCCTTTGCTCCACACATAGGAATTTCAATGGAAAATAATTCGCCTTTGCTCCCACACATAGGAATTTCAATGGGAAATAATTCACCTTTGCTCCGCACATAGGAATTTCAATGGAAAATAATTCGCCTTTGCTCCGCACATAGGAATTTCAATGGAAAATAATTCGCCTTTGCTCCGCACATAGGAATTTCAATGGGAAATAATTCGCCTTTGCTCCTCACATAGGAATTTCAATGGAAAATAATTTGCCTTTGCTCCACACATAGGAATTTCAATGGGAAATAATTCGCCTTTGCTCCCACACATAGAAATTTCAATGGGAAATAATTTGCCTTTGCTCCACACATAGGAATTTCAATGGAAAATAATTCATCTTTGCTCTGCACATAGGAATTTCAATGGGAAACAATTCACCTTTGCTCCCCACATAGGAATTTCAATGGAAAATAATTCGCCTTTGCTCCCCTCATAGGAATTTCAATAGGAAATAATTCTCCAGCAGTGAAGGATTTTTAAACAAACAAACATACAAGCAAGAGAAGGCTAGTTTTATACCCAAGATGAAACAAGGGATTTTAAACAACAAACAAACAAACATACAAGCAAGAGAAGGCCAGTTTTATACCCATGATGAAACAAGGGATTTTAAACAACAAACAAACAAAATACAAGCAAGAGAAGGCCAGTTTTATACCCATGATGAAACAAACACATTTTCAAAATATGTCCACAGCTTGACAATGGGAGCTAAACATGACTTTCCTTGCTCATCACCGACTGTCATGTCACCCATGACATATGTTTTGTACTTTGTACTGACCCATGTCCTTTGAGATGTGTGGAACTGGACTATACCATACCACTGTGTTTTGTGTAATCTTATATTACTATGAGGTTCTTTGTGATAAATATACCATCCCTCGCTGTTTAATACCATCTTATTCCCGTCTTAGCTGTTCAGTGATAGTAATAGAATCCCATGGTGTTTTGTGTTGTCTTACATCAAGCTCAGCTGTTCCATGATAGCAATACAATCCCATGGTGTTTTGTGTTGTCTTATATCAATTTCAGCTGTTCAGTGATAGCAATACAATCCCATTGTGTTTTGTGTTGTCTTACATCAAGCTCAGCTGTTCCATGATAGCAATACAATCCCATGGTGTTTTGTGTTGTCTTATATCAATTTCAGCTGTTCAGTGATAGCAATACAATCCCATGGTGTTTTGTGTTGTCTTATATCAATTTCAGCTGTTCAGTGATCGCAATACAATCCCATGGTGTTCTGTGTTGTCTTATATCAATTTCAGCTGTTCAGTGATAGCAATACAATCCCATGGTGTTTTGTGTTGTCTTATATCAATTTCCGCTGTTCAGTGATAGCAATACAATCCCATGGTGTTTTGTGTTGTCTTATATCAATTTCCGCTGTTCAGTGATAGCAATACAATCCCATGGTGTTTTGTGTTGTCTTATATCAATTTCAGCTGTTCAGTGATTGTAATACAATCCCAGGGTGTTTTGTGTTTTCTTATATCACTCTTAGCTGTTCAGTGATTGTAATACAATCCCAGGGTGTTTTGTGTTGTCTTATATCAATCTCAGCTGTTTAGTGATAGTAATACAATCCTAGGGTGTTTTGTGTTGTCTTGTGCCACTCTGAACAGTTATGTAATAGAAGCAAAAAAATGATCCCATTGTGTTTTGTGCTGTCTTATATACAATTCTGAGCTGTTTTATGATAGCACTATCCCACTGTGTTTTGTGCTGTCATATATGCCATTCTGGGCTGTTTTATGATAGCACTATCCCACTGTGTTTTGTGCTGTCATATATGCCATTCTGGGCTGTTTTATGATAGCACTATCCCACTGTGTTTTGTGCTGTCATATATGCCATTCTGGGCTGTTTTATGATAGCACTATCCCACTGTGTTTTGTGCTGTCATATATGCCATTCTGGGCTGTTTTATGATAGCACTCTCCCACTGTGTTTTGTGCTGTCATATATGCCATTCTGGGCTGTTTTATGATAGCACTATCCCACTGTGTTTTGTGCTGTCATATATGCCATTCTGGGCTGTTTTATGATAGCACTCTCCCACTGTGTTTTGTGCTGTCATATATGCCATTCTGGGCTGTTTTATGATAGCACTCTCCCACTGTGTTTTGTGCTGTCATATATGCCATTCTGAGCTGTTTTATGATAACACTATCCCAATGTGTTTTGTGTTGTATTATAACCACTTTAAGCAGCGTTTTAAATGCACCACTCTAAGGCACTATGTACTGTGCTGAACCGTTTAAGTTGTAGCTGATCATGCTTTCTTAACCGTTCCACACCTCATCTCTGAATGCTTACAAATCTCTCCCTCCCTCCCTAAATTACAGTAATGCCATATCCTTGTGCTTACATGCTATGTTAACTTATATTGTAAACCCTCATCATGGTGAGATCTGGATTAAAGACGAGGATATCAATACTTACATATATTCCACAAAATGAATTTGTCCTTTCTCTCTCTCTCTCTCTCTCTCACACACACACACACACACACACACACACACTCATATACACATACATTCACACCAAGTCTAGGTCCTGTCGTAGTCTATCAAATATAATCAAATCAGTGTCAAAACACACACACATATCTTCATACAGTGCTATCACAGAAATTGATCCTGATTGAGCTGAACTACAAGCATACTGTCAAGAACATTTCAGTGGTTTTCTCAGAAGGCAACGATGAACTTTAAAATAATTACGAGTTTGTAAGTATGGAAAAATGGAAAGAAAAAAATCTTTGGTGGGAAGCACCACACACACACATATGCACATGCACTCATGTGAACACACACATGATGTCAAAGCCCAAAACACCTTCACCACCACCTTCCTCTTGCCCCCTGCCCCTCCCTCAACACACAAACACTCAGTGTCAAAGCCACAGGTCAATGCCCCCCCCCTCAACACACACAAACACTCAGTGTCAAAGCCACAGGTCAATGCCCCTCCCTCAACACACACAAACACTCGGTGTCAAAGCCACAGGTCATTGCCCCTCCCTCAACACACACAAACACTCAGTGTCAAAGCCACAGGTCAATGCCCCTCCCTCAACACACACAAACACTCAGTGTCAAAGCCACAGGTCAATGTCCCTCCCTCAACACACACAAACACTCAGTGTCAAAGCCACAGGTCATTGCCCCTCCCTCAACACACACAAACACTCAGTGTCAAAGCCACAGGTCAATGCCCCTCCCTCGACACACACAACAAACACTCAGTGTCAAAGCCATAGGTCAATGCCCCTCCCTCGACACACACAACAATACTCAGTGTCAAAGCCACAGGTCATTGCCGCTCCCTCAACACACACAAACACTCAGTGTCAAAGCCACAGGTCATCACCGCTCCCTCAACACACACAAACACTCAGTGTCAAAGCCACAGGTCATTGCCCCTCCCTCAACACACAAAACACTCAGTGTCAAAGCCACAGGTCATTGCCCCTCCCTTGACATGCACAAACACTCAGTGTCAAAGCCACAGGTCAATGCCCTCCCTCAACACACACAAACACTCGTGTCAAAGCCACAGGTCATTGCCCCTCCCTCAACACACACAAACACTCAGTGTCAAAGCCACAGGTCATTGCCCCTCCCTCAACACACAAACACTGTGTCAAAGCCACAGGTCATTGCCCCTCCCTCAACACACACAAACACTCAGTGTCAAACCCACAGGTCAATGCCCCTCCCTCAACACACAAACACTCAGTGTCAAAGCCACAGGTCATTGCCCCTCCCTCAACACACACAAACACTCAGTGTCAAAGCCACAGGTCATGCCCCTCCCTCAACACACAAACACTCAGTGTCAAAGCCACAGGTCATTGCCCCTCCCTCAACACACACAAACACTGTGTCAAAGCCACAGGTCATTGCCCCTCCCTCAACACACACAAACACTCAATGTCAAAGCCACAAGTCATTGCCCCTCCCTCAACACACAAACACTCAATGTCAAAGCCACAAGTCATTGCCCCTCCCTCAACACACACAAACACTCAATGTCAAAGCCACAGGTCATCACCGCTCCCTCAACACACAAACACTCAATGTCAAAGCCACAGGTCATTGCCCCTCCCTCAACACACACAAACACTCAGTGTCAAAGCCACAGGTCATTGCCCCTCCCTCAACACACACAAACACTCAGTGTCAAAGCCACAGGTCATAACACACAAGGTTCTCGAATGGACTAAACCAAGCAGGGATGTCTAAATTGAAAGCTATTCCATGATGACAAAAGGCAAACAGGTTAAAACCAAAAAGGGCAAATAACATAAAATTCACTCAAAAGGAAATACTACAGCAGATATGAAAAAGGCACATGATCCCCAACAATTCCATCACGTATAAAAGTGCAAACATGTCAGAGTCGAATGGCACAAAGTCAAAGCAAACATGTCAAAATCATGTGACACAAGGTGCTCTCTAAAGGACTGCCAAAACACACATGTCAAAAGCCCAAAATGGAAAGCTGTTAGTCTTCAAAGTCAAAAACAGAACCATCATCTCCCCAGAGCCTGCAAATACCTCCGGGGCCAGAATGTGCTGATGCTGAAATTCTGGACACTGGGTATGCCGGTTCTGAACATGCCAGACAAAGGAAGTGTTAGGCACTCAGCATGCTTCCATGCAGCACACATGCAGTCACATTCAGATCATGCTGTGTTCTCCCCCACCCTCATGCTGTCATCAAAGGGGCATCACTCCATGCAACACACATGCAGTCACATTCAGGTTATGCTGTGTCCACCACCCCCCCCCCCTCCTCCCCCCCCCCCCCAACTCATGCTGTCAGCAAAGGGGCATCACTCCATGCAGCACACATGCAGTCACATTCAGGTCATGCTGTGTTCTCCCCCACCCTCATGCTGTCATCAAAGGGGCATCACTCCATGCAGCTGATAAAGCAGCGGAATCAAAACAGGTTAATAGTTTACACAATTAACAAACTAATTAAGCATCAACTCAAGTATAATACGGCAAATACAACATAATCAAGAAGGAACAAGCAAGGCAGATGGAACACATCCAAAGGAATGGTATGGAAGGATCCTACAAAGAAGGAATGGTATAGAAGGATCTTACAAAGAAGGAAAGGTACAGGAGGATCTTACAAAGAAGGAAAGGCAGAGAAGGATCTTACAAAGAAGGAAAGGTACAGGAGGATCTTACAAAGAAGGAAAGGTACAGAAGGATCTTACAAAGAAGGAAAGGCACAGAAGGATCTTACAAAGAAGGAAAGGTACAGAAGGATCTTACAAAGAAGGAAAGGTACAGAAGGATCTTACAAAGAAGGAAAGGCACAGAAGGATCTTACAAAGAAGGAAAGGTACAGAAGGATCTTACAAAGAAGGAAAGGCACAGAAGGATCTTACAAAGAAGGAAAGGTACAGAAGGATCTTACAAACATTCGTTTTGGAAGTGTGAAAGATGACATGTTTGAAAAGGAGTCTAACGAAGGAAAGTATCAAAAAAGAAAAGCATAGAAAGATCTTACACAAAACATTCACTTCTTACAAAAAACATTTAGTACGAAAATATAACAACAGACAGTAACAAGATCATTGTAAGAGAAAAAGAAAATGAAATCAACACCCTCCCTATTTCTTACAATAATAGACTGAAAATCACAACAGCAAAACCAAAATGAAGCAGAACAACAAAATATAAACCAACAAACCATCCATGAAAACAAAACAACAACCAGAAGCAAAGGAAGACCCAGCACTGGCACCTCAGTCACAAACACCCTGACAGAATAGATCAGATAAAAACATGTCACACACACCATGCACCCTGATACAACACCTGGACCAGGTGCAGGACCTGACCAGCAACATGTCACACACCATGCAGCCTGATACAACACCTGGACCAGGTGCAGGACCTGACCAGCAACATGTCACACACCATGCAGCCTGATACAACACCTGGACCAGGTGCAGGACCTGACCAGCAACATGTCACACACCATGCAGCCTGATACAACACCTGGACCAGGTGCAGGACCTGACCAGCAACATGTCACACACCATGCAGCCTGATACAACACCTGGACCAGGTGCAGGACCTGACCAGCAACATGTCACACATCATGCAGCCTGATACAACACCTGAACCAGGCGCAGGACCTGACCAGCAACATGTCACACATCATGCAGCCTGATACAACACCTGAACTAGGTGCAGGACCTGACCAGCCAGGAGGGGCCTGCGGGGGACACTGACCTTCGTAATGCGCCCTCAGGCCGCTGACGTCATGACCGGCCTGCTGCAGGGTGGTCAGACGCTTCTTCATGCGCTGCTCCTGGGCCCTCACCTGCTCCGCGTCCATCAGACTCTTCAGATGCTCCACCTGCCGCTGACGGGCCTCCTGCACCACACAAAACCACACCGCCGTTACACAGCAGATGATGCTACCCCTCTGCCTTTGGGCTGCCCATTGCCCAAACAAAAAAACACACACCCCTACATGTATACATACCCCCCCCCCCCCCCCCCCCCCCCCCCCCCTCCTCGGTTTCCTTTTCATTTCAGTAAATGAAGCAGTGTTGCTGTCTGTAGTGCATCCTCTCAGACCGTGTTTTACGTGTTTAACCCCTTGACTGCCGCTATTTTGTATCAATTTTGCACTTCTGTGTGACGGAGCAAAATTTGACTTTTTGCGGTAGGTTCACTAATTTGATCAGTGCTCATTCATTTGTGGAGATATCTCTTAGATTTTTGGCATGCTTTCTTCTTATACCCAGGGCTATAATATCTGCGAATAATATTTGATTTTGTTCATTCTGAGTATAATAAATAATCTTATAATTCAACTTTTTAAAAAAAAATTATATTTTGCAAGCATACAAAAACCCACAGCAGCAAAACAAAAAACATACAAAACCCAGCCAAAAGTGGTTTTAGTGTTTACTGAACACCTGTGTAAATATTTGGTAGTGAATTTACAACCCACAATTGTTGTTTTATATGATAAATTTATGCATTTCTGGGGTACAGTACAATCCAGGTATCAAGGGAAACAATTTTGTTTTCTTAGGTAGGTTGACTGATATGCCCACTGCTCTTTCAATTCTTGATATATATCTTAGATACTTGGGAAATTTTCTTGTTATATCCTTGGCTACAGCCAGATATCACAATAGTTTGATTTTGTTTGTAATGAGTAGACCAAAAATATATATAATGATGAATGTTTTGTTTGAAAAACAGACACTTTCAGAACATAAACAAAACTATAGCACTAAAATCACAATGAAATACCACAAAAACTGGTGTTAGTATCCTTTGAACTTCAGGACAAACATCTGTATTCACAATAAAGCTTGACAATGCATAAAATGTTTAGCAACCCATATCATAGGGGCACTCCAGCCCAGGTAACGCGGGAAAGAAGATGGGAATTGAACATTATCCACAGCATCAGTCTGCACATCTTGCAAGCCTCTTGGGAATTGGTCTTGTTTAGCAGAGATAAACTAACAGTAACAACACTAAGTGTAACTTCCAATTATTCTGTCACTTTTCTTTCACACATGTGGTTTGGTTCACTCATGAACTAAGTGTGATTGATAAAAAGCCATCACCACAGAAGGTAATAAATAAAACATTGCAAAACCAACCACACCAAAAAAAAGAGACTGCTAAAGATTGGACTGAGCTACAAAAGGCCACACCACAGATGATGAAAGCACACTAACAACTGAAAAATACACCGGTGTCACAGAGAATACACCACACCACAGAACCTATCGACAGAAGGATCAGGATCCCACACTACTGTCAGTAAATGCCAGTAATAGTTGACTGACACACATTTGGGTACAACCACACACACACACACACACACACACTGTGCACAAGCACCATATTCAATAGCAACACACACACACACACACATGCACACACACACATGTACACACACACACACACACACACAATGTACCACACACACACACACACAACCCCACACAGCACCACATGCAAAAGCACCACACACACACACACACACACCATGCACAAACACCACACACACACACAAACACACAAATGTATACCCACACCATGCACAAGCACTGCTCTCTCTCTCTCTCTCTCTCTCTCTCTCTCTCTCTCTCTCACACACACACACACACACACACACACACACACACACGTGCACACACACACTCACAACACACACACACACACACAACACACACACACACACAACACACACACACACACACACATACACATACACAAACACACCACAAAAACAACTCCACGAAATCCATAGGCTTGAAATTGCCAATGTTTACCTTGATATCTGGATCACCTGTGAAAGAAAGGTCGAGATTTGGGCGAACAGCACTGGTCTCTGTCCATTCTGAAACAAGTTCCGACTGACGAGTGCCACACCCTCTTCCTCTGCCACGCCCCCTCACACTGGACCCTCGCCATTGTCCTAAACCCCCTCCCCTTCCTCGACTCTCCTCCCGACCTCTCACGAAAGGAGGGAGGGGGCACTCGACATACACGGAATCGGCTCATCACTCTCCAATCCAGGCCCACTTGCGCTGGTATCGCTCGGTCTGAAGTCGGGGATCAGCTTCGTCATCAACACCAATCTCCGATAGCAAAGGGTGGTGTTGACTGTGATCGCTTTATTCCTCCTCCGAATCGCTTCATTCCACTTCTTTGAAGTCTTCGTCATCGCTTTCACGGTCTCGGATAACTTCTTGATGCACTTCAAGAGCATTAGATCGTTTGAAAACGGCACGCGCCTGATCAAACTGCCTGCTCGACTTGCCATCTTCAACCGAGAATGACTCAGCCGAACCTTGCCGAAGTTATTGTCTGAACGGACGCGAGCCGGTCAGTCAGCGACCCGTGAAAGGGAAGAAACCGTCTTTTAGGGTCCCTGCAACCGTTTGAACCATTTTTTCTCCTTGCCTCACTTCTTTAAATCGCCGAATTTTGATGATGAAATTATCTCGAACGTCGTTCGTGCAAGCTTTCCTGAAACCATCATGAACGCCATTCGTGCAAGGGTAGTCAACGGGTTAAAGAAGCTTTTCCTTCAGCACTTGCTAGTTGTTTGATTGGGGAATATGCAACTGGGATCAATTTCATACACCAATCCACTGACCTTACAAACACTGTCAATCTGATGAGGGTTCATTCAATTGTTTATAAGTCATCTTGTACACAGACAAAGACATAGGTAGAAATCTCACAAATAAACTTATTCAAAAGTTGCACCTATGTGCGGAGGGATTCTCGTTAAGTCCTCATCCACTGGTATCAAAATATTTCTGAACAATACATGCTGACGTAAATACAGCTCCACTAGTTGATGTCAACACTAAACTCTAGTGATATCAGAATAATTCTGTACGGCACATTCTGAATTTCCCTATTATCTATAAAACACAATTATAGAACCCCTTACCTGTCTCAACAAATGCCTTGTTCCAACCCAGTGGGACATTACCTTAGTCAGTCAGTATAACGCTTCACAGTTTTGGATGAGAAGGGAGCTAAATCCATCCCTCAACACACTATCATTTCACAATGCATGAATGACAGCTGTGAAGATTGTGTTGTTGTGAGTTGAAACAGGCTTACAATGTAAGAAATCTGTTTTTATAGGCCATGATTCAAGAATTCTGTTTTTATAAGACAGACAATTTAAGAAATCTGTTTTTGTAAGACAAGCGTGTTTAACACCATCAAAGCCAGTCACTGAACCGGGATCATGGGTTATGATCTACAAAGCACGCCAGGCACTCACTTCACTTCCCTTTTTCTCCCACAATGCCAAGTGCTGTGCTGCTGTTATCAGCTGGTGTGAGAAGGGAGGTTTATGATGGGTTTCTCTCCCTTCCCAGCTTTAAATCAAGATCTAACATAGCCCTGTGTCTTGTCTTCCATGTCTCCTTTTGTGTGTTAGTCCCACACTGCTCCATCTGATTCCCACACAGCCACACTCAGGCCTGTCCTGTCACAACTGCTCCATCTGATTCCCCACACAGCCACACTCAGGCCTGTCCTGTCACAACTGCTCCATCTGATTCCCCACACAGCCACACTCAGGCCTGTCCTGTCACAACTGCTCCATCTGATTCCCACACAGCCACACTCAGGTTTGTCCTGTTAGTCCACACTGCTCCACACAGCCACACTCAGGTTTGTCCTGTTAGTCCCACACTGCTCCACACAGCCACACTCAGGTTTGTCCTGTTAGTCCCACACTGCTCCACACAGCCACACTCAGGTTTGTCCTGTTAGTCCCACACTGCTCCACACAGCCACACTCAGGTTTGTCCTGTTAGTCCCACACTGCTCCACACAGCCACACTCAGGTTTGTCCTGTTAGTCCCACACTGCTCCACACAGCCACACCCGGGTTTGTCCTGTTAGTCCCACACTGCTCCACACAGTCACACTCAGGTTTGTCCTGTTAGTCCCACACTGCTCCACACAGCCACACCGGTTTGTCCTGTTAGTCCCACACTGCTCCACACAGTCACACTCAGGTTTGTCCTGTTAGTCCCACACTGCTCCACACAGCACACTCAGGTTTGTCCTGTTAGTCCCACACTGCTCCACACAGCCACACTCAGGTTTGTCCTGTTAGTCCCACACTGCTCCACACAGCCACACTCAGGTTTGTCCTGTTAGTCCCACACTGCTCCACACAGCCACATTCAGGTTTGTCCTGTTAGTCCCACAGCTCATCTGCTTCCACAAGCCACACTCAGGTTTGTCATTGGCAGTTAGGCAGTCCACTAGGAGCACTTAATACCAAGCCGTTGTGAGGCATCCCACCAGAGGAGACACTGCACTGCTGCCAACCAACCTCAGTGGTGTTCAGCCATGCCTGTTCTGATCCTACATTCACATGGACATCACCCGGTAAGCCCCATGCTAGCCACAATACATACTGGGTCAGGGAGCCAGCAAGGACACCACCCAATAATACCCCCTGCTAGCCACAATGCATACTGGGTCAGGAGCCAGCAAGGGCACCACCAACGATACCCCTGCTAGCCACGATGCATACTGGTCTGGGAGCCAGCAAGGACACCACCCAACAATACCCCCTGCTAGCCACGATGCATACTGGGTCAGGGAGCCAGCAAGGACACCACCCAACGATACCCCCTGCTAGCCACAATGCATACTGGGTCAGGGAGCCAGCAAGGACACCACCCAACAATACCCCCTGCTAGCCACGATGCATACTGGGTCAGGGAGCCAGCAAGGACACCACCCAACAATACCCCTGCTAGCCACGATGCATACTGGGTCAGGGAGCCAGCAAGGACACCACCCAACAATACCCCCTGCTAGCCACAATGCATACTGGGTCAGGGAGCCAGCAAGGACACCACCCAACGATACCCCTGCTAGCCACAATGCATACTGGGTCAGGGAGCCAGCAAGGACACCACCCAACGATACCCCCTGCTAGCCACAATGCATACTGGGTCAGGGAGCCAGCAAGGACACCACCCAACGATACCCCCTGCTAGCCACAATGCATACTGTGTCAGGGAGCCAGCAAGGACACCACCCAACAATACCCCCTGCTAGCCACGATGCATACTGGGTCAGGGAGCCAGCAAGGGCACCACCCAACAATACCCCCTGCTAGCCACGATGCATACTGGGTCAGGGAGCCAGCAAGGACACCACCCAACAATACCCCCTGCTAGCCACGATGCATACTGGGACAGGGAGCCAGCAAGGACACCACCCAACAATACCCCCTGCTAGCCACGATGCATACTGGGTCAGGGAGCCAGCAAGGGCACCACCCAACAATACCCCCTGCTAGCCACGATGCATACTGGGTCAGGGAGCCAGCAAGGACACCACCCAACAATACCCCCTGCTAGCCACAATGCATACTGGGTCAGGGAGCCAGCATGACAGAGTGTTCCCTTCTGATGGGTGCCAATTCATCCCTCCAACAACAGTCCTCGAGAACCGACCAATACCAACATGTTTAACACAAAATCAACACAGACACAGATATGGAGAAGAAATCAAAACTGAGGTCACCACAAGGGCACAGCCTAAAGGGACACAGAAGCTGAGTGTCTGTTTTTTTTCATCATGACAGAAGACATCAGGCTACGGAAGATACCACTATGGAGTTCAGTTCTGTCCGAGACTACACAACAAACTTGTTCTTTACACTTTCCTTCATAGTAGCTCCCAGTAACAACCAGACCTAAACACACCAAACACCTTTAGTGTTAGGAAATGTCAGCAACAAACTGAGAGACGCATCTGTTATGAGGATGAAATGTATGTCCGTGTGATTCCAGTCTTCCTGGTCTGTGCCCGCAGCACACTCTGCTTCAGTAGGAGCTGGCTTGGGCTAAAAGTCACGACAACAAATGCCTGGATCAGGAACTGAACCCATGACCGCTCAGCCCACATGTCCACAATGGGAACCACTGCATCATGGCACCTGACCCCTTCCAGGTACTCTCTGCCAAACCATCAGGTCCCAACCTAGCTCTCTCTGCCTGTTCTTGATGTTCTCTGTCTCACTCTATATACCACACCCCCAGGTCTGACCCTACCTCTCTTGCCTGTTCTTGATGTTCTCAGTCTCACTCTATATACCACACTCCCAGGTCCACACCTACCTCTCTCTGCCTGTTCTTGATGTTCTCAGTCTCACTCTATATACCACACCCCCAGGTCCGAACCTACCTCCCGCTGCCTGTTCTTGCTGTTCTCTGTCTCACTCTATGTATCACACCCCTAGGTCCGAACCTACCTCCCTCTGCCTGTTCTTGCTGTTCTCCGTCTCCAGCTGTCTCTGCAGGGCGTCCCGTTCGGCCTGCAGCTTCCTCTCCCCCTCTATCTCCTCCCTCCACTTCCGCTCTCTCTCCTCCCGCTTCTGCCTCTCCTTCTCTTCCATCTGGGCTTTGATCGCCTCCTGCAAAAGAAAAACAAGAGAAAATCATAGCGTTCAAATACTCTCTCCTTTTCCATTTTTTTTAAACCACTGTCATTGCAGCGTAAAGGTTTGAGCTGTGAAGCTGGCTAACCAAACTGACAACCAGCATGAGCGCTCAATAACGGCAGAAAACCCAACAACATGGGGTGTGGAGCGAGGGGGTAAGGGTGGGGAAGGTGAAAGAATAGTTGGTTGGGGGATGTGAGGGCTGGGTGGAGAATGGACCTGCAATATCAAAATCCCCTAAAGAACAGCACAAGATCTGGCAGCTTGAAGAGAGAGAGAGAGAGAGAGAGAGAGGGGTGGGGAGAGAGGGTACAGTATGATATATCATTGGAAAGAATCATCTTTTTTGTTGTCATCTATGACTATAAGAATATGAAAATACTGTTCTTGCATTGATGAGATTAAATGAGGTTGCTGTATAGGGGGGCAAATCATGGTGGCACTGTACCTGGTATTCCTGATGAGGTCGTTGTAAAGGGGGGCAAATCAAGGTGGCACTGTACCTGGTATTCCAGAGGAGGTTGTTGTAAAGGGAGGCAAATCAAGGTGGCACTGTACCTGGTATTCCTGATGAGGTTGTTGTAAAGGGAGGCAAATCAAGGTGGCACAGTACCTGGTATTCCTGATGAAGTTGTTGTAAAGGGGAAAAATCAAGGTGGCACTGTACCTGGTATTCCTGATGAGGGTGTTGTAAAGGGGGAGGGGGGGGGGGGGGGGGGGGCAAATCAAGGTGGCACTGTACCTGGTATTCCTGATGAGATTGTTGTAAAGGGGGCAAATCAAGGTGGCACTGTACCTGGTATTCCTGATGAGGTTGGTGTAAAGGGGGGCAAATCAAGGTGGCACTGTACCTGGTATTCCTGATGAGGTTATTGTAAAGGGAGATAAATCAAGGTGGCACTGTACCTGGTATTCCTGATGAGGTTGTTGTAAAGGGGGACAAATCAAGGTGGCACTGTACCTGGTATTCCAGAGGAGGTTGTTGTAAAGGGGGGCAAATCAAGTGGCACTGTACCTGGTATTCCTGATGAGGTTGTTGTAAAGGGGGCAATTCAAGGTGGCACTGTACCTGGTATTCCAGATGAGGTTGTCGTAAAGGGGGGCAAGTCAAGGTGGCAATGTACCTGGTATTTCTGATGAGGTTGTTGTAAAGGGGGGCAAATCATGGTGGCACTGTACCTGGTATTCCTGATGAGGTTGTTGTAAAGGAGGAGGGGGGGGGCAAATCAAGGTGGCACTGTACCTGGTATTCCTGATGAGGTTATTGTAAAAGGGGGACAAATCAAGGTGGCACTGTACCTGGTATTCCTGATGAGGTTGTTCTAAAGGGGGGCAAATCAAGGTGGCACTGTACCTGGTATTCCTGATGAGGTTGTTGTAAAGGAGGAGGGGGGGGGGGGGGCAAATCAAGGTGGCACTGTACCTGGTATTCCTGATGAGGTTGTTGTAAAGGAGGAGGGGGGGGGCAAATCAAGGTGGCACTGTACCTGGTATTCCTGATGAGGTTATTGTAAAAGGGGGACAAATCAAGGTGGCACTGTACCTGGTATTCCAGATGAGGTTGTTGTAAAGGAGGAGGGGGGGCAAATCAAGGTGGCACTGTACCTGGTATTCCTGATGAGGTTATTGTAAAAGGGGGACAAATCAAGGTGGCACTGTACCTGGTATTCCAGATGAGGTTGTTGTAAAGGAGGAGGGGGGGGGGGCAAATCAAGGTGGCACTGTACCTGGTATTCCTGATGAGGTTATTGTAAAAGGGGGACAAATCAAGGTGGCACTGTACCTGGTATTCCTGATGAGGTTGTTGTAAAGGGGGCAATTCAAGGTGGCACTGTACCTGGTATTCCTGATGAGGTTGTCGTAAAGGGGGGCAAGTCAAGGTGGCAATGTACCTGGTATTTCTGATGAGGTTGTTGTAAAGGGGGGCAAATCATGGTGGCACTGTACCTGGTATTCCTGATGAGGTTGTTGTAAAGGAGGAGGGGGGGGGGGCAAATCAAGGTGGCACTGTACCTGGTATTCCTGATGAGGTTATTGTAAAAGGGGGGCAAATCAAGGTGGCACTGTACCTGGTATTCCTGATGAGGTTGTTCTAAAGGGGGGCAAATCAAGGTGGCACTGTACCTGGTATTCCTGATGAGGTTGTTGTAAAGGGAGACAAATCATGGTGGCACTGGACCTGGTATTCCTGATGAGGGTGTGGTAAAGGGGGGCAAATCAAGGTGGCACTGTACCTGGTATTCCTGATGAGGTTGTTGTAAAGGGGGGCAAATCAAGGTGGCACTGTACCTGGTATTCCTGATGAGGTTGTTGTAAAGGAGGAGGGGGGACAAATCAAGGTGGCACTGTACCTGGTATTCCTGATGAGGTTGTTGTAAAGGAGGGGGGGGGGGGGGGGAGAGGGGGCCGCAAATCAAGGTGGCACTGTACCTGGTATTCCAGATGCTTGCGGCGCTTTTCCTCCAGCTCCTTCCTGGTCACGGGATCCATGTGCACGTTCTGCCCTCTCAAGAACGTCCTGTCCACATTGACATTGCATACACATTATCTCAATGATCCTGTCCACAGTGACATTGCATACACATTATCTCAATGGTCCTGTCCACAGTGACATTGCATACACATTATCTCAATGGTCCTGTCCACAGTGGCATTGCATACACATTATCTTAATGGTCCTGTCCACAGTGGCATTGCATACACATTATCTCAATGGTCCTGTCCACAGTGACATTGCATTCACATTATCTCAATGGTCCTGTCCACAGTGGCATTGCATACACATTATCTCAATGGTCCTGTCCACAGTGGCATTGCATACACATTACCTTAATGGCTGTCTCTTTTCTGTCTGTCTGCGAACGGTTCTGTTTGTGAATTAAAATCGGAGGTTTCTGCAACATGTTCATCAGGGACAGTGTCGTTGTTGCCATGGGTTCTTTTACATGTGCCCAGGTGCATGCTGTATGACAGCCTTCTTTTGCATGATCAAAACAAAAAGGATTTAGACCACCTTCTGGGGAAAGAAGACAAAAAGCATGAAATCCAGTGACTGATCATGTGCGTGTGCGTGTGTGTGGTGTGTGTGTGTGTGTGTGTGTGTAAGTGTGAGTGTGTGTGTGTGTGTGTGTGTGTGTGTGTGTGTGTGTGTGTGTGTGTGTGTGTGTGCGTGCGTGCGTGCGTGCATGCGTGCGTGCATGCGTGTGTGTGTACATATGCACACTTATGTGTGCATGTATGCACTTTTTTTGTTGTAATTCTGTACAATTCTAGATATTGCACCATAAACAAAGTCTACGAACATTCAAACATGAAGTGAATGTCCTGTATTGACTCAAACATTACCTGATAATGATCTTTGCCTTTCACTTAAAACTAAATCAAAACTAGTGACATTCTGAAGACATCCTACAAAACAAAACAAAAAGTGGGGCGGGGGGAGAAGGTAGAGAGGGGAATCTGCTTGCACCCTCCCCTACCCCCACTCCTCCTCCATTTTCTTTTTAAAAGAAGTCTTCAAAACACCACAGAATTCTTTTTTTTTTCTTCTTCAGGAAAACATCTGCATGAAAGGCACACCAGGCACTAATGAGCACATTCAACACATGATGAGCTTCATCTGCATGTCTTTTTTACTACGACACAGAATTATCGTTAGACACAACAGAGCTGTGCTCAGGACTCTCACTTTGCCTCCTCATCCAGCGACTCGTTCACCGCCGGCTGGGGAGCGCTGCCCACACGCCCTGAGACGCTGTCCTTGTACTGGCTGCCAGGGGGCTCCAAAGAGGCTGGTGCATGCTGCTGATGGGTCTCTGGGGCTATGGTGCGGGGGTCAGTGGTGAAACGATTGGCCCACGTCTCTTCCGAGGCTCTCTGCTTGTCCTTGAGCCTCATGCGAGCTTCACGCTGTTCCTCTCTCTGCTTATCTGTTGGAGGGAGACAGTTGTCATGAACAACTGGATTTTTTTTTTCCTCAGGAAAAAAAAAGACGTTAAACATAATCAAATCTTAACGAAACTAAAAAACGTACTGTATCCGCAGAACATGAACAAACGAATCACAAGACAAAACACGATGCATTTCGACCTCTTAGGTCTTCTGCAGGCAAGATAAACAACACTCGGGACAATGAAAATTAAGAAGGAGCAATCACTCATCTCAATGAATTTGGCGCAAGATGGGCGTTGATTAATGAGATAAGTGATTGCTTGTTCTTCATTTTCGTTGTCCTGAGTGTTGTTTATCTTGCCTGAAGAAGACCCAAGAGGTCGAAACGTGTCATGTTTTGTCTTGTGATTCGTTGGTTCATGTTTGATGGATACAGCATTTAAAATGTTTTTAACCCGTAGAGTGCCTTTAAGCCGTCAGCTGACGCCGCATTAAAAATGCTTTCCCAGTGCCTATGGGCCGTCCACTGACGTCATGCATTTTTCTTGAATTTTCATTCGTTACTATTTCTATCAACGGACTTAAATAGAGTGTGCGTAGTAAGCCTTATATGTCTGAAGTATTAAAATCATATGTAAATGACCACACGTGAGGGGAAAGCCCATTTATTCTCATCACTGACTGGATGACCAGCCAGCACTTCGTCTCGCTTGCAAAGATGGCGGCGCAACCTTCGACAAGCGCAGCGACCAAATCAACGTATTTACACAGCTGAGCAGGCTCTGCTAATGATTTTTGACAAAGACAATAATCTTTTATTCAACGACTCACTCGAGCATGAAGGTGACATGATGATAGTGATGGAATTGCCAACCGTATTCGTCAGTTATTGTGTCGGGCTGTGTGACCTCAATGTGTGTTCAGCTGACTGGTTTGCCAGCGTCGAACGAGCTCGCCTAGTGTGTACTCTGCACTGCGTGCCAGTGGTCAGTGACGTGGTAGTCAGCGTGAGAGGGGAGCGCGGCCTGCTCGCGGCGCGGCACAGGGCAGAGGGAAAGGTAGGGGAAGAGGAGCAGTGAAAGAGAGGGTTGAAGTCCAGCAAGGGGGCGTGGTGGGGAGAGGGGGGCGTGGTCGTGGACTGACCTGTCTGCATAGAGTGTGAGCGTCTTGATAGACTTCTAAACTGTTTTACTTTCATTTACAGGTGTAGTGTGACAATACAAACTTTATTTTCAACTTTTTTGCTTTGTGTTCTTGTTTGGATGTGAAGATGTAGTGGTAAATACATATGCTTTTGATCGTGCAAAAAAATCTATCCAAATCTAATTGTCTAAATACTTTTTTATTATCAAAATTAAAACAAAAGAAGCCCAGATTCAAAATCTTCATTCAATTTCCTTCAAAAATCATATATATTTCATTGTTATATCTTTTGTAGTTTCTGAGCTAGAATTTTTTGTTAATTATTACCCCCAAATCATTAGATTTCCCTGGCACTGGGAAAGCCTTTGTTTGTAACATTTTCAAGCAGCTTCAAGCAGCGAACGGGTTAAAGACTTGTGTAGATTTCCGCCTGCAGTTGCCTCAGTTTGCAACAAATAGAATCAAGTTTAGCCAACAACAACAAAATAACTACAGTGATGATAACAACATCACAGAATATTCAGTAAACTTTAACAAACAATGGCAAAATAACCACAATAATGATGACATTATTAACAACAAAGAATATTCAGTATGACCAAAGGAATATTACATTCAGACAACAAAAACAAAACTACAATAATAATGATAACAATAATACAAAAGAGTATAATGTGTGCCTAATTTAATGCTACACCCAAAGACCTCAGAGTTCACAACATCGAAACATTGGGCAGTATGTGGAGCAAAGTTTACTGAACTACAACACAAGAACATCATATCAAAGTTTTTCAGGTTTTTTTTTTTTTTTTTTCTTCCAAAAAAAGAGGTTTCATAAATGAATGAATTAACAGTGCATGCATAAGCATTTGACTCATGCATGTCCACAGAACACACACACATATGCACCCATACACAGAAACACAGGCACACTGGGAGGGAGGGGGGAAAGGGAGTGGCAAGGGGGGAGAGGGTGGCGAGGGAGGGGGGAGGGCTGCGAACTCTTGTGGCAGCTTATTGGCTCTAAGAGGGTCAAAGGTAAGATGCTTTGAAGAATTGTGAATGTCAGAAATGTGGCGCCAGGCAAAACTATCACAAAGAATGATTTTCTAGAAAGATCCTCTTCCTCTTTCCTTCCCCCTTCCTCCATTCCTTTCTACTTTCTCCTGGTGAATGAGGACTGGTGGTCTTCCCCCCGCCCCTTCCTCCATTCCTTTCTACTTTCTCCTGGTGAATGAGGACTGGTGGTCTTCCCCCCGCCCCTTCCTCCATTCCTTTCTACTTTCTCCTGGTGAATGAGGACTGGTGGTTTTCCCCCTCCCCCTTCCTCCATTCTATTTTCCCCTGGTGAATGAGGACTGGTGGTTTTCCCCCTCCCCCTTCCTCCATTCCATTCTCTTTTCTCCTGGTGAATGAGGACTGGTGGTTTTCCCCCTCCCCCTTCCTCCATTCCATTCTCTTTTCTCCTGGTGAATGAGGACTGGTGGCTTTCCCCCTTCCCCTCCCCCTTCCTCCATTCTATTTTCCCCTGGTGAATGAGGACTGGTGGTGTTCCCCCTCCCCCTTCCTCCATTCTATTTTCCCCTGGTGAATGAGGACTGGTGGTTTTCCCCCTCCCCCTTCCTCCATTCCATTCTCTTTTCTCCTGGTGAATGAGGACTGGTGGTTTTCCCCCTCCCCCTTCCTCCATTCCATTCTCTTTTCTCCTGGTGAATGAGGACTGGCGGTTCATACTCACTGAGCTCTTCCAGCCAAAGGCGCTTTTCTTCTGCCTGCCGCTGCTGTATCTTGTCCAGATTGGGAGCTATGTTCTGCAGCAGATCCACCAGTGGCAATGGTGCACAGCCAAAGCAAACCTACACTGACTCATAAAATTTTGCCTGACACAGGGTTCACACACTGAGAGGACGATCAAGGACCTTTTAATAAGAGCCATGGGAACTTATCATGCACTGATAAGGACGAACTAAATCTTATAATAATAATAATAATGATTTCTTATATAGCGCTTAACCCGTTCGCTGCTTGAAAATGTTACAAACAAAGGCTTTCCCAGTGCCAGGGAAATCTAATGATTTGGGGGTAATAATTAACAAAAAATTCTAGCTCAGAAACTACAAAAGATATAACAATGAAATATATATGATTTTTGAAGGAAATTGAATGAAGATTTTGAATCTGGGCTTCTTTTGTTTTAATTCTGATAATAAAAAAGTATTTAGACAATTAGATTTGGATAGATTTTTTTGCACGATCAAAAGCATATGTATTTACCACTACATCTTCACATCCAAGCAAGAACACAAAGCAAAAAAGTTGAAAATAAAGTTTGTATTGTCACACTACACCTGTAAATGAAAGTAAAACAGTTTAGAAGTCTATCAAGACGCTCACACTCTATGCAGACAGGTCAGTCCACGACCACGCCCCCCTCTCCCCACCACGCCCCCTTGCTGGACTTCAACCCTCTCTTTCACTGCTCCTCTTCCCCTACCTTTCCCTCTGCCCTGTGCCGCGCCGCGAGCAGGCCGCGCTCCCCTCTCACGCTGACTACCACGTCACTGACCACTGGCACGCAGTGCAGAGTACACACTAGGCGAGCTCGTTCGACGCTGGCAAACCAGTCAGCTGAACACACATTGAGGTCACACAGCCCGACACAATAACTGACGAATACGGTTGGCAATTCCATCACTATCATCATCTCACCTTCATGCTCGAGTGAGTCGTTGAATAAAAGATTATTGTCTTTGTCAAAAATCATTAGCAGAGCCTGCTCAGCTGTGTAAATACGTTGATTTGGTCGCTGCGCTTGTCGAAGGTTGCGCCGCCATCTTTGCAAGCGAGATGAAGTGCTGGCTGGTCATCCAGTCAGTGATGAGAATAAATGGGCTTTCCCCTCACGTGTGGTCATTTACATATCATTTTAATACTACAGACATATAAGGCTTACTACGCACACTCTATTTAAGTCCGATGATAGAAATAGTAACGAATGAAAATTCAAGAAAAATGCATGACGTCAGTGGACGGCCCATAGGCACTGGGAAAGCATTTTTAATGCGGCGTCAGCTGACGGCTTAAAGGCACTCTACGGGTTAATCAAACGAATTTCTCTAAGCGCTTTACAAAGTCATACTACATTCACCCTTCTCATATACAATAATACACCTTACACCCAACTACAAATACTATTACTACAATAACTAACAAATCCTAATCCTACCAATGTGACATTCACTTATTCTTCAAATATCACTACAAAAACTTAATCCTATAACGTTCAATCATACAACAAATACATATAATAGAGAACATACACATACGCTACATTTGAAAAGGCCCAGACGGCTATGAGTTAGGTTGTACCCCCCCCCCCCCCCCTCTCTTTCCCACAGCATTGACTAATTATGAGAAAACAGATGGGTTTTAAGTTTAGACTTGAAAGAAGAGATAGAATCTGAATGTCTGAGACAGTCTGGCAGTCTGTTCCACGTCGCTGGAGCTTGAAAAGAGAAAGATCTTTCACCAGTAGTAGTCCTGAAGCGAGTCATTCGCAGAAGGCGGTCGTCAGCACAGGAGCGTAGTTGTCGAGAGGGGGTGTAGATTTTAAGGAGATCTGAGAGATAAGAAGGTCCATTTTCAAAGAGAGCAGAGAAAGTGAGAGTTGAGATTTTGTACGAGATACGGTTTGAGACAGATAGCCAGTGAAGAGAGTGGAGGAGAGGCGAAATGTGAGCATGTTTTCTTGCTCTACAGACGACTCGGGCTGCATGATTTTGGATTCGCTGTAATCTTTCTATCAGGTATTTTGGAAGGCCGGCCAAAAGTGAGTTGCAGTAATCTATTCTAGATAAGACAAATGCACGAATGAGAGTTTTTGTAGCATCTGTAGAGAGAAGGTGACGTACAGAGCTGATTCTTCTTAGTTCTAAATAGGCAATCTTGCAAATATTTGAAACCTGTTTCTCAAAGGAGAGGGATTGGTCAAGTATGACCCCTAGACTGCGGACAGAGGTGGAGACAGAGACAGCACAGTCATTGATAGTGACAGTTGAAGGCAGAGAAGGATGGTTAGGCTGTTTTGTCACGAACATGAGTTCTGTCTTGTCGTCGTTTAGTTGTAGTTTGTTGGTTGTCATCCAGTCCTTCAGGTCTGCAATGCAGCCCCGCGTCCGAGAAATCAGTGAGTCAGTTTCAGCAATGGGAGCCGACTGATGAAGCTGAGTATCGTCAGCAAAGCTCTCATGCGACATGGCATGACCACTGATGACGTCAGACACAGGACTAGCATACAGCACAAAAAGGACTGGCCCAAGTACAGAACCCTGAGGCACACCGTACCTAAGAGGAGAACTGTCTGAGTATCTTCCCTGTACACACACTGTCTGAGTACGTCCAGTCAAGTAAGAGATAATCCAGTCGAGAGCTGTGTCTTTGAATCCAAAGGAAGTTTGAAGCCGTGAGAACAAAATATTATGATCGATCGTGTCAAATGCTGCAGAGAGGTCTAACATCGCTAATAAGGAAACATTCCCATCGTCAAGCCCGCAGAGGAGGTCACTGACTATACGGAGGAGTGCTGTCTCACAACTATGGCCTTGTCTGTAAGCAGATTGATGAGGATTCAAAAGGTGATTCTTTTCGAGATGTTCTACAATTTGTTCCAAAACGATCTTCTCCAATAATTTTGATAGAAATGACAAATTTGATAGAGGCCGATAATTCTTTAAAACATTTTTATCTAATGAAGGTTTCTTGATCAATGGACGTACCACTGCGGACCGGAAGATTTCAGGAACGTGACCAGAGGACAAAGAGGTATTGATAACATGAGTAAGATGGGGTAGGACATCATCAATGCACTGAAAGAGCAAGTTAGTGGGAATGGCATCAAGTTCACATGATTTAGGGCTGCATCGCAAACAAAGTTTTTTGACATAGTCTTGACTAACAGGACTAAAACAAGCCAAAGGAGGTCCACAGTAAACTTTTTTTTTTTTTTTTTTTTTTTTTACATTTTTATTTGTTTTTATTGTTATTCCACATACAAAGAGAAAAAAAAAACCTACATACATATACGAAGAGAACAGCAAAAAGAAATAAACAGCAACATTCATAACTAAAAGTTAGGTATAAAGCAAGAAAACAAACAAACAAACTAACATATACAAAGAGCCAAACCACACACACATAAAAAAAAAAAAAAAAAAAAAAAAAAAAAAGAAGAGAGAGATAGACAGTAGGAGAGAGAGAGAGAGAGAGGGGGGGGGGGTTCAGTATAGCATTGTCTATGTAAAAAAAAAAAGAAAAGAAAAAAAAAAGAAAAGAAAAAAAAAAGAGTAAAGAACATGGTTACTTATTGACAATGCTATAAGAAGTATACATAAACCTGTATTAATCATATTGTTCTAATATTACTACCCATAATAGATGTATACATGCGTTTGATGAAAAAAGAAAAAAAAATGTATATACATAGCAAGATAAATCAGCATGCATACACAGATAATAAGGGAAAGGCAGACAAATAGACAGACAGACAGACAAACAGACAGACAGATAGACGAACAGACAAGCAAAGAAACAGGAAGACAGAATGGGTTGGGTCACAGCAAGTGAAGATGATATATGTTATTATCATAAGGTACATTATTTCTTGAGTACCACTATACAGAAATATTTCAGCAGCATAAAGGGCCACACATGATATCCTCAGCAAAAGATAAAAAAAGGAAAAAGATAATACGATTAGTCTAGTAACTGTTGTTATATTATGCATCATACTCATTTATATATTAATGCTGAAAAGACATGTTCCAGAGACGGTAACTAAAGCAGCTAGGTATTAGAAATCAAAGCTTCATAAGCAAGCCATCTGGCATGAAAATCCATGTGGTTCATGGTTAAGTATGAGTTATATTTTTCAATTCTATATCTATACGTCAACATTTTCAAGAAAACTGCTACATGTGGAAGACTGCCTTCTAACTTACACTTATATAGGTAATGTTTTGCTAGAAGAATAATGAAGTAAAAACAGTAATCAATTGCGATTGTTAGGTCGAAGCCTAAAAGTATGAGAGACTCTGTTAGGCGTATATTTTGTGCGTGAGTGCATTTCTCTTTTACTAAATCAATTAACCTACTCCAAAAACATTTAACATGAGTGCATTTCCAAAACATATGGTCAATAGAATCTTTAAATAGTCCGCAAAAACTGCATTTATCATTATCAGTAACTCCGATTTCTTTCAAAATAACATTTGTACCTAAGCACCTGTGAATTATTCTCAACTGAAACCACTTGAGTTTTACATCTGTAATCTTATGTGCATAAAAAAAGCATGAATTCCAGTCATGAGCTTGTGAAAGTTTGAAGTCCCACTTATCGCAGCACGGAGCTCTCAACTGATTATCAATCAGTATATCATAATAAGTCTTTGAACTTTTATAAGTGGCAAACAATATCTTATAACATAATGGAGAAGTAATACATTTGTTGTTTTCGATGGTAATGTCAAATCCTTTTATGAATTCAATTATTGCTAACTTATACCCTGTGTAAGTTAGAAAATCAATGTTGACATCATATTTTTCCTTAAATTGTCCGTGGGAAAGAAACTGACCATTATCATCAAAAAAATGTGCGAGATAATAGATACTTTTGTTTTGAAGCATTTTAGACACAATGTGTCTTTTCCCAACTTGAATACGTTTGTTGAAGCAAACTGGTTCAGCAAGTAGTTCAGCGGAATTTTTTGGCAGACATTTGTAATAAAAAAGTTTGTAAGCTTCAAGGACGTCTGCCCAGAACGGATTATATTTGGTAAATTTTGAGACAATCTCTGGACCGTGTTTACTCATATGAGGCCAATGAGGAAAATTACTGAGAAGAATACGTTTCCATTTGTGGTTTGATCTCTCAGTCCTACGGATCCAGGATAGTTTTAAGGATGTGACGAAGGTTTTTACATCAGGAAGACCAATACCTCCATTCCGTATGCTTTTATGCACTGTTTTTCGACTGATTTTTTCTGGTTTTTTATTCCACACAAACTTGTAACATATTTTCTGGCATGTTTGAAAGAAAACATCTGGTGGGTTTGGCAGAAACAGCCAAAGATGAGTCAGCTTTGAAAGGATGATGGATTTCAAAATTGCTATTCTACCTAGGGGCGTAATTTGGCGTTTTACCCATATTTTGAACAAATGATTTACGTCTGCTAGTCTTTCTGCGTAGTTTATTTCTATGCAATCTTTCAAGTCGTTTGTGAACCATATACCAAGTATTCTAAATTTTTGTGGATTCCATACAATTTCTAAGTGGTCCATGTAGTGGTTTTGACTGTTTTTTACACTTCCAAGCCAAACTGCGCTCGTTTTACTCAAATTCATGTGAAGACCTGAGACACCATCGAATTTTAAAAGAACTTCAATACAAGTTTCAAAGGATTTCTTATCCCCTGCGAGTAAAAACTCGGTGTCATCAGCATATTGAGATATTTTAAATTCAGTTTCATTCATTCTTATTCCCCGAATATCTCGATTTTCCCTTACCATAATGGCTAATATTTCGACACAGATTACGAAGAGATATGGTGAAATTGGGTCTCCTTGTCGACATCCTTTTTTAATATCGAACCAATGTGAAACCTGTCCGTTCACAATAACACAAGACTTGATATTTTTGTAGAATACGCTTATCCATCTACAAATATCTTTTTGGAAACCAAATGCTCTTAGGACTTTCGTCATAAATTCCCAATTTATCGAATCAAAGGCTTTTTCAAAGTCTATGTTTAACAACAGACCAGGCAGACCATTTTCATCTAAATAAGATATAGTGTCAAATATCAATCTTATATTGTCGCCGATGTATCTATTTCTAATAAATCCGGTCTGATCTTCATTTATGATTTTAGGCAACACAGATTTTATTCTGTTGGCAATGCAAGAGGATCCTATCTTATAAACGACATTTAACAGAGAAATGGGTCTCCAGTTTTTTATGTACTGTCTGGATTTATCACCTTTTGGTATACATGTAATGATTCCCTCTCTTTGTACACATGACAGTTCTCCTTTCTTGAAACTTGCATTTAAAGCTCTAACGACAAATACACCAATCTGTTTCCAAAAGACTTTAAAGAATTCAGTAGTGAAACCATCGGAACCGGGGCTTTTATTATTTTTCATTGTCTTTAAGACATATGTCGCTTCCTCCAATGTAATAAGACCTTCTAAGTCCGCTGCTTCTGTTTCATTTAAATGGGGGATGTCGTTCACCAAATCTTTTATATCACAATTTTCTACAGCATTTTCTGTGTATAATGTTTTATAGAAACTATATACTTCTTTCAGTTTGTCTTCTTGATTTGTTAGAACATTATCTTGTTTATCAATTAGTCTAGCCATGTTTTTACTGATGTAATGCCGTTTTTCGAGATTACAAAAATAACTACTAACTTTCTCTCCATCTGCTATCCATCTAGCGCGTGATCTTAACAAAACTCCTTCTATTCGTTTTCCTCTGATATCCGACAGTCGTTCTTTTTTCTCGTTAATGACTCTGATATCATCTTCAGTTTTCATTTCTTTTTTTTCTAACTTAATAATGTCTTGTTCTAATTGTTTTTCCTCTTCATTACTCTGTCTTTTATTCGCAGTAGCATAAGCAATTGTTTTTGACCTTATTTTCATTAACAGGAAATCGAGAAATAAATCATCAGAAATTGAGAATTGTAATTTGTCGTCTGTTTCATTAATATTTTCTGTATTTATAGCGTATTCTTCTTTAACGTTTTCAATCAAAATATTGATTTCATCTACATATGACTTATCTTTCAACAGAGACGAGTTAAGTTTCCAAAAAGTATTGCGCTTTATGCCTTCATTAAATTTTAGCTTTAATAACACAGCAGAGTGATCTGTTCTATAACCGGATTCGATGTCTACTTCATCAGTATAAGAAACAACTGTGTCTGATATCAAAAAGAAATCTAGCCTGGCCTGTTGAAAAGGATTAGTTCTCCTCCACGTAAAACGGCGACACTCTGGGTTTAGTTCCCGCCAAATATCATTCAGGTCTAGATTTTCGACCATGTTTTCAACAGCCTGTTTTGCGTGAGGATTATTTATATGTTTGTAATTATGATAATCTCTAGAAGGGTCAAGGACCAGATTAAAATCCCCACCTATTATAACATTTTCTATACTAAGCCCAACAATTTTTTGTTTGAGACAATTGTAAAATTCTGCGTCATCCCTATTTGGCCCATATATATTAACTAAAAGGTAATCATTCCTATGTATCTCTGCACGTATCATGAGAAAGTTTCCAGAATCATCCTTAACAATTTGCTTAACCTTAAATTCAAAGTTGTTATTAAACAGAATTGCGACTCCTCTTGCGTTGGAAGAGTAACTTGAGAAATACGCCTTATAGCCCCACTCAGACTGGATATACTGTTCCATCTTTTTTTCAAAATGAGTGTCTTGCAAGAAGTACACAGAATATTTTTTACACCTTAGATAATGGAAGACATCACGTCTCTTCTTCAAACTATTGAGGCCCTGACAGTTAATTGAGAGAATAGACACACTACTGTCCATTTCTGTTTACGAAATAGCTTTGGAGAAGACAATAACATACATGTGTAAATACATCAAACCCAAAAGAGGTCAACAAACTCATATACAACTGACAGCATAAAATGAATCCATCCAACCCGGTCAAACTAAAGAATTTATAATGGTTTTGAACAAAACAACACATACACCAGAAAACAATAAAAATGAAAGAAAAGCAAAAAACCATTATCACTACAATCATAATACAAAAACAAACAAAAAACAAATAAGATGATATTTGCTTGACCACCGCAAACGAGCAAAGGGGGCATGCACAAAGATAAAATCTAAGACCTCGTGTCGCATTATAAATGAATTGAAACATGCGTGCGCGTCAAGCGCTCACGCAGGTATCCAAGAGGCGAGGGGGCACTTAAAAAAAAAAAAAAAAAAAAAGGGGTGGCGCGGAGAGAGGGGGGAGTTAGCATGGTCACCGTGTGCATTGAAAAACATGTCTGACAAGTAGAAAAAATGCTTTGTTTGCATTCTATTCCGTTCTTTTACAACACCAAATCGGAAGATGAAGGGATGGCTGCATCTTCAAACAATTCACTTTCCTATTCTCTTTCAAAGTTTTCTATCTCTCTATCACTCCCCTCATCACCAGATCCACTTTGTAATATGATTTCAAGCGCTTCATTGAGCGAGAAATTGCTACCACCCCTTCGCCTGACCGACATTTTTTCTGGCACAGGAAATACGTGCCACGTGCGGCGTGCCGGTGCCGCCAGTTTCTTTGTTTCAAAGCTCCTGGGGTCAGCCAAGTTCACAATAGGCCACTGAAAGTATGGTCTACAACTCGCTCCAACATCCCCAAGACTAGTTACAGAGCTTGTTTCCCTTGGATCATTTCATGGAAAGTGTAGTAATTTTTTATGTTCCCGTCGTCTGATTGTGGACGACACGGCCGACTGTACTGCTGTCTGTCCGTTATCCGGACTTGGATGACTCGGCTCAAGGGAGAGAAATCCTGTCGTCCACTACTGGATGACTCGGCTGGTAAAGGTTAAAAGTTTGTGTTTATATCCATGCTGTTCTGTGTCCATGACCTGCACTTTCCAGGTCTTGGGATACACTTGTTGTACAATAGTACCAATAGCAGGAGTACAGCATTTCTTTAATGTGCAGAAATTGTTTTCTAACGAAAGACTTATCAATGGTTGTGCATACTTATCTAGTACATTCTAGATACTGTTTGTTGCTTTATCGGACATTACATTTTACAAGTAACATTCAAATGTCTTATGAATGTGCATGATCACAAATAACTTTCTCTTTCATAGACTAAAATGTTCACTTGACTTTTCGCACGCACACACACACACACACACACACACACACACAAGCACATAAATGGAGAGTGTGTTCAACATCTTTTTTTCTTCTTTTTTTTTCTCATTACTCTGTCATGACTTGCATACATTTTCATCTACAAGGGGAGGTAAATATGCAATTTTTGTCAGGCGAAAAAAAAGATAATGTATTCTTATAAAAATGTAATCTTCCACAGACACATATCCTTATTCTCTACTTTTACACCCATCAGTTCGAGGATCTGTTAGTACGTATGCTTATTATAGCTCAATTGTGTCAATCCCCAAATCAAACATTTGGTCACATGCTATTAACATAAACACACTGAACCATTTCTCATTACTTTCATTCGAATGTGGGCTCCCCCCTTCAAACACCTCTATGCCCTTCAGGGGCTTTTTTGGAACTCGCTTTCTGATTTCAAAGCGTGATACATCCTGTACAGTCTACATGTACGCCATGTGAGAGCCCTGAGGGCACCTGAAGAGCGCTCACCCCAATGGTCATGGCGCTCCTCATGGCTGCAGGTGGCAGGGTGGCAGGTTCTGCACTGGCACTCTGGGACTGAGGTGCCGACCTGCACCCATCACAACAGTCTGGTCAATCTTCACAGACAGAATTCTCGCCAACAGGTTCCACTTCAACTGTTGTCAACAATGAGTGCAGAGGGGGGGTTGGGGTGGGGGGGGATGGTGGTGGTGGTAGAGGTGTGATTGTTATACACCCTCCCCAAATGGATACGGGAGACTCTCTCATCAGAGCCAGACAGAACCAGAGAGGGAGAGACACATAAAGAGAGAGAGAGCAAGACAGCGACAGAGAGAGAGAGAGAGAGAGAGAGGGAGAGGAGGGGGGGGGAGGAGGAGAAAGTGAGGGATTTTGGGGAGGGGGGTTGTGAAAAATTGAAAGAGACGAAGAAAAATTCTGACTGCATACCAATAACTGGGTTCTCTAGCAGGAATGAAGTACTGTTAAAATGTCCTAACTGTCACAATATTGTTCCAGGGAACAAAATCTTTATCTAAACTCTCCCTCTTCCTTTCTGTGCATCTATCTCCTGCATCACCACATGCTCTCTATTCTCGTCCTCTCTCTCTCTCTCTCTCTCTCTCTCACACACACACACACACACACACTCACACACACACACTCACACTGGCCCTCTCCTCTCAAACCTTCGATCTGTGTAGCTGTAATTTTGTACCATCCACCATCCTCCACACCAGTAGTTCACAAGCAGCTATTAAGGCCAGGTCATCTTGACACAACCCTCAGGAGGAGACCCTGCACTGCCGCTGAGTCACTTCAGCAGTTTGCCATGGTGCCTGTACTGATCCAACCTTTGCAGCACGCCACTGAATAAACTCCAAACTGAACACAATGTGTGCTTGGTGGCAAAGCCAGCATGAATGAGAGTTGAACTGCAAGGGAGTTTATCAAATATTATAAAAACATTATCAGATGTCAACTGATTTGTTCATTTTCATTCTCTGTCTTTCCCACCTCCCTCCCTCCAGACCACACACCTTTCCCAAGCGTTTGGCGCTGTGGTGTAAGAACTCGGCGGTGGCTGTGGCTGTTGCTGTGTGTGAGGCTGTGCTGGGGGCCGTGAAGATGGTGCCACAAAGCGATCAGCCCAAGTGTCGTCCACCCCCTCCCGCTGTTTCTCTTTCTCCTCTGCTTCTGCAGCCGCTTCTCTTCTCTCTGACGATCTGCACAGTAGGGAAGACAGAGGTCAGGTAAGGTCATGTTGCTTCTCTTCTGACGATCTGCACAGTAGGGAAGACAGAGGTCAGGCAAGGTCATGTTGCTTCTCTTCTCTCTGACGATCTGCACAGTAGGGAAGACAGAGGTCAGGTAAGGTCATGTTGCTTGCTTCTCTTCTCTCTGACGATCTGCACAGTAGGGAAGACAGAGGTCAGGTAAGGTCATGTTGCTTGCTTCTCTTCTCTCTGACGATCTGCACAGTAGGGAAGACAGAGGTCAGGTAAGGTCATGTTGCTTCTCTTCTGACAATCTGCACAGTAGGAAGACAGAGGTCAGGTAAGGTCATGTTTGCTTTTGGCCCAGCCGACCACAAAGGGCCATATCAGGGCTGTCATTATGTTTAAGTCCACTCACCAGTCATCAAAAACGATGACAAAAAAAACTCATTCACACAACTCTTTAAAACACACCTTCCAAAAGCACCCCCAAAATTTTGTTAAAAATCTTTCCTCCACAAAATCTTAGATCAGATGAAAAATGTTAATCTCCTGCAGAATCAGGTGGGACATCTCTGAACAAGGTTTTCATGGAGTCTGCTCTAAAATGTTTGTCTCACATCATGCCAGTCCCATCACTCTAAAAGAATATGTTTCACTGTGAGTGGTGGTACTTGACATGGAATGCATCACAGAGCTTCTTCACCTATTAAATGATAAGATTGGGTGTCAAAAAAGTGGCCTGTATGCAAACGGCACACAACCGTTTCTCTTTATGGCCGCCTTGGGAACATGGTAAATGCTCTTCCAGGTTTGGACCGATAGAAGCCAACAGGATATTTCATCCTCATCATCAGTATCATCACAGTCATCTCTGCCACCATCGGTGGGCACAAGGTTGGTGGGCTGGCCACCAGCCAAAGAGAGGTAACCCAAGACTGCCAACTGGGAATACAATCAATCAGAGATTCGATCAAGACAAGTCAGTATCAGAGGGCAATGCCACGGAAACTCAGGGGGTGAGGGAGAGGGTGGAGAAGGGAAGCGTGGGGTGGGGGTGGGGGTGGGCGGTAACTGTGCCAAGAAAAGGAAAAGAACACAAAACCTTTGAAGTCTGAAAGAGATCTAAAAGTGAACCGGTAGGATAGAAGCTGTTTCTCTCTCTGTCACAACTGTGTCTTCGTCTTCTAAACACTTACTTTTAAACATACTGTATCTTTCTATGCGTTTTTTGGTCTCTCCATATTGTAACTTTCCACCTCTCCCTCTATCCTCTCCACTCTCTTACTCTTTCTGTCTCTCTCTCTTTCTCTCTCACTCTCTCTTTCTCACTCTCTCTCTCTCTCTTTCTTTTTCTCTCCCTCAGTCTCTCTCACTCTCTCTGTCTTAAGCTTCAGGCTGTTGATGCACCTGCACCACTGATGCAAACATCTTTAAAATGGTGGATGATCCTTTGTCAAGACATGACTGTCAGGAGCCTATCAATTAGCTGGTATTAGACCACCATGTTGAGTCACTGTCAGCGTTTGACAGGCCTACAATCAGAGGCTGCAGCCACACAACAAAAAAACCTTTTTGACTGAAAGTGCTCTACAATCTTCCCCCATGATTGGCTGTTGTATATTCCATCAACCAGCGAGCACTGGCTTTACTCAGTAATGAACACACAGCTGACACGATCTCAAGCGCATACAATGTAGCACTGTGACATTTTAAGTGTAGCATTCAGAATTTAAGCACAGCACTTGCATGTGTTGCAACATGTTTGACTCAAAAGCACTTTTAGATGGACTTTGCTTCCACACCACGAGACAGTGGACTATGAAGACAGCGATCTCACTTGGTATCAAGCAGTTTTGACACTGCTTGGTATTAAGGAGTTTTGACAGAAGGCTAAGAGGACAGCAGTCTCGCTTGGTATCAAGGAGTTTTGACAGAAGGCTATGAGGACAGCGGTCTCGCTTGGTATCAAGGAGTTTTGACAGAAGGCTAAGAGGACAGCAGTCTCGCTTGGTATCAAGGAGTTTTGACAGAAGGCTAAGAAGACAGCAGTCTCGCTTGGTATCAAGGAGTTTTGACAGAAGGCTAAGAGGACAGCAGTCTCGCTTGGTATCAAGGAGTTTTGACAGAAGGCTAAGAAGACAGCAGTCTCGCTTGGTATCAAGGAGTTTTGACAGAAGGCTAAGAAGACAGCAGTCTCGCTTGGTATCAAGGAGTTTTGACAGAAGGCTAAGAAGACAGCAGCAGTTTTGACAGAAGGCTAAGAGGACAGCCGTCTCGCTTGCTATCAAGCACTTCTGACAGAAGGCTAAGAGGACAGCCATCTCGCTTGCTATCAAGCAGTTCTGACAGAAGGCTAAGAAGACAGCTGTCTCGCTTGCTATCAAGCAGTTTTGACAGAAGGCTAAGAAGCCAGCCGTCTCGCTTGCTATCAAGCACTTCTGACAGAAGGCTAAGAAGACAGCCATCTCGCTTGTTATCAAACAGTTTTGACAGCAATCTCACTTGTTATCAAGTAGTTTTGACTTGACCTACAGAAAATCAAAATGGCCGACAACAAAACAGTCAACAAGGCAGCAGAATTAGATCATCTTCAGCGACTTTTCTTCTACTTTTTCATCCTCTCCTCATAACATATGGCCATCTTTCGACAAAGTAAGTCTACAGTCTAAAGATTTACAATGTCTTGGTTCTGTGTAAGCTGTTGTAAAGTCTGTGAAGTGTGTGTGTGTGTGTGTGTGTGTGTGTGTGTGTGTGTGTGTGTGTGTGTGTGTGTTTAAAGTTAAAAAATTGTTTGCTGTTTGGCATAGCATTTCACCACACAGCATAACAGCATAGCACTGTCGACGAAATCCTGGCATGTTGTATCAAAAGTGTAGTACTTGGCAACTCCATGACCTGAGTCACAGATCATTTCAACATGGCTCTGAAAAATAATTTGCAAATTTGATTGATACTAAATTGGCCTTTTCAAATGATGTAGAGTTAAGTGTACATTTTAAAGTTCCTATTTCAACACTTACAGTTATCTGATTATGTATGCCCTAAGAGGTGTTAAGTATTTCAACTGGTGCAGGTTTCACTACAATGTCAGTGCGCAAAGATTAAGTCATCTGGTCTCAAGTTACTTCAAATTAAAAAACCAAACAAATCCCATGGGGAAAAAAATCAGGTTTCTTTTTCATTGGGTACCACTTTATGCAAAGGTTGAATTAAGACCTTCTTCTTCCTTCTATTCCCCCTCCCCTCCCCTCCCCAACCCTTCAGATAATTTGTCTGAGGCCATCTTAAGCTTTGGAGCAAAGGTTTGAATTAGGCTAAGGTTCTCTCTCTCTGTGTTCCATACATCTCACCATTTTTAAGGTTATAAAACAGCTCACCTAATTCTTCCAGCCATTTTTTCTTTTCCTCTTCTTTCTTCGACAGGAAGCGAGTTGTGTCTGGTTCTGAATGCTGCAACGTAAAACACATGACACCAGTGAGCACAACAGGCGGTGACTACATGGCCTCCGGCTAGGGCCAAGGAACAGCATCTTCAGGCCCTCCAAAATAAGCAATGAAATACCAACAGCGCCTTTGAATGCAACAAGAAGTCACTCTACACACATCCAGGTTTTGAATGTTCCCAATCTGTCGATATCAACCCACCTTGATCCCCTTGTTAGCTGCAGTTTAGATTTGCTCTACCTCCTGACTCCGCTGACAATCAGTTCTGCTCTCTGACTTCTCTCATCTTTTACATTTTTCACACACGCCATTTTTATTACCATCATGTACACAAACCCACCCAGAATTATGCTATACTTTGTTACTGCACTGTGAGATATTATGAGTCTGCATTCTCATTTACATTCCTTTTTTTCTTTTTTCTAGAACTGATTCTGAGGGAACATGGCTCTCGACTCTCCATGGCATCATTTTTTATGCAGATTCAAATTTCGATCAGCATTAATGTGTCACCATAAAAATTATCATCGGAACTGCTATATTCCAGAGATTTATTTCCCCCATCACATACTCATCCAAACAAAGACAAACACACACACACACACACACACATGCACACACACACACAACACACACACACAAACACACTCACAGACACACTCACACAAACACACACTCACACAAAAACACACACACAAACACACACACACACACACGCACACACACACACACACACACACACACTCACCCCAATGAACAAGGAGGTCTGCATGGCTGCAGGGGCGGCGGAGGACACATCAGTGCTGGCCGTTCTGGAACCGCCTCCCTCCTCCTCCTTCCTCTGTCCCTCCCTCGGCACCTCTTCCTTCTTCACCCCACCTCCTCTCCGTCCTCCCTCCTCCCTGTCTTCCGCTGGTCCCCCCCGCCCTGGCTTCCGTGTCTGCTTTCTGCGCTCTTCTCGGCTCTTCCTGTCCTCCCGCGGCTCCCTGTCCTCCCGCTGGTCCCTTCGGTCCTCCCGTGGGTCCCTCCGGTCCGGCCTTCTGGGTCTGGTGTTGCCCCGGTCTTCCAGCTGGGTGTTGGTCTGGGACAGGCCGTCTTCTTTTCTGTCCGCTGTTACAGCATAGCTGGCATCCAGCCCAGGGATCAGAATCGCCGCCCTGTCTCCCCCACCATCCCCTTTGTTCTTTTCTGGTTTGCCACGGCTGTGTTTTGACTGTGACTCGCTCTCGTTTTCTGGTGGGTTCAAGAGGTCACCATACTTGGCTTCGATGGCCTCAATGGCTTTGCGCAGTTTCTCTTCGTGAGTCTGCAGAAGAGAAAAGAAGATCCATCATAATAAAATCAAATGCCGACTGAGCTCATGAGTGATGATTAGTCCTAATAACATGTGCTAGTTCAGCCGGAATGAAATATGCTAAGTTACACAATTACTGGCATCAAAGTATCGGACTTAACTGGATGAGAAAGGGGGGAATTTAATATTATATCTTGTTCTTCATCATTCTCCCAATCTGAGTTTCTGTTGAAAAATAATCAATCCGCAAGATCTACAGAAAGTCAGTCAACAAACCCCCTTTCCTTTCCTCCACCTCCTCATCAAACTCTTCCGCCTCTCCTTAACCTCTTCTTATCCGAAAATATATCCAATCTGTATGTATGATAATTACTGTTTGTGTCTTGCTGCTGGAAAAACAAAAATCAAAAAGGGGGAAGGAGGACCGAAAGGTCATGCTGAAACCTAAACAGATTCAGCTGAATATCTTCATCTGGTGAATGTTTGAAGTTGCTATGGCATCAAACATTTGGATGAGACAGAAATGGGGAAAAAAACATTAAAAACTGGGACAAGCATCTCTTTCTTTTTCAAGACCGTTTTGGGTTCTTCGTGGTTTTGTGGGTTTTTCTTTTCCTTCTCTCTCTCTCTCTCTCTCCCCTCCATCCCTATGTCTCTATGTCCATCTGTCTGTCTCTCTTTCTGTTTTCTTATCCTCCCTGTCCCCAACTGGAACCCCATTCATTCCATCTTTTCCATCTACAATCACTCCCAGCTTTGTGCTGGAAGCCTGAAGTGCACATGCAGTGATAAACATCAAGTCATCAAAAGGCAACCTACTGTAGGAGACACTGCATGCTGCTGAGTCACTCTGGTGGTGTTCAAAGATGCCAGTTCTGATCCATTGCACATGACCTCATCAGCCCCCTACTGAGGACAACAGCAGCTAGGTCACAGTGCACATGGCCTCATCAGCTCCCTACTGAGGACAACACCAGATAGGTCACAGTGCACAAGAGAATGTAAATATGCGGATTCTAAACCACCACATCTTATTTTGCACGAAAACCCCCCTTTTCACATACAAATCTCGTCCATCTCATGCTACTTTTTGCCAAAATTAACACCTATTTCTAAACAAAATTAACATGCAAAAATCTCCAAAATTGACGCAATTGGTACATTAAAATGGGGGGCTTGCGTGCTAGATAAGATGTGGTGATATAGAGTCCGCATATTTACATTCTCTCTCAGCTGTTAACGTCCGCGGGACTTAGCCCTTACTACTTTTTTAATATGTTCTTCTACTTCCAGCACTATTAATAAGTCAGAACAAACAACTAGCCTTCCATCTTGATTAGTTATTTTTACATCTAATGAATTTATAGCCCCCTCAATTAATTCTTTAAATTGACTGTTTCCATCAAACCCATATAGCTGATAATCGCAAAACCCCGCCTTAATTGACGGCAGCGCTCTTAGAACTGCAGATGGATGACCATTAAACAAATTAGTATTTGTTTTTAACTGTTGTAAATGGACATACAACATTTGGTTAATTAGAAAATCAGAAGGTTTATTACCTTCAAATTGATAGATGCCTTCTCTTGTGCTAAATTTATAAGATTTGTCACTATTGTGGAAGCCCAAGATTTTAGCTAGGCCTTTAGGGAAAGTGTACTCTCTTTTTTCTTCTAGTGGAAAATTCATAGTAATTCTAAGGTTTGCCTCGTTAATTGTTAACAATATGCCAAATTCGTTAAGTACTTCTTTTAAAGAACAAAAGTTGTAATAACCATCAGGTATTTGTATATGGCTTATTTGATTGCCTTGTTCGTCATCAACATTAATCCAGTTATTTTGAGCTTCTTCAGATATGTTAACCCACATAACTTTAAAACCAATTTCTCTAAGGGCAATCCTACAACTCCCGCTCCAATTGGTAATTGGGTACGTTAAGAACACACGCTCGTTTTGCTTGGTTATATAGATGTACATCTTTTTTATAACTATTTAAAAAACTAATTTAAAAATGGAACCTTTTAAATATAATGAAAGTGCTACTTACAATGTAGGAGCGTTTTATAACCCCAAATCTTTGGACTTCAGCAATTTAACAATTGCAGTAGATGGATCATACGGCTTCCAAGTCAGACTTGTAAACCCACTAACTAGATATTTAAATCCGCCAATAAAGAGTGACAGAGTGCCATCAGCATGGTCATCCAACCCTATGGCTTTTTTCCAGAATCAGTTAAATTTTGCAGTTTACTGCTCAACCACTGGCTGCGGTGTTTCATATGCAAACCATTTAAACCACCCCAATCTCTTAGTAAGGTCAGTATATAACTTTCATGTTTATTACCAGTACAGACGAATACTAACTGAACTACAAGTGCCCCTCCCTAACGACAAAGCGTTTAATCCATTTCTCAGCCCAATGGACAATAATGCGTATGAAAGAATCTGCAATGAATTTAACATTAATCCTTCAACTGACTTTAGACAAAAGTTAGACCGCAATCATGGGCTAGGCACATTGTATTTGTGGGGTACAAAAAGAGAATATAATTTTGACTACTGGCCTGGCCACACCTCTTTTAAGTCAAACTCCCAAGTTCGATTGGGATCCATAGAACAAAAACACCCCAATGCTTGGGCAACATTTATCTTAGATGAAAGTGAAGGCCTAACAATGCCAGGAGTGCAAAGACTTAATGACTCCATAAGGACATACGTTTGGTGTCTATTAGGAGCACAAGCACAGACTAAATCTAGCATAGTGGATCAATCTACAGGTTTTGATGCCAGAAAACAATTTCTAGCAAATTTAGAAGATGCTATTAACTCTGCTGTTGATTTGCCCGCAAGCATACAAAGGTATCAAAACGTTCTTTCACATGCTCGGTCAAAGGTTGACTTTGTTGTTGGTCATGGATTATACATGCTGCCTTCTGACCTTAGACTGCAGATTGGCATGATACAGAATTATAACAATGAAATCCTTATAGCTGGAGACGATCAAAACTTAGGACACAATCAAGGCTTAAACACAAGGCCTGCTCCATCCATTTTAAAAAAAGTACCTAGCCTTGAAGAAAGCGATCCAGTTATAAGCGCCCCACAGCCAGAAAGCGATCCACCACCAGTTATAAGCACCCCACAGCCAGAACCAGAAAGCACGCCACCTGTTGATCTGCCTCACACTGACAGTCACACTAGCGAAAAGACAGCCCTTGTTGTGTTTTTAACTTTTACTGGATTGGCCATACTTTATTTCACTAAAAATTAAACCAGCAGCCAGCACTCCTAACGTCCACAGATGGTCAGCCATATAACCAGCCACCTTACCTATAGTAGACAAAACCCAACTAACAACACTGCCTATTATGCCAGGCAGAGCATCAAGGGCTTTAGCTGCTAACTTCTTTAATAAGTTTGCTAGGTGGTGTAATTGTTTTCTAATCCAACTTTTACCGGGCTGAGGTGTTGGAGGCGTTACTGGCCCTGTTGGTGCACCGCCAGTTAAAGCATAAACGAGTGTAGAGATAGCAAACCCAACAGCCGTTAATATGCTAACTACTGTAATCCCCTCTTCTCTGAACAGAATCCTTATTCTTTCTGCTAACGTAGTGTTTTCATGAAGTATTTTGTTTATAACTTCTCTGATTCTGGTTATTTGTGATTCTAGATGACCTCTGTTAATAGAAATCGCGCCTAACAGTTCTGTCTTTTTGTTCATTAACTCCTGTAATTTTTGTTGTATTCTAGCCTTTTCTTCTAGTCCTAGATTGTTATCGTCTGCATCAGCCAGTTTAATTTTTTCTTCTTCTATATCTCTTTCTAGCTCACCAAGTTTTGCTGTGTTGTGCATTAGTTCACCCCTTATTGTCTGTAGAGCTTTATCAAGGGCCTTGCGCTCTCGATCAGAATATTGAGAATTGACAAGTTCTTTTACACCTGTCTCCTCACTTAAACTCGTTTCAATTTCTGTTATTAGTTCATCTGCTGTTCGATTTAATTCTTGAAGAGGAATGTTTTGTATTTCAGATTGTGTTGGCAACTCTTGCCCCCAGTTCTGTAAACGACTAACAGCTTCGGCTCTAGGCTCTAAAAGGTTTAATTGTTCTGCCTTAGCAATAGGGAGTTTTCGCCTAATTGTGCTTAGTTTTAAAAACTTGTTTGGGTTTTGCGTTGAGGTAGCTTTTACACGGCCTCCAGCACCAGTTCTTATATACAAATGCCCATCAACTTCCTCAAAATCGTTAGGATCTAGTACGCCTGGTAGCTCTCGCCCCATGCTTCTATAGAATGATTGAATTCTTTCTTGCAATAGATCTTGACGTTGTTTAGGGAGTAAAGAACCAGCTTCTTCAAGCTCTTCTCGCAATGAAGGGCCCAGTTCTGTTTCATCTTCTTCTTCAATAGGATCAATCGGGTCAAAATCTTCATCCATATTTTTTATTTATATTCTTTTTTGTTTTATAAAAAATGAACTCATACGGTTGTGACCTCGATCCATACAGAAAAGAGAAAGAACCCCACGGCGTAAAAGGTATAAGGCAGACTGTAATTAGTGTAAATACTCCATCAACAGTTCAGCCCGGACAAACTTTAATAGTTAAGTTCCCTGATCTTGGCGCTGGCGATGTTATAATGCCAGGCACTGCTAAACTATCATTCAAAATAAATATTACATCAAAAGATCCTAATGCTACTGTTGTTGCTAATTTGGGCAGGGCAATCGTTAATCATATGGCAATCAAACTGGAGGGCAGAGAAGTCTTTGTACTAGGCGAGGCAGACATTTTTGCCCTCTATTCTGACCTATGGCTGCCTAAAAAAGAAAGAAAAGAGAAAGTTTATCAGGGAATACAAAGTCCAAACGGTCTCAAGCACAGAGTTGGAGCGGAGGATGCAAAGGATGATGTTAAAGATGAGGCAGTAGCAGAAGCATTTGGCAACAGATTCTGCATCCCTCTAGATTTTGAGCTGTTAAAGAGGCATATGCCATATTACCAAGGTGCACTAAAAGAAAAACTTACTTATGAACCGACATTTAATCCTAGCGGTTCTGTTGTTCTGTCTGAAGACCCTGAAGCTAAATACACAGTTAGCGACATTTCTCTTGAGTTTGATGTTGTTACTAACCCTGAACTGGCCAGAACAATCTTAACCCAGTATAAAAATAAAACAGTTATTTATTATGAAAGAGTTATACACTCCACTACAGAAAATAGAAACAAGCGAGACACTCTCTGGAACATACATCTAAATCAGTCTCTGAAGTCTTTAAAAGGAATTTTGTTCTTGTTTACTGAAGGAACAACTCCTTTTCATAGAGAATCAGAAGCGTTTTATAATCCAAAAATTGAGAAGGTTGACTGTGCAATAAATGGTAAGTCTGATCAGTTGTATTCGGGTCGCGGACTTTTACCTCACCAACACTTTGATGAAATAAGAAAGTTGTTCGCTGGAGGTAGGCAAAGAGATCCTGCAGTTGATCGTGTATGTAAAAAACTTCGCCTTTATGATGTAAGACTCGAAGACTACTTAATAACCAAATATGGGCTGTGGCTGGATTTTAGATCCACATTTGACAACAGATTGTTTGGAAGTGGAGAAAGGGTAGAGCAAGATGGTATAAAAATAAATATTCACAAGAAAGCAGACGGAAACGCACCAATACAAATTCATATTTTTATGGTTTGTGATGCTCAGCTAAACATTGAAGAAAACAGGCTAAAAGATGTGGCTTATTAAAATGCAGAAGAAATATTCTAATAAAAACAGATGGATAGTTTGAAGTTTCTGCCCAAAGATCCGCACTGTTCTCTTATCTGCGGGATTACTGGGTGTGGGAAAACTGTCTTCGTACTTGATTTGTTGCAAACAGTCTACAGGTTTCATTACGAGCACATTGTTATATTCTGCACAACCATTAAGCACAACAAGTCTTACAAAGAAAGGAAGTTTATTTGGACAGACGATAATATATTTTTAGTTGATCCTAGCGACAAACTGAGCGACTGTTTAGAACATTACTATAGACTATTTGAGGGAACTGAAACGCTGTTTATTATTGATGACTGCTCAGCGAACGAGACATTGTTAAAAAAAGAAAAGCTCTGTCAAAGCTAGCCTTTAGTGGACGCCACCCTTAGTTTCTGTGTGGCTCTTAACTCAAAAATACAATGCTGTCTTAAAAGACTTTAGATCGCAGTTAAAATCAGTCATCTTATTCTATACTAAAGACAGGGATAGTTTTGAAGAATGTTTAAGTGAAAATTATATAATCAGGGACAAAGATGAGCTAAAAAAAATAAAAGAGCAGTTAGAAAAATCTAAGCACGCTAAGCTATGCTTACGGACTGACCCTCCAGTTCAATACGTTTATTGTAGATTGTTTATTATAATTTAAATATTAAAAAGAATGTCTCAAGGGCCAGAATCAAAAGCGCAGCTAGCTCCTAAATGCACTGCAGTAGAGCTAAAAGACCTAGCAGACACAACTGAGTTTGATCTAATAGGAGTTCCAGGAAATGTTTATGGATTTGAGTACACAGATGGTGTTTACAAACGAACAGAAATTGAAGACAAAAAACGACAGCAGTATCCTACCCTGGAAGAGATAAGAAATTTAAAGGCAAACGATTTTGGCAAACATGAATACAAACTTCATAAACGAGAGAATGCTTGGGCGTTGCTTCCTGAAATTGCTTGGAATTTAAAGTTTGAACTACGAAGCCCTAATGTATACTTTGATAAGAAAAACAATTTTAGAAAAGCTTTGAATGCAGGACCCGTTCTTGTTAGCCTAGTCCCAGGAACACAACAGAAAAAACAGATTGAAATAACTAGGCAGGGTTCTGAATATATGCTAAAGAGAAAGAGGCCCTTAGCTGAAGTGGGGGATGACACCGTTGGCTTAGAATTTACTCCAACGCTACAGTCACTGCCTAGGCAAATGACGATGCTTTTTCGCTTATTTATTACTCCAAGGGAGGCTGATTCTAGTTTGCCAGAACATACGTTAATTAGAGGCATACAAATAAAGGCTGAAAACTTGGATGCCCCTCTGAAGCTCGCTATTGTTATTACTAAAAACGGAGATGAAATAAACACCCTTGTATCATCTGACAAGGTTACTGTGATGGTTGACAAAGACAAACTAACAGTACTTGACTTTATTTTCATTAAGTATGTTGATTTTATTGCGTTTTACTCTGTTGATGAAGTGCTGCCAGAAGGATTAATAAGAAGATATGTATAAGATTAATTAATAAAAATAATCTTAATTAAAAAATGGAGGTTCAGCAGTTTAGGTTAGAGCAAATAACTGAACTTCGAAAGGAAATAGAAAGTGACTTAGATAAGTATAGGATTACTAGAAAAAAATATGCTAAAGCTTTAAGTACTCTTTCTCATGTAATTACTAGCTCATCAGCTGTAGCTAGCGTAAGTGCTGGGTCTAGTGTTGCTCTTTTAGCTACTGGGGCTGGAGCGCCAGCCTCTTTAGCATTAGGGAGCCTTGGACTAGGTTTAGGCGCCATGTCTATGATTGCGAGTGCTGTTTTAAAAAAATTAACGCCTAAATTACAAAAGCACACTGCCATTGTAGCCCTAGCATCAGCAAAACTTTCTTCATTAAAATTAAGAATAAGCAAATCAATACAGGATGAAAACATTACAGACGAAGAATTTCAGAAGCTTATGACCGATGGTGAGGATTATAGACGACAAAAAATTGAACTTCAAAAGGAGTGGAGAAAGACTTTTACTTCGCGACAGGTAGACACTGATGCAATTAAACAGAACATTGAAAAACAAACACATGATTGGTTAAACCCAAAATAAGCCAAAAAAATAAGATGTGAACTAAAATAAATAAATCATAAGTTTAGCACAAAAAAAAAATTATAACGTTTAGCAAATACTATTTTTTTTAACTAATCGGCGCCGTGTTTGGTGGAACAACTTGCAACTCTTCGCGAACAAACGATCTTTTAGGGGCGGGTTTTTTAGACGCAGTAGCACCGCTAGAAGAGAGAGTTTCTCTTAAATAATACACGGGAGGGGCTGTTTTCATAATTCTTTCAACTTCATATACATCTACGCTCCATATGGGGTCTGTGGCTCTAATTCTAACATCACCTTCTGCTTCTCCTGGCGCATACAAGTATCTTACTTTTAGTCCAAACGGCAAGAGTTTTTGAGTCCCCTGCACATCTTCAGTAATGCTAATTTTTTTTAATTTGATCGCGTTTACTGGTTTAAGGCCTGTTGCTTTAAATTCTTCATTGTTCATGGCACGTAAGACTGCTGGCAATCTCCTAACCCATTCTGTGTTGCGTGTTTTGTCCATAAGGTCTCTATGATATTGATAAGTAAACAGACGTTCAGCTAGATTCTTATGAAAGTTTTCTACTAGAGCTTGTGATCGATGGTTGCCTGGGATTCCTCTCTTAACTGTAACCCGGTGTCTTAAAAACAACTGGTTTACAGAACCTTTAAACTCTTTTCCATCATCAACCTGGATCAACCTAGGATACTTAATGGACCTCGCATGTATATTTGCTGTAAAGCCACAGCCACAGCAGTTGAGCTTTTATCCGTTAAAGGCTCAGCATCTTTATACCTTGAAGCCATGTCAACAACTGTCAGAGCATACTTAAACTTTTTTCTTCTAACTTTGTCATGTGGAAGATACAAGTCCATCTGGTGGGTGTCATTAGGAACTGAATTAACAAATCGAGGTCTTATTATTCTTTTTGGGGCGGGCAGATATATTTGCCAGATCGCTTGTTTTGAAAGCCAGTCTTTCGCTTCTGATTCAGACACCCTAGCAGCTTTACTCAGTTTATCAATAGCAGCCTTTCCTTTCCAATACCCTCCAGGAGAATAATATATTTTGTACTTTGTATCGCCCATAAGAGACTGTTTTTATTACATTTTAACTATGTTTTTTAGATTGAATATGCAAGAAGAAAGATTGCTCCCATAGCGCCTATAATAAAGCCTATTTCTACCATTTTCTGATCCTCAGATGGTTCATAAAAGTCAGACAGTTCTGGCGGTGACGATGTTAGAAACTTCTTTCCTGTCACTAAGTAATATTCATTCATTGCTTCATCAACGTCTGTAAATGTGTGCTCTGCATGTCCCTGTTCTCTTAACTTTTTATTAATAAAGTCTAAGTGAGCAATTCGTCTTTTCTCGTAAGCGTCTCTTGCCTTAGCTAAATCTTCCATTGCCTTGTTATGGCGTTCTCTCTCTTCATCGGACCGCAATTTACTAAACATATAATTGCTGCCAGAGAAAGCCAACGCATTAACAATAGCTCCTCCCACCATCAGAACCAATCCAGACATCTTTTTATAAATCAATATTTTCTAGATTAATCTGCCTATGCATTAATCTTTCTATGCATTAATCTGCCTATGCATTAATATTTTCTGGGATAATCCCCTGTGCAACAAGAAAGTCTTTTGAAGCAATCCCTGCAGTAATTACAACTATAACCTTAACAACATCCTCAATGTCTAACCTTCCTAGATCCGCCGGCTTCATTTTAACATGTTTTTTGCTAACACGCTATAACCAATACTAAGGCCGCTAATTACAGCAGAATGGTAAATCGTATTGATAATCTTTTTTTCACTCATCTTTTTATTAACTAAAAAAATAATTAAAATAATCATAATACGAAAGGCTGTCTATGTGCCTTTTAATCAAATAATCTTTTGTTGTTAAAGCTAAAAATAAGGCCGCAACTAGCCTTGGCGAATCTTCTATCTTTCCCATGTTGGGCGGTTTTATTCCTAACAAACATTTTGCGAGGGTTGAATAGACTATAACACCAACGATAGGCACTGCATAATTAACCAGCGTTAAACTCATGGTTTTAAAAGTATTATATTATTTTTTATTGCTTTTAAAAATGGATTGTGACGAACTATTAAAGTGTGAGGAGCAGGCAGGCTACTCCGTAGACCTCTGCCATAAAGAAAGATTATACTCTCTGGCCGCGTGTGGGAAAACCAGGCAGTATTTAGGCGTTGAACTAAGTATCGAACAGATTCAGCAATTGTCTACATCAGACGTTGAGAAGTATTACGCCAGGTACGAAGCACAGCTAGGATCAAAAATGGTTAGATCAGTGGGACAGACAATGATTAGTTTATATGCTAAGTTAGTAAGTAAGATGGCGCCGGTTGATTCAGAAGAAGATTTAAAATATGACATCACAAGATCCGGTTTTAACCAAGTCTCTAGAATCTCTAGCATGTGACATGTATTATAGATTTGGGACGTTGCTATGTCCATTCATCATGGGATTAATTACTTTTAATCATATTAATTTTAATCGCAATAAAAAAAATGAGCGATCAGGAGAAGAAGACTCCGCAGGAGCAGAATGTGCCGCAAGTGAGTGTCCCACAAGCGAGTGTCCCACAAGTGAATCTACAGGCGAGTGTCCCACAAGTGAGTAGTGTTACTAAGTCTAAAAGTGCTGGGCGTGTTGAGGCCGGTCATAAACTAGCTGAATGGAACAGACTGAGAAAAGCAAACCAAGCAGCAAAACAAAAATTATTAGATAGTAATACAACATCGCCACCAGCACCGCCACCGTTGCCAACAACAACAACACAATCAAACTATAAAATGTATTATTATGTACTGGGGAGTATTGTTGTTGGTGGGGGTTTTTAGCATACAAATGTCTAACACCATACTTAGCAGCAAAGTCACAAACCCCCACAAAGTCAGTAAAAGAAGAAGAACCAACTTCTGTAAAAAAAGTACAACCTCCTGCTGTAGACCCATTTTCTATGGAATAGTTTTTTAAAGAACTAAATAAAGTACAAATTAAGAACTAGATAAGTACAAGTTAATTTACAATTATTTTTTTATTTATTTTAGATTTAAAAATGGCTGCCGAACTCAGTGAATCTGATTTAAAGAATTGTAATGAATATTTGACGAAACAATGAAAGTATTAAACATCGATTTTAGTGAATTTGGGTTTGAGAATGATGTAGACAATATAATAAAAGATCATAGTGAACTATTTGACGAAGCAGTTAAAGTGATGAACATTGACTGTAGTGATTCAGAAAAAGCTAAAATATTAGCAGGTGTTATTGTAAGGTTAACGTGTCTTGAAGTGTTGCAACGCTTGGGAGAAGAATAAAAAGCGAGGTTTACTTACTTTTATTTACATTTATTTTTTTTAATTTACGTAAATATTATGGCTTTAAAAATGGTGGCCAAAGGCGGAGAATTTAAGGGCGAAAAAACTATATACGTGGGAGGAAGTATTTGATAATGGCAAACAATTAATCAATACGTTTAATGAAGCAGACATGGATATTATTAACCCTACAGACGTTCATGAAAGCGCGGCACATGCTATCTCTAAAATCCCAGAGTTTCTTCAGATGGAGCCGCCAGTAAAAGTGTTGTTAACTATTCTGATTGATTATATAACGCCCGATGATACTAGCATGGAAGTTTGGGTTTCAACAAGACAGAAAGAAGTTATTAGCTATCACGACTTTAATTCTAACTGGGCTGATTACATGCTTACACAATTTAACCATGCAAGTGAGGAGGCTAAGTTAAGGGGTTCTGGCTGGTCTGAAGGAAGAGTCCTTCAAATTATATTGAAACAAACAAAGTTCTATCCTATAGTCGGCAATTCTTACATCCCTCTCCCAAGAGAGTTAGAGTTAAAACGAGCAGTATTAAACATACATAATTCTGACAACATGTGTTTTATGTGGTGTGTTTTAGCACATTTACATCCTGTTAAAAATCATGCAAACAGAGTAATTATGAAGCATATGTAAATGAGCTGAACTTTGATAACATAACCTTTCCAGTGAGTATAGAAAGCATATCTCAGTTTGAAGAGCAAAACAAACCAATAACCGTAAACGTATACACATGGTCTGCAGTAGATAATCTAGTGCCTCTAAGGATTTCTCCCAATGCTCCTACTTTAGGCGATTCACTTAAGAATCATGTAGACTTGATACTGTTTGCGGATAGTACAAAGAGCCATTATGTATTAATCAGAACAATAAGCAGACTGTTAGAATATACATCAAAGCATAAATCTAAACAAGAGATTTGTAGAAGGTGTTTGGTCAGAATTCCTACTATAGAAGCAGCTGCCAGTCATAAGAAACATTGTAAAAGTTTTGTAGACTGTGAAACCAAACTCCTCACACCTAAACCCGGGTCTAAAGTTAGTTTTAAGAATGTACATAAAATGCAAATGAGTCCATACGTGGTTTATGCTGACTTTGAATCAATCTTGCCACAGTACTACGGCCCACAACAGCAAAAACAAAAAACAACCTTATTAACCCACCATCAGATCTGTTCTTATGCGTTTATTGTTGTTAGGTCAGACGGTCAACACACAACACCTGAGATTTACAGAGGCCCCAACGCAGCTAGTAGATTTTTAGAGCAGATGAAACAACTTCGTAATTACTACTCCAACCAACTAAATCTTTCAGACATTATTATGACTCCTGAAGACCAAGAACGTTATGACTCAGCCACTCACTGTTGGATTTGCGGCTTAGAGCTAACACCTAACAGTAAAGCAAACCCAACAGTGAGAGACCACGATCACATTACTGGCAAATTCAGAGGGACCGCACACAACAATTGTAATCTTCAACTTAAGGTTGACCCCAAAAAATGGAAACTGCCTATCTTCTTTCATAACTTACGAGGCTACGATTCTCACTTTATCATGCAAGCAGTGACTTCTGAATATAAGAGGGTTACCTGCATTGCACAGTCTTCAGAAAAGTACATGACTTTTACTCTTGACTGTTTATCCTTTTATGACTCTGCCCAGCATCTGATGGGGAGCTTAGATAAGTTAGCGGGATCTCTACAAGCCTTTCCAATCACTAAACAATATTTTGACCCATCTTTAGTGCGTAAAGGAGTTTATCCTTATGAATACATGAACTCGTGGGACAGGTCTGACGAAGACTCGCTTCCTCCTAAAGGCGCTTTCTTTTCTAGTCTTAGAGGCAAAGACATAACTGATGCTGACTATGAATACGCTCAGAAAGCCTGGACAGAATTACACTGTCAAACAATGGGCGATTATCACGATCACTACTTGATGGCTGACGTGTGTTTATTGGCAGACGTCTTTCAGAATTACAGATCTACTTGCATGAAACATTACAGCTTAGACTCATCACATTACATCTCTGCCCCTGGCCTTTCTTGGGATGCATTCTTAAAGTCTACAAACATCCAGATTGACTTAATTTCTGATCTACCCACACTCCAGATGATTGAAGACGGCTTAAGGGGAGATATTAGCATGGCCTCACATCCTTACTGCAAAGCCAACAACAAATATTTAGATGATTATGACCCAACTAAACCGTCCAACTATCTAATGTACTTAGACGCCAACAATCTGTATGGATGGGCCATGAGTCAACCGCTTCCATTACGTAACTTTAAAATGATAAAAGGGCCTCATGATGTCAATACTGTGTTAGGAATGTTGTCACAGCTTACGCCTGATAATCCAATAGGACTAATCTTGGAAGTAGACTTAGATTATCCTAAAGAATTACACGATCTCCACAACGATTACCCCCTGGCCGCAGAAAGCTTAAAGATGAGTCCCATCGAACCTCCTAAACTCGTGCCTAACCTCTTTAACAAAACTAAATATGTTTGTCATTACAGACTCCTACAGTTTTACTTAAGACATGGATTAAAGCTGACCGCTATTCACAGAATAATTACTTTTGACCAAGAGCCTTTCATGAGGCCATACATCAGAAGAACACTGATCTTAGGACTGCGGCCACTGACGCTTCAGAAAAAGACTTTTTTAAGTTGATGAACAACAGCTGTTTTGGTAAGACGATGGAAAACGTACACAATCGTAAAGATGTGAAATTAGTTACAAAAGAAAACCAAGCAATTAAGTTGGCCTCTAAACCTAACTATCAAGACTTTAGAAGATTTAACGACAGCTTGGTTGGCATCATGATAAGAAAAAGGATGTTAAGTTGGACAAGCCGGTGTTTATCGGCTTCACCGTATTAGAGTTGTCAAAGTTATTGATGTTAGAATTTCTGTACGACTACTTTAAACCACTGTACCCAGAAGCAAGAGTACTTTACACAGACACTGACTCTTTTATTCTAGACGTCCCCACAGAAGACTTCTATAAGGATTTAGAAGCGGAGGTGGCCAAAGGAGCTGATGGGTGGTACGACACATGCGACTATCCAAAAGACAGTCCTTTACATTCAACTGTGAACAAGAAAGTGATTGGAAAGATGAAGGATGAACTTAATGGGACAGTTATACAAGAATATGTTGGCTTACGGTCGAAGATGTATAGCGTTGCCAGCCAAACTTCTGTAATGAAAAAAGCTAAAGGCATAAGTAAAGAAGTTGTCAAAAAAAATATAACTCACGATAACTACAAGCAAGCTCTCTTTGAAAACAAAGTATTTCATCACACAAATGTTAATCTGCGCTCTACTCTTCATCAAGTAAACACAACTGCAGTTAATAAAAAGTCATTAGTCTCTAACAATAACAAGAGAACTTACGTCAATCCTGAGTTTTCATATGCTGTAGGACATTGGAGAACTTTAAAAGATTAACTTGACTGACCTGGCTTGTACTTAACTTAAGAACCTAACTAGTACTTACTTAAGAACATAACAAGAACTTACTTAAGAACCTAACTAGAACTTAACTTAAGAACCTAATAAGAACTTACTTAAGAACCTAACTAGTACTTAACAAGAACTTATAATTTTTTTGCACTTAACTTGTAATTTACTTGCACTTAACTTAAAAAGTACTTTCTATATAACTAACAATGTAAATTCAGCTATTGTTTATTATTCATAGTCTTTTCTAATCGTAAAACCTGATCTTCATTAAAACGAATAGCTACTCCTTCAGGGCTGGTAGAAACAGTCAGATTAGCATCCTCAGGAGCTATATTATCAACTAAAATAGCAAACAACTTTATAGCCTGTTGGGGCCAAGAATCTGGCATTTTACTAACGGCCTGCTTTACGCTTTCTCGCATAATTATGCGTTCAAAAAGATCAGTAATTAATTCTTCAAACCTGCTCTTTAACTCTTCTTTATCACCCTCCCGCTCCCAATCCAACTCGTAAAGTATATTAATAAGCTCTGTAGCTACTTCGGGCTTCATTTTTTAAACCAGAATAAAAACAATTAAAAAATAATTAACTAGCCGTTCCTCTTGTTTTGCGCAAGAATCAGAAGTTATATGTGTGTGCGTGGTTTAATCAACTAGGTCAATTAATCACAGATCGTTTTGACCTAGTTTACTGCACTGCTTTGTAGGTCAAACGTGAGTGGGCGGTGGGTGGGGTGTGCGTGCGTGGGGCGGGGGTGGGGGTGTGGGGTGGGGTGGGGTGTGTGCAGGAGTTACCTCCCTTAGTATTATTTTTAGAATGGTTAAAAAAAAACTACAAACACCTGGAGTAAGTGCAAAATATATTTCGCTTTATTTAAAGCTTCTTCAGTTGCAACCATGGACCGAACTGAAAGGATGAAACACAGAACTTAAAACGAAAACAACTGAATTAAAATCAAACACTAAGCCTATTTAAAATGCACGGGTTTTTTCAGTACAAGAGTTCAGTAGCTGAACATGATCAACACACACAACCACACACCATACCTGAGCGCTAGCGCGCGTGCGCACATGTATATCTTCCTGAACAATAATGAAGGCAGGCCCGTGAATCACCGCGATAAAAAATCAAACTGAAAGAGAGGAGGGAGGAACTGGTATTATTAGTATTATTTTTAGCCCTGTTAAGGGCCTTTCTGTGTCACTTGTCGGCAGCCGACAATCGTCCTAGTTCTGACGTATTTTTAGCCTTTAGGCTGAAGTCTGCTTCCTCGGCTAGTATTGATTTTTTCACAGCAGCTAGCCAGAAGACCGCGTTTAATCACTCTGCCAGAACTCGCGAAAGCCAACGTCGCTTTGCATATATTTTACAATGAGCTTTCTTTTCTCATACAAGCTGTGGATAGAAATTCCAAGCTTGTGGAACTTTGGATAGTAGCAAAAACAAAATGATAATTCCATCAGTTTTCTACACAGCGTGGGTTCCATCAGAATTTCAGTTTTTAAATAATTATCCCAGGACGCTTTTGGGTTAGATTTTTTAAAAACAGTTTTTGTTCTTTTAAGCCAATGGCCTAAAAGCAAAGATTGACGAAGAGTTTTACGATTTCCATCTTTGATCTTAGAACCAGCTTTCAGTAAAACAGGCGTAATTTCAGTCATGTTTTTCAGCTTCATAAAAGAGCCTTCATCAATCAGCTCATCATCAAGTTGCTCTACAAAACAATTACGTAAAAAATCATCCAGTTCACTTACTGTCATTTCACGTTTTACTTGCTTCGTTTCCAAAAGATTTAAACTCTCTTTTGGCTGGGTTGGTTTCGAGCAATTACGTAAAAAATCATCCATTCACTTACTGTCATTTCACGTTTTACTTGCTTCGTTTCCAAAAGATTTAAACTCTCTTTTGGCTGGGTTGGTTTCGAGCAAGGCTCGCCACGTTCTGATTTTTCAAGATATAAAATCATTTCCTGATAATACTTTTTGTATTTCAATATTATCTCTTTTTGCTCGTCTGAATAAAGCAAATGCTCAGTTTGGCTTTCTTGAGAACTAACAACCATTGCGGTCTCTTGTGAAGATAAACAAGCTTCCAGGCTGAACTCTGCCATGTTTTCTTCTGTAAAGTAACAGCGCTAAACACGTCTTCACTCATAGGCGCCCCGGCCAGAAATGATGGCAGCCAGTAGTCCCGGCGAAAAATGATGTCATACCCCCTGTCAATTAGTTGAAAGTGCACACGTGATGGGCTGAGCTGTCGCGTGATGATTAATAATGCAGTATTGACTGCAGGTCTCCTGTGCAGCAGAGCGTGCAACCGATATTGATTGGGGCCGGTCTGGGGAGGTAGGATTGCCAAGCCATATAAATGTTAAAATGTTTTAGTTAATTTCATGCCATGGAGAGAGAATGTAAATATCTTCGTTCACGTACTAGTAGTAGTAGTAGTAGTAATAGGGACAGGCTATTTGCCTAGGCCTCACGGCCTATATACATCCCCTCTTTGACTTCATAATGTGTTGTGCGCATTTTATCTCATATTTAGCTTCAAATGGGCCTCAGTCGTCATAATCCACAAATAATTCTTTAAATTTGGGTATTTCATCCAAAAAATTCTTGAAATAGTTAGTATTTTGTGCAAATTTTATGTTAGTACGAAGTGCATTCCACAAGGGGGCAACTCGGTGTGAGTAAATGTTTTTCCTTTTGTTAGTGCGGCAGTATTGTATAAAAATCTTGCCTTCAGTATTCCTTGTGTTGTTGTTTCTTGAAGGAATAAACAATGAGTCAATGCTTATGTCATCAATACCATTAAGTATCTTATATGTCTGGATAAGATCCCCCTTGTCCTTCTACCTTTCAAAGAGTATAAATTCAAATATTTCAATCTTTGTGCATATGACATATCTTTGCATTCTTTTAATAGCTTTGTTGCACGTCTTTGAACACTTTCTATTTGTTTAGACTGTCTTTTCAATTGAGGACTCCATATTCCATTTGCATATTCCAAATGAGGTCTAACAAAGGATTTATATAGTTTTAAGAATATTTCCTTGTCTAAATAGGAGAAACTTCTTTTAACTATTCCCAACATTTGATTTGCCTTGTTTACTATTTTATTTATGTGTAAGTCAAAAGACAACATAGTATCAAAAGTCACTCCCAAATCTTTTTCTTCTTTTAGTGCAGTTATTTCCTGTAAGCCATCATTATACCTCATATAGTAAGTGTGCTCTTGATTATTTTTACCAATGTGTAGAACACCACATTTTGATACATTAAAATACAGATTCCATACTTCTGACCAGTCTTGGAGTTTATAAATATCATTTTGTAAATCTACGGAATGGGATGTATCGTCATAAAGTTTCGTATCGTCAGCAAATATTTTACAAGTACTATTTAATGATAATGGCATGTCATTTATAAAGACCGTAAATAGTATTGGGCCTAAGATACTCCCTTGAGGTATACCACTTAGAACCTTAACTTTACCTGATCTTTCCTCACCCACTCTTACATACTGAACTCTGTCATATAGAAAACCTTGTATCCATTTTAGTAGATTTCCTGTTATGCCATAAGCAGCCAGTTTAACTAGTAACCTTTCATGTGGTACAGTATCAAAAGCTTTTTTAAAATCTAGATACAAAACATCAACATTATGACCATCATCTAATAACTTTGTCATGTTGTCTATTACCTCAAGTAATTGTGTTACACAAGAACGTTTCTTACGGAATCCATGTTGGCATTTTGCATACAAGTTATTATCTGTAAAATGAGTTACCACTTGATCTCTAATTATACTCTCCAATACTTTACAAGTGACACACGTTAGGCTGACCGGTCTATAGTTTCCTGGTTCAGCCCTTGACCCCTTCTTAAATATGGCTGTTACTTCCGCTAATTTCCAGTCCTGAGGTAAGATACCCGTCTCTAACGTTTTATTAAATAGTATACATAGGGGAAGTGATAATTCTATATTTAGTTCTTTTAAGACTTTTGGAGGAATTTGATCTGGTCCTTGCGCCTTTTTTGGGTTCAAATTGATTAATTTATCTCTGACCGCTTTGGGGGTTACTATTACTTCTGCCAAAGATATACCATCTGAATATGTACATTCCTCTAATTTTGGTATATTAGACCTGTCTTCCCGTGTAAATACACTAGAAAAGAATTTATTTAGAGTTTCTGTTTTTTCTATATCACTTGTTGCTAAAGAGCCATCAGGATTATTTAGAGCACCAATATTAGTATTTATCTTTAACTTGTTTTGAATATATTTCCAAAATAATTTAGGATTGTCCTTGCACTCCTTTGCAATCATTTTTTCATATTCTCTTTTCGTTATTTTCAGTAATTTTGTACATTTATTTCTCTCACATATGTACTTCCTATAATTAATTCCTGATTTAGTAGTTAGGTACCTTTTATATAAGTTATATTTCTTTTTAATACTTCTCATTGCTTTCTTATTCATCCAAGTTGGGGTATATCTTTTGTTGTTGTTTTTTCTTGTTTTGGGAATACATTTTTCCATACCTTCATGTATGGCATCTTTTATATACTTCCAAGTTTCCTCTACATTCATATCTGATAAAGCTGATCACCAAATCTTATCTAGCACGCAAGCCCCCCATTTTAATGTACTGATTACGTCGATTTTTGGAGATTTTTGCATGTTAATTTTGTTTAGAAATAGGTGTTAATTTTGGCAAAAAGTAGCATGAGATGGACGAGATTTGCATGTGAAAAGGGGGGTTTTCGTGCAAAATAAGACGTGGTGGTTTAGAGTCCGCATATTTACATTCTCTGCACATGACCTCATCAGCCCCCTACTGAGGACAACAGCAGCTAGGTCACAGTGCACATGACCTCATCAGCTCCCTACTGAGGACAACATCAGCTAGGTCACAGTACACATGGCCTCATAAGCCCCTTACTGAGGACAACAGCAGCTAGGTCACAGTGCACATGGCCTCATCAGGCCCCTACTGAGGACAACATAAGATAGGTCACAGTGCACATGGCCTCATCAGCCCCCTACTGAGGACAACAACAGCTAGGTCACAGTGCATATGACCTCATCAGCCCCCTACTGAGGACAACAGCCAGTGAGTCACAGTGCACATGACGTCATCAGCCCCGTACTGAGGACAACAGCAGTAAGTCACAGTGCATATAACCTCATCAGCCCCGTACTGAGGACAACAGCAGTAAGTCACAGTGCATATGACCTAATCAGCCTCCTACTGAGGACAACAGCAGCTAAGTCACAGAAGCAGCATCAGTGAGCACATCCCTCTGCAGGGTGTCACAGTATCAGTGAGCACATCCCTCTGTGGGGTGTCAGTATCAGTGAGCACATCCCTCTGTGGGGTGTCAGTATCAGTGAGCACATCCATCTGTGGGGTGTCACAGTATCAGTCAGCACATCCCTCTGTGGGGTGTCACAGTATCAGTGAGCACATCCCTCTGTGGGGTGTCACAGTATCAGGGAGCACATCCCTCTGTGGGGTGTCACAGTATCAGGGAGCACATCCCTCTGTGGGATGTCACAGTATCAGTGAGCACATCCCTCTGTGGGGTGTCACAGTATCAGGGAGCACATCCCTCGGTGGGATGTCACAGTATCAGTGAGCACATCCCTCTGTGGGGTGTCAGTATCAGGGAGCACATCCCTCTGTGGGATGTCACAGTATCCGTTAGCACATCCCTCTGTGGGGTGTCAGTATCAGTGAGTACATCCCTCTGTGGGGTGTCAGTATCAGTCAGCACATCCCTCTGTGGGATGTCACAGTATCAGTGAGCACATCCCTCTGTGGGGTGTCACCGTATCAGTGAGCACATCCCTCTGTGGGGTGTCAGTATCAGGGAGCACATACCTCTGTGGGGTGTCACAGTATCAGGGAGCACATCCTTCTGTGGGGTGTCACAGTATCAGGGAGCACATCCCTCTGTGGGGTGTCAGCATCAGTGAGCACATCCCTCTGTGGGATGTCACAGTATCAGGGAGCACATCCCTCTGTGGGGTGTCACAGTATCAGGGAGCACATCCCTCTGTGGGGTGTCAGTATCAGTGAGCACATCCCTCTGTGGGATGTCACAGTATCAGGGAGCACATCCCTCTGTGGGGTGTCAGTATCAGGGAGCACATCCCTCTGTGGGTGTCACAGTATCAGTGAGCACATCCCTCTGTGGGGTGTCACAGTATCAGGAGCACATCCCTCTGTGGGGTGTCACAGTATCAGGGAGCACATCCCTCTGTGGGTGTCACAGTATCAGGAGCACATCCCTCTGTGGGGTGTCACAGTATCAGGAGCACATCCCTCTGTGGGGTGTCACAGTATCAGGGAGCACATCCCTCTGTGGGGTGTCACAGTATCAGGAGCACATCCCTCTGTGGGTGTCACAGTATCAGGGAGCACATCCCTCTGTGGGATGTCACAGTATCAGGAGCACATCCCTCTGTGGGGTGTCAGTATCAGGAGCACATCCCTCTGTGGGGTGTCACAGTATCAGGAGCACATCCCTCTGTGGGTGTCACAGTATCAGGGAGCACATCCCTCTGTGGGGTGTCACAGTATCAGTGAGCACATCCCTCTGTGGGTGTCAGTATCAGGAGCACATCCCTCTGTGGGTGTCACAGTATCAGGGAGCACATCCCTCTGTGGGTGTCAGTATCAGGAGCACATCCCTCTGTGGTGTCACAGTATCAGGAGCACATCCCTCTGTGGGGTGTCACAGTATCAGGGAGCACATCCCTCTGTGGGGTGTCACGTATCAGTGGAGCACATCCCTCTGTGGGGTGTCAGTATCAGGAGCACATCCCTCTGTGGGTGTCACAGTATCAGGGAGCACATCCCTCTGTGGGGTGTCAGTATCAGGAGCACATCCCTGTGGGTGTCCAGTATCAGGAGCACATCCCTCTGTGGGGTGTCATATCAGGGAGCACATCCCTCTGTGGGGTGTCAGTATCAGGGAGCACATCCCTCTGTGGGTGTCAGTATCAGGAGCACATCCCTCTGTGGGTGTCACAGTATCAGGAGCACATCCCTCTGTGGGTGTCAGTATCAGGAGCACATCCCTCTGTGGGTGTCAGTATCAGGAGCACATCCCTCTGTGGGTGTCACGTATCAGGAGCACATCCCTCTGTGGGTGTCAGTATCAGGAGCACATCCCTCTGTGGGTGTCAGTATCAGTAGCACATCCTCTGTGGGGTGTCCAGTATCAGGAGCACATCCCTCTGTGGGGTGTCACAGTATCAGGGAGCACATCCCTCTTGGGTGTCACAGTATCAGGAGCACATCCCTCTGTGGGTGTCTATCAGGAGCACATCCCTCTGTGGGTGTCAGTTCAGGGAGCACATCCCTCTGTGGGGTGTCCAGTATCAGGGAGCACATCCCTCTGTGGGTGTCACAGTATCAGGGAGCACATCCCTCTGTGGGTGTCACAGTATCAGGGAGCACATCCCTCTGTGGGGTGTCACAGTATCAGGAGCACATCCCTCTGTGGGGTGTCACAGTATCAGGGAGCACATCCCTCTGTGGGGTGTCACAGTATCAGGGAGCACATCCCTCTTGGGCATTGGGGCCATCTCTTGTGTCACAGTATCAGGAGCACATCCCTCTGTGGTGGTCTTGGTCAGTATCAGGAGCACATCCCTCTGTGGGTGTCACAGTATCAGGAGCCATCCCTCTGTGGGTGTGTCAGTATCAGGGAGCACATCCCTCTGTGGGGTGTCACAGTATCAGGGAGCACATCCCTCTGTGGGTGTCACAGTATCAGGAGCACATCCCTCTGTGGGGTGTCACAGTATCAGGGAGCACATCCCTCTGTGGGGTGTCAGTATCAGGGAGCACATCCCTCTGTGGGGTGTCACAGTATCAGGAGCACATCCCTCTGTGGGATGTCACAGTATCAGGAGCACATCCCTCTGTGGGTGTCAGTATCAGGGAGCACATCCCTCTGTGGGGTGTCACGTATCATGGAGCACATCCCTCTGTGGGGTGTCAAGTATCAGGGAGCACATCCTCTGTGGGTGTCACAGTATCAGGAGCACATCCCTCTGTGGGATGTCAGTATCAGTGAGCACATCCCTCTGTGGGTGTCACAGTATCAGGGAGCACATCCCTCTGTGGGGTGTCAGTATCAGGAGCACATCCCTCTGTGGGGTGTACAGTATCAGGGAGCACATCCCTCTGTGGGGTGTCACGTATCAGGGAGCACATCCCTCTGTGGGGTTGTCCAGTATCAGTGAGCACATCCCTCTGTGGGGTGTACAGTATCAGGAGCACATCCCTCTGTGGGGTGTCACAGTATCAGGGAGCACATCCCTCTGTGGGGATTGTCACAGTATCAGTGGAGCACATCCCTCTGGTGGTGGGCTCCTCTGGTATCGTATGGGAGCACATCCCTCTGTGGGGTGTCCAGTATCAGGAGCACATCCCTCTGTGGGGTGTCACAGTATCAGGAGCACATCCCTCTGTGGGGTGTCACAGTATCAGGAGCACATCCCTCTGTGGGGTGTCACGTATCAGGGAGCACATCCCTCTGTGGGGTGTCAGTATCAGGGAGCACATCCCTCTGTGGGGTGTCACAGTATCAGGGAGCACATCCCTCTGTGGGGTGTCACGTATCAGGGAGCACATCCCTCTGTGGGTGTCACAGTATCAGTGAGCACATCCCTGCTGTGGGTGTCCAGTATCAGTGAGCACATCCCTCTGTGGGGTGTCACAGTATCAGGAGCACATCCCTCTGTGGGTGTCAGTATCAGTGAGCACATCCCTCTGTGGGGATGTCACAGTATCAGGGAGCACATCCCTCTGTGGGGTGTCACAGTATCAGTGAGCACATCCCTCTGTGGGGTGTCAGTATCAGTGAGCACATCCCTCTGTGGGGTGTCACAGTATCAGGGACACATCCCTCTGTGGGGTGTCACAGTATCAGGAGCACATCCCTCTGTGGGGTGTCAGTATCAGGGAGCACATCCCTCTGTGGGGTTGTCACAGTATCAGGGAGCACATCCCTCTGTGGGGTGTCACAGTATCAGGGAGCACATCCCTCTGTGGGGTGTCACAGTATCAGGAGCACATCCCTCTGTGGGGTGTCAGTATCAGTGAGCACATCCACTGTGGGGGTGTCAGTATCAGGGAGCACATCCCTCTGTGGGGTGTCACAGTATCAGGGGAGCACATCCCTCTGTGGGTGTCACAGTATCAACGTGAGCACATCCCTCTGTGGGGTGTCACAGTATCAGTGAGCACATCCCTCTGTGGGGTCGTCACTGTCATCAGGAGCACATCCCTCTGTGGGGTGTCACAGTATCAGTGAGCCATCCCTCTGTGGGGTGTCAGTATCAGGGAGCACATCCCTCTGTGGGATGTCACAGTATCAGTGAGCACATCCTCTGTGGGGTGTCAGTATCAGTGAGCACATCCCTCTGTGGGTGTACGTATCAGGGGCACATCCCCTGTGGGTGTCAGTTCAGTGAGCACATCCCTCTGTGGGTGTCACAGTATCAGGAGCACATCCCTCTGTGGGGTGTCAGTATCAGTGAGCAACATCCCTCTGTGGGGTGTCACAGTATCAGGAGCACATCCCTCTGTGGGGTGTCACAGTATCAGGAGCACATCCCTCTGTGGGGTGTCACAGTATCAGGGAGCACATCCCTCTGTGGGGTGTCACAGTATCAGTGAGCACATCCCTCTGTGGGGTGTCAGTATCAGTGAGCACATCCCTCTGTGGGATGTCACAGTATCAGGGAGCACATCCCTCTGTGGGGTGTCACAGTATCAGTGAGCACATCCCTCTGTGGGTGTCACAGTATCAGGAGCACATCCCTCTGTGGGGTGTCACAGTATCAGTGGAGCACATCCCTCTGTGGGTGTCACGTATCAGTGGAGCACATCCCTCTGTGGGGTGTCACAGTATCAGGGAGCACATCCCTCTGTGGGGTGTCAGTATCAGGAGCACATCCCTCTGTGGGTGTCACAGTATCAGGAGCACATCCCTCTGTGGGGTGTCACAGTATCAGGGAGCACATCCCTCTGTGGGTGTCAGTATCAGGGAGCACATCCCTCTGTGGGGTGTCAGTATCAGTGAGCACATCCCTCTGTGGGGTGTCACAGTATTCAGGGAGCACATCCCTCTGTGGGTGTCCAGTATCAGGGAGCACATCCCTCTGTGGGGTGTCACGTATCAGTGAGCACATCCCTCTGTGGGGTGTCAGTATCAGGGAGCACATCCTCTGTGGGGTGTCAGTATCAGGAGCACATCCCTCTGTGGGGTGTCACAGTATCAGTGAGCACATCCCTCTGTGGGTTGTCACAGTATCAGGGAGCACATCCCTCTGTGGGGTGTCAGTATCAGTGAGCACATCCCTCTGTGGGAGTTGTCCACGTATCAATGGGAGCACATCCCTCTGTGGGGTGTCACAGTATCAGTGAGCACATCCCTCTGTGGGGTGTCCAGTATCAGGAGCACATCCCTCTGTGGGTGTCACAGTATCAGTGAGCACATCCTCTGTGGGGTGTCAGTATCAGTGAGCACATCCCTCTGTGGGGTGTCACAGTATCAGGGAGCACATCCTCTGTGGGGTGTCACGTATCAGTGAGCACATCCCTCTGTGGGGTGTCACAGTATCAGGAGCACATCCCTCTGTGGGGTGTCACGTATCAGTGAGCACATCCCTCTGTGGGGTGTCAAGTATCAGGAGCACATCCCTCTGTGGGGTGTCAGTATCAGTGAGCACATCCCTCTGTGGGGATGTCACAGTATCGGGATCGGACATCCCTCTGTGGGGTGTCAGTATCAGTGAGCACATCCCTCTGTGGGGTGTCACAGTATCAGGGAGCACATCCCTCTGTGGGGTGTCACAGTATCAGTGAGCACATCCCTCTGTGGGGTGTCAGTATCAGGAGCACATCCCTCTGTGGGATGTCACAGTATCAGTGAGCACATCCCTCTGTGGGGTGTCAGTATCAGGAGCACATCCCTCTGTGGGATGTCACAGTATCAGGGAGCACATCCCTCTGTGGGGTGTCACAGTATCAGGAAGGCACATCCTCTGTGGGGTGTCACAGTATCAGGGAGCACATCCCTCTGTGGGGTGTCAGTATCAGTGAGCACATCCCTCTGTGGGGTGTCACAGTATCAGTGAGCACATCCCTCTGTGGGGTGTCACAGTGTATCAGGGAGCACATCCCTCTGTGGGGTGTCACAGTATCAGTGGCACATCCCTGTGGGGTGTCAGTATCAGGGAGCACATCCCTCTGTGGGGTGTCACAGTATCAGTGAGCACATCCCTCTGTGGTATGTCACAGTATCAGGGAGCACATCCCTCTGTGGGGTGTCAGTATCAGGGAGCACATCCCTCTGTGGGGTGTCACAGTATCAGTGAGCACATCCCTCTGTGGGTGTCAGTATCAGGGACATCCCTCTGTGGTGTCAGTATCAAGCACATCCCTGTGGGATGTCACAGTATCAGGGAGCACATCCCTCTGTGGGGTGTCAGTATCAGGGAGCACATCCCTCTGTGGGGTGTCACAGTATCAGGAGCACATCCCTCTGTGGGGTGTACAGTATCAGGGAGCACATCCCTCTGTGGGGTGTCACAGTATCAGGAGCACATCCCTCTGTGGGGTGTCACAGTATCAGTGACAATCCTCGTGGGATGTCAGTATCAGGAGCACATCCCTCTGTGGGTGTCACAGTATCAGGGAGCACATCCCTCTGTGGGGTGTCAGTATCAGTGAGCACATCCCTCTGTGGGATGTCACAGTATCAGGAGCACATCCCTCTGTGGGATGTCACAGTATCAGTGAGCACATCCCTCTGTGGGGTGTACAGTATCAGTGAGCACATCCCTCTGTGGGGTGTCACAGTATCAGTGAGCACATCCCTCTGTGGGGTGTCAGTATCAGAGGAGCACATCCCTCTGTGGGATGTCACAGTATCAGGGAGCACATCCCTCTGTGGGTGTCACAGTATCAGTGAGCACATCCCTCTGTGGGGTGTCAGTATCAGTGAGCACATCCCTCTGTGGGATGTCACAGTATCAGGGAGCACATCCCTCTGTGGGGTGTCACAGTATCAGTGAGCACATCCCTCTGTGGGGTGTCCAGTATCAGGAGCACATCCCTCTGTGGGGTGTCACAGTATCAGTGAGCACATCCCTCTGTGGGGTGTCACAGTATCAGTGAGCACATCCCTCTGTGGGGTGTCACAGTATCGGAGCACATCCCTCTGTGGGGTGTCCAGTATCAGTGGAGCACATCCCTCTGTGGGTGTACAGTATCAGGAGCACATCCCTCTGTGGGGTGTCAGTATCAGTGAGCACATCCCTCTGTGGGGTGTCAGTATCAGGGAGCACATCCCTCTGTGGGGTGTACAGTATCAGGGAGCACATCCCTCTGTGGGATGTCAGTATCAGGGAGCACATCCCTCTGTGGGGTGTCACAGTATCAGTGATCACATCCCTCTGTGGGATGTCCCAGTATCAGGGAGCACATCCCTCTGTGGGATGTCAGTATGAGTGAGTACATCCCTCTGTGAGGTGTCACAGTATCAGGGAGCACATCCCTCTGTGGGGTGTCAGTATCAGTGAGCACATCCCTCTGTGGGGTATCAGTATCAATGAGCACATCTCTCTGCAGGGTGTCACAGTATGTACACGATGACAGCCCCATCCAACCTGCCAACACCAACCACTTGGCAGAACTCACCACACTATGACAGCCCCATCCAACCTGCCGACACCAACCACTTAACAGAACTCACCACACTATGACAGCCCCATCCAACCTGCCGACACCAACCACTTGGCAGAACTCACCACACTATGACAGCCCCATCCAACCTGCCGACACCAACCACTTGGCAGAACTCACCACACTATGACAGCCCCATCCAACCTGCCGACACCAACCACTTGGCAGAACTCACCACACTATGACAGCCCCATCCAACCTGCCGACACCAACCACTTGGCAGAACTCACCACACTATGACAGCCCCATCCAACCTGCCGACACCAACCACTTGGCAGAACTCACCACACTATGACAGCCCCATCCAACCTGCCGACACCAACCACTTGGCAGAACTCACCACACTATGACAGCCCCATCCAACCTGCCGACACCAACCACTTGGCAGAACTCACCACACTATGACAGCCCCATCCAACCTGCCGACACCAACCACTTGGCAGAACTCACCACACTATGACAGCCCCATCCAACCTGCCGACACCAACCACTTGGCAGAACTCACCACACTATGACAGCCCCATCCAACCTGCCGACACCAACCACTTGGCAGAACTCACCACACTATGACAGCCCCATCCAACCTGCCAACACCAACCACTTGGCAGAACTCACCACACTATGACAGCCCCATCCAACCTGCCGACACCAACCACTTGGCAGAACTCACCACACTATGACAGCCCCATCCAACCTGCCAACACCAACCACTTGGCAGAACTCACCACACTATGACAGCCCCATCCAACCTGCCAACACCAACCACTTGGCAGAACTCACCACACTATGACAGCCCCATCCAACCTGCCGACACCAACCACTTGGCAGAACTCACCACACTATGACAGCCCCATCCAACCTGCCAACACCAACCACTTGGCAGAACTCACCACACTATGACAGCCCCATCCAACCTGCCAACACCAACCACTTGGCAGAACTCACCACACTATGACAGCCCCATCCAACCTGCCAACACCAACCACTTGGCAGAACTCACTAGAGGCAGGGAATGAAGACAGACACTACACTGAGGACAGCAGAGCATGAAAGACCACAACATGTAACCCTTTTTTTACAATGATGATCAAGAAGAATGAGAAGAATTAACCCTTTCATCACCAGCAATGATGATCTAGAAGAATGACAATAATTCACCCTTTCTTCATCACAGCAGCCGCACGGTCACAGCAATCCTGATGCCACAGTGGCTGCTTGGCACCACAAGCATGTGGGATTCAGAACGTTTTGTTCCTTTTTCAGTTGACATCTCCTCTCTTATTTGAATGGTAAATGGAATGAATTTCATGTCTACCATCTTTAAAATGGAGTATAAGGGATAGCACTTGATTTTAGGGATCAAAAGTTCAGCCTTCTAAATCTGGGATCCCACTACAGCCCTGCCGCCCAGCTGGTTTTAAGCTGCTGGCAGCTTGGGGAATGGCTGGACATGAAAGGGTTACAGAATTTCATTCTGAACAGAGACTACATGATAGTAATATACTTGGTGCTTCCTTTCAGAATTACATACTGTAGCATAGACTATATGATAGTTATATACTTGGTACTTCCTTTTATAATTAAATACTGCAGCATCAAACAGTGCTGAGAGATTCAGTAATATACTTGGTGCTTCCTTTCATAATTACAGACCTGTTCATCCCCCCAATTTCTTCTGCAGAAGATTTGGTAGCAAAAACCAGTAGATTAGTGTCCAAAATCAGTAGAATTACTGGAAATGTAAAATCGGCAAAATTGCATGACCGACATTATCTGCTCAAAGCACAATGACATGCATAACTAAACTAGATCAGCTTGATAATAATTGCAAATATAATATTGCAAATATAAGTACACAAAGAAACAAAACTCACTCAAAATAAGATGCTCTGGAAAGCAGTCATTGAACTGTATTGAAGACATTTGCTGGTTATGAACAGGCCTACAAGTAACTTGTCATGTGTTTTGACATGTATCCAAATGTTAGGAACAACTTCCACTGAAACAGTTCTAAACTGAATATTTACAAAGGGAAAATGGACCTCACTATGTACAGTATATTGTATGTACAGTTGGACATTGTTGACCTTGGTCTACTGTGTGTGACTACGATAGTAGGCACTTCTCAGCTCTTGGAGATCTTCTTTTGACAGACTCTTGACACTGTCAACTGGTTCAGTGGGCAATGCCTTGAGCACAAGAAGGCTCTCCAGTGTAGAAGATGACAGTGAGGACCTCTGAGGTGTCTTGTTCTTGCGGACACAAGAGAATACCCTTTCGCAATGGGCGCTGCTATGCGGTATGGTCAGGATGCCCGACATTGCAATGGCCAGATCTCTGAAGAGAAAATCACCAGAGTCAGGATCT
>CM065721.1:83535957-83548457 GCA_033310375.1 Conus canariensis
AGAGAGAAGTGAGAGAGGGAGAGAGAGGGGGGAGGACAAGGAGGGTCACAGTGCAAAGGTTATTTATGGCAGAGAGAAGTGAGAGAGGGAGAGGAGAGGGGGGAGGACAAGGAGGGTCACAGTGCAAGGATTGATTTTGGCAGAGAGAAGTGAGAGGGGAGAGAGGGGGGGGACAAGGAGGGTCACAGTGCAAAGATTATTTATGGCAGAGAGAAGTGAGAGAGGAGAGGAGGGGGGGACAAGGAGGGTCACAGTGCAAAGGATTGATTTGGCAGAGAGAAGTGAGAGAGGGAGAGAGGGGGGAGGACAAGGGGTCACAGTGCAAGGATTATTTATGGCAGAGAAAGTGAGAGAGGGAGAGAGGGGGGAGGACAAGGAGGGTCACAGTGCAAAGGATTATTTATGGCAGAGAGAAGTGAGAGGGAGAGAGAGGGGAGGACAAGGAGGGTCACAGTGCAAAGGATTATTTATGGCAGAGAGAAGTGAGAGAGGGAGAGAGAGGGGAGGACAAGGAGGGTCACAGTGCAAAGATTATTTATGGCAGAGAGAGTGAGAGAGGAGAGAGAGGGGGGAGGCAAGGAGGGTCACAGTGCAAAGGATTGATTTATGGCAGAGAGAAGTGAGAGAGGGAGAGGGAGGGGGGAGGACAAGGAGGGTCACAGTGCAAAGGATTGATTTATGGCAGAGAGAAGTGAGAGAGGGAGAGAGGAGGGGGGAGGACAAGGAGGGTCACAGTGCAAAGGATTGATTTATGGCAGAGAGAAGTGAGAGAGGGAGAGAGAGGGGGGAGGACAAGGAGGGTCACAGTGCAAAGGATTGATTTATGGCAGAGAGAAGTGAGAGAGGGAGAGAGAGGGGGGAGGACAAGGAGGGTCACAGTGCAAAGTATTAATTTATGGCAGAGAGAAGTGAGAGAGGGAGAGGGAGGGGGGAGGACAAGAAGGGTCACAGTGCAAAGGATTGATTTATGGCAGAGAGAAGTGATAGAGGGAGAGGGAGGGGGGAGGACATGAAGGAGAGAATCTCAATCACAGAGAACGAGACAGAAAAAAAACAAAGACAGCCAGACTTAAAAACTAGACAAATATTAAAGTTAGTGATATCTAGTGATATCAACCCTAAAATGATAACCATTAAAAAAAAAAAGCGAATAAGTTTAATATGCAACAAGTAAACAATGGATACTTACCGCTCAAGTCAAAAAGACCGTGGATGTATTTTTTCTTTCGGCCTATCTGATGATTCACATCACCAAAAACAGAAGATGTTATTAACATCGTAATGTTTTACTTTATATTGTTTGAAAGAAAGCAAAGTACTGCAGGAGTAAATTTTTATTTATGATTTATGATTGTTACCTGTAGCAGAATCGTTGCAGACAGGCACACTGAGCAACTCTGAAGTGACTTCACCGACGTTCATGTTGTTTGTCCTCACGACCAAAGGAACTTGTTTGGCATCCGCGTCATTAGAACCATCTGTTGAAATGGTATATGGTCCAGACTGCATGCGCTGCACTAGTGAAGACTTGGCGAACTTGGCCATTGTTGAAACCATGACAGCTGCTTTGTTTCGGCGCATTTCATTGCTATGGACAAAACTGAACTGAGAGTTGTATTGACCTAAGTATACAGAGTTTAGGTTATAAATGCCTTGTCTTCTTATCTCTATCTGTCCCCAAACAATGACAGTTAAGCACAGGTGAGACCCCCCTCTCACCTGAGCTTAACTGTCAGTGTTTGGGGGAGGGCGTTGGAGAAGATACGATACAATTTTCCGAGGGTTACAGATAAGATAAGCATCCAACATGGGAGTGGACCAGGACAGGGGCAAGAGGGGGGGGGGGGGGGGGGGGTTGTTAGTTGAGGAAGGGAACCTTGGGGAAATGAAGTGAAGGAGGGTGAATAAGTAGGTCGGAGTGTGGCCACTGAAATATTTTTCCCAACACAATAATGTGTGTGCGAGTGTGTATGCATCATAGATATACACGCTAATAATAGTACACATACTATTTTTACTATTATTAGCGTGTAGATCTGTGATATGCATACATTGTGTGTGTGTGTGTGTGTGCATGCGTGTGTGTGTGAGAGAGAGTGTGCATGCGTGTGAGTGTGCATGTGTGCGTGCGTGTGCATGTGTGCATGCATGTATGCACATTGTGTGTGTGTGTCTACAAACACGTGTGTCACGTGTGTGAATTTTTTTTATCTTGATGAATCATTTGATTTCAACTAAATGATGAAAAAAAAATTACACACCAACCCCCCCCCCCCCCTCCCCTCCTCCCCTCCCCACACACACACACACACACACAATGACGTCAGGAAAAGATTGGACACAGTTATGACAAGCAAAACAAGATGCAATCCAAACTGACATACGAAAATGACACAATCAGAATCTCTCTCTTACATGCAGACACAAACACATGCACACACTCGCACGAATGCACAATAATGAATATATACACACACACTCACAAGCACGCACGCACACACACACACACACACACACACAGTGACACACACACACACACACACATCATACTGACACAGTCACACACACACGCACGCACGCACGCACGCACGCACACACACACACACACACACACACACACACACACACATATACCCTCCCCATCTCTCTCTCTCTCCATTTCTGAATTAGCTGAAAAACAATTGCATAAATGCTCTCTCCCCCCGTCTCTCTCCCACACAAACACACACACACACAACTGTCAAAAAGCAATAAAAAAAAATATAAAGGGCAACATACCTGCTGCAATTTTGCTGTCTGGAAACATGAACTTCATCGTCCGAGTGAGTCTGTCAGCCATTGACAAAGATAGGTTTGACTCAGCGATGATGCAGCACAAAGTTGCCTCAGCCTTTGTGACCTCCGACTCCAGTGTTCCACTGTTATCCTTTGGCTTCACTGGTTTGAAGAAGTTCGATATCTGGGGTCCTCTGCCTCCATGCCGATGTGCCTCTTGATATCGTTCCTTCCTCCATGCCCAATCGAAAGGTGTGATCGGCAGGTCGTGCAGAACGCAAAATCAGCATCTCGACTGGACGAAGTTACACACGGAAAGTCCTAATCGTATTCTTTTTTTTTAATTTCTGCACATATTTTTTTTTCTTCTTGATGGGGGCTGTCAGAATGACCTCCGAGTCCACATCATCCGTCTCGTGTTGACGACTCGAGGAGCTTGCTCGCGCTCTACCTGAAGCCATTTTTTTCTCTCGGCAGTGCCCAGATAACAATCGCGTTCAGTGTGCACACTTCTGGCCAGTTCAGGGTTGAATCACTGTGTGCGACACAGAGGTAACCTACTCTGCCCGCGTGCGGCAGAATGGGAAAAGCGTGACAACTGAATGCAGCCACCTCCTCTCCAAAACAAGCCAGTTGTGACAAAATGTGTGCATCAGAAATCACCGAAACGGCACTGGCAAAAATCCGGGAGATCGCAGAAATGAACATCGGGAGATTCAAGCCCGTTGCGGGAGATCGTAAAATGACCTTTAAAATCGGGAGAATCTTCCGCAAAAATCGGGAGGTGAACAGGTCTGTAATTATATATTGCAGCATCAAACAGGGCTGAGAGATTCAGATACCTGTGGTGTTAGTCTGAAAATACAAGCGACACTCTCAAAGACGTATCCAATATGTGACGGACATGATCGTGCAGTTTCAATCTTCCTACTTCAGCCCATCACAAACTCAACTCAGGAAAAAAAAAAAACACCTTCAAACAAACGCCTCTGCTGGAAACCAAACCTACACCATCCTAACCTGCCAGTTCGCAGCGCTAACCACTCTACCAGCTGGCACATCTGGTTTTACAAGGAATTATGAAGCAGTCAACCACTAACAAAGAGCAGATAATACTCACTTCTGCTGGGGCAGACTGACTTTCCGTTTTGGGGTCAGGTTCCGGCTGTTTCTGTGGGGCGTCAGCCCCAGGACGACCCCAAGGGCCGTAATTCCTCTGCCTCTGCAACTCCTCCTCTGCCTCTGTGCAATGCAAATCAGGCTATTGAGCAGGCTTCATTCAGCTTGAACATCAACACACACCTAAGGTAATCTCGCAGACAGCTTCAAGCTCCAGGAATAACGGAGGGAGGGCACCAATCTAACATAGACTGACATCATCTGACCAACAACATGTTAATATGCTGAGAAGAAGAGGTAGTGGCACAGAGAACGATGGTAAATGATTCAAATTCATGTGGACGCCACAGGGCTATTTTGTGCCATGGAACTTTCTTTAAACAAAAGTTTTGCTGAAGGTAAAATTCAATTTATTCAAAGTGATGGGCAACCGTATACCTTCCCAATGGAGACAGAAACGAGGTGAATCACCTGAACAAAGTCTAGAAACGTGTCTCCTCTCTAAATGCTACCAATGGAATTGGATCAAGTACTATCAGCGACAAGATTAAAACAAAATTGCATAATTACCTAGTGTAAACCAGACAAGATTTACAGCAGGAAGATACACTGAACATAACATTCAAAACTTACAAGACTTCATGGATTAATTAGAAAGCAGAAAACTGCCTGCTTGGCTTGTTGGAACAGCCCTGTGTTCCCGCTGTCACATCCAGTTACTTTGTTATCAAAATCATATTGTCTCTCTATCTCATGCCTTGCTTTGTATCAATAATGACTGACTGTATTATGTTGAGCACAATGCACATTTCATCAGATGAACATCATAACATTTCACTTTTTTTTAAACTTGAAAGCCTGGTCAACAAAGTGACAAATTAACGTTCATACATATGGTACTTCCGGAAGAGAACTGAGGGAAGTCTGGAGTTTCAGGACAGGAGACGGGATTTTCTTTTGCTTTGTTTGTGGGTTGGTTGTTTTTTTTCACAAGCACACAATGGCTGGAGTAACTATGACATGGATGCATGCAGACAAGGTAAAGAAGACAATGTAAAAATTGGGCAAAATTGGTCCCTCTATTTGTGCCGTTTGTGAATGAAACAAAGATGTGAAAGAAGTGTGAAATGATAATGGAAGAAAAAGAAGAAACAAAGCTACAGATTAAGAATTATCTCTAAAAGCCAAAAATGTAGAATTACCTCCATCTGTACCAATGGCCTAATTGTCTGCCTTGTTCTGGCTCATACTTTTCATAATACCTACATATAAAGCAGACTGGAAGTTCAAAACTTTGTGGCACAGAGGGGAACTTTCATTCAATACTAAACCAGCAAGCTGCCACCTCGAGAGTTTCACTGACAATAAAGGGAAGCAACCAAGTTTGATTTTTCACCCTGCTCTGTGAACAATGAAGTGACTTCTAAGGAGACCAGTTTCTGTTTTGTCATGTTATGCTGAAGAAAATGTCATATTCACCTCTCTCAAAACAAACAGTTATCTCACAGAGAAGGGTATGGGCCTGCACACAATGGCACTGTGCCAAAGCTACAGCATGGGCAGCACATTCACATACTGTGATGTGCTAAAAGCTGAAACTTCAGTTGAGCGATGAACTGTTATTTCATGTATAGATCAGTTTCAAGGGGGTCCTACACAGCACATACTAGTTTCTCCTATAGACAGAAAAATGTGCTTTTTGTTTGTCTCTGAAAGTGTTGTTTCAAAACTGTCTAGTCAGCACTTCTGTTGAACAACATGGTGGAGAGAAAGCAATCCTCTTTGCATGAGGCCATCAAATTTGTGATGTTTGAAGGAGCCGATATGGAACACGTTTCTTGCTGTGATTAAAAAACAGTCAGCTAATTCTTTCAGTGCATCTGCTTAAGGACAATATATTCCAAAAGGGAAAAAAGCACATACACATTCTAATTTTTTTTTCTCCATATCAATTCAGTGATGTAATCAAATGAAATTCATAAGTAGCACCTATGAAAAATGTATCTGGAAATCTTAAAAGTAGACACACAGAACTTACAAATCAGGTATAAACAGTCTTGCATGCTTTTGTCATTTTGTGTACGTCTATTGAATTTTCATGAGTTGAACAGCGTGTCATGACGTAATGATGAGTTTACTTTCTTTTTCTGTCTGCCTTTCTTTTCCTTTCTGACTCATTGTCCATTTCAGGTCCTGGGAGAGAGCCACAAAGTCTGTCTGATGACAGTCACCATGAACTGATACTGATGCTCACTATGATCTTACCAAGGACACAGACAATTAGGGCATTGAAACTCTCCATGCTGTCCATTCCAGGTCCTGGGAGAGTGCCACAAAGTCTGTCTGACAACAGTCACCATGAACTGATACTGATACTCTTCATGATCTTACCAAGGACACAGACATGAGGAGGGGACTGAAACTGAGGTCACCATGACAGCATGGCATGAAGGAAACTGAGGTCACCATGACAGCATGGCATGAAGGAAACTGAGGTCACCATGACAGCATGGCATGAAGGAAACTGAGGTCACCATGACAGCATGGCATGAAGGAAACTGAGGTCACCATGACAGCATGGCATGAAGAAACACATGATACTTTTCATGCTGATCAATGAGGATGTGGATGATGAAGATGATGCTGTGGAATTCCTCTCTGGACTGGGGACAGCACGACAGGACTGTCCTTACTTTGGACTGGGGACAGCACGACTTTGGACTGGGGACAGCATGACAGGGCTGTCCTTACTTTGGACTGGGGACAGCACGACTTTGGACTGGGGACAGCACGACAGCCACTGTCCTTACTTTGGACTGGGGACAGCACGACTTTGGACTGGGGACAGCATGACAGGGCTGTCCTTACTCTGGACTGGGGACAGCATGACAGGGCTGTCCTTACTCTGGACTGAGGACAGCATGACAGGGCTGTCCTTACTTTGGACTGAGGACAGCACGACAGGGCTGTCCTTACTTTGGCCTGGGACAGCACGACAGGGCTGTCCTTACTTTGGACTGGGACAGCATGACAGGGCTGTCCTTACTCTGGACTGGGACAGCACGACTTTGGACTGGGGACAGCACGACAGGGCTGTCCTTACTTTGGACTGGGACAACATGACAGGGCCTCCTTACTTTGGACTTGGGACAGCATGACAGGGCTGTCCTTACTTTCGACTGGGACAACATGACAGGGCTGTCCTTACTTTGGACTGGGACAACATGACAGGGCTGTCCTTACTTTGGACTGGGACAACATGACAGGGCTGTCCTTACTTTCGACTGGGACAACACGCCAGGGCTGTCCTTACTTTGGACTGGGACAGCACGACAGGGCTGTCCTTACTTTGGACTGGGACAGCATGACAGGGCTGTCTTTACTTTGGACTAGGACAACATGACAGGGCTGTCCTTACTTTGGACTGGGACAACACGACAGGGCTGTCCTTACTTTGGACTGGGACAGCATGACAGGGCTGTCCTTACTTTGGACTGGGGACAGCATGACAGGGCTGTCCTTACTTTGGACTGGGACAGCACGACAGGGCTGTCCTTACTTTGGACTGGGACAGCATGACAGGGCTGTCCTTACTTTGGACTGGGACAGCACGACAGGGCTGTCCTTACTCTGGACTGGGACAGCACGACTTTGGACTGGGGACAGCACGACAGGGCTGTCCTTACTTTGGACTGGGACAGCACGACAGGGCTGTCCTTACTTTGGACTGGGACAACATGACAGGGCTGTCCTTACTCTGGACTGGGACAGCACGACAGGGCTGTCCTTACTTTGGACTGGGACAGCACAACAGGGCTGTCCTTACTCTGGACTGGGACAGCACGACAGGGCTGTCCTTACTTTGGACTGGGACAGCACAACAGGGCTGTCCTTACTTTCAGAACATGTCCACGCAAAACCAGGCCTGAAAGATACTGACACCAGCAGTGTTGGTCAGGAAATTGATGCGACACTCTCGGAAATGTATTGCATTGATTAAGAGGAAGAAACTCGACTGCGATTGCGATCTTCTGAACTGAACCTTTAGCAAATTCAGGGAAGGAGCCAGTCATGGACTGAAACATATGAATATGTAAATAGCTCTGATGGGAAACAAACCCACAACCTCCCAGCTGCAAATCTGTGACAGCAAACTGCTGCACCACAGCAGCTGGTAATTTGAAGTTGAGTTATGAAATTTCTATTGATGCCTGAAAAACACTTGTACAAATTTTATGATGTTACTTTAGGAATTACATTTTATAATTTTTTCTGAATAACTCATATAAATGTAATATATGCATCAGACACAAATGGAATAAACAGGCAGTATTAATCAGTTCCAGAAAAGGAAACTTCAAAGAAAAAAAATTAGCATGAAAAACAGCCAAAAATAAGTGTGGAAAATCCAACTCAACCTACAAAATTAATACAGTAAACAAACAAAAAATGTGGCAGCGGAAAACTGGACAAACAGATGAGTGGCTGGCCCCACACAAAATCAACCATGACACGAACAGCAACCTGGAACAGACCTATCATGAGTGTAAAGAGACACTAGGCTGACCTTTCTCTCTGGCCCACTGCAGTCGTTTTCTCTCAGCCACTGTCATATGTCGCCATGGCACCGGCGGAGGTAAGGCTGCTGGTGCCGCTTCCGGTGTTTTCTGTCTTTCTTGATTCCTAGCCGTGTCGAAACGGACTTCTTTGCCACCGCTCGACTTTTCCTCACTGCAGATCAGCAGAACAGAATCACCTCCTTGCGATCAATACCATGAAATTATGAACAGTGATGCATATCACGTTTGTCCGCAGAGGAATCTTTAGTTGAAGACAAGGGCAATAACTCCTGACCGCCTATCGGTCGCAGGAGGGGAAGGGATGGAACGGCCGCCGTTTGTTTTAACAGCGCACTTCTGCCGACAGCTGCCAGCTTCCTCGCACTAACCTCCCACAAGCTTTCCTCCCTACACGTAATGTGATACTACTGTCTGGCTGATAGTGTGTTGAGAACAGGATGCTGTGTTTCTTCATTAATACTTTGTGCCAGAATGCAACGAACTGTGGTCGATTGATGTCACCGAATTGTGGGGTCTTTGACTGACAGAACGATACCAAACATGAATGCGTCTTCTTTCATACGCATTGCTGACAAGCACCACAAAGATTTGCCAACAACAAATGATTGAAAAAGAGTAACGAACACACAAAGTGAATTGAAATTCCAACTCAGTGGAGAACATGAGTTTCTGAATCTATCACGCTCATTCTGAACCATATTGGACATGCACATCTTTCCTTTACAACTGACAGAAAATTATTCATGGGACTCCTACCTGACAGCCGGTACTGGGACAAAATAAACAGTCACTGTCAGCACTGGTCAGCTTCACTGGGAACACGGTGGCAGTTTCCCTACCATGGCAAAGGCATGTTTTGCTTGTTTATCTGCGTGCTCTACGTGCTTGTGATGCATGCCGATACTGATTCTATCACAACCACACCATGCTTTTAGTAAAGCAAGATTTTAGCATGCCACACATGCAGATGTCAGTTATAAACAATGAAATGCTTCTTACCTGACCTTGTGCTTTTGCCTGTTCAAATCATTTGAAACTGATGTCACATATACACACACCAATGCAAAATGTTTTTTCATTTTCATCTTCATGGTGAGCCTACTCACAACTGGAAAAGAGAGAGAGAGAGAGAGAGAGAGAGAGAGAGAGGAGAGAGAGAGAGAGAGAGCGTGCACACATACACACACATATATTGACAGAAACCACACACCAACAACAGCGCTTGATGGTGACTGACAAACTGATGTCGACACACTTTCATTAGTATCGAAGCATACATAAGACATGTCAACACATTCAAGTGCCGAGTTGGATGTGCTAGCTATGACTGGTGAGGTTTGTGTAGAGAATGTTCTAGGTTTTTTCACAGGGGTCGATACCAACGGAGAAAATGATGACAACTTTCATCTGTGTGCAAGCAAAGATCAGACTGATCTAAACATTCTTGAGCAGATCTTTTGACGGGTCGGCTCTTCTTTGTTTTCCGATGACCAAGAAGGCTGGCTGATTGAAAGAATCGACACAATGTACACTGACTCAAAGAAAGATCTAGATCAAAAGTTGTCCAGATTTCTGACATCCTCTCTGTCACAAGCAGCATTTTCTTTTGTAGTATAACATTGAGAATGTGCTGACATGTGTCTCGTTTTTTTCAGTTTATGGTAGCATTTTATGCAAATACACTTGGACTGTTTGCCTTCTTCATCACCAGAAATATCTAGACTGAAATACTGCAACAAATCATTGGAGAAGTTGACACAAAGTCTAGCATTTAATCCTTTATCTTGTACCTTTCTGAGCACACGATTGCCGCACACACGTCACAACAAATAGACGTCTTTTGTGTTCACTGAAGTTGTGTTCAAACGCCTCCGCCACTGTTGGCGCTACAAACACGCACGCGTACGCACGTACAATAGATCGGAACGAAGTAGGCCTACACATAAGCAACAAGACTAGCCAATGCAGGGTTGGTCACACACACCCGCGCGCGCGCGCACACACACACACACACACACACACGCACACACGTGTACACACACACACACACACACCTACATACAGAGGAGAGAGAGAGAGAAAAGAGAGAGGGAAATAATCACTTGGTAGAATGTCTCGTCTCAGCATCTAGCATCTTGTTGCCAAATTTTGCTCCAGGGGCCAACAGGCTGAGTCACACTTTATTTTATTTCATTTTATTTTATAACATGCGCGCTGGTGACCTACTCGTTTTTAAGTGAACCAGTCTTTTAGGAAGAAGAAGAAGAAGAGCACCACACACGTACACGGCTTGCTGAGCTAACACTGCCTCCATAGATATACGTATACATGTGCCAGATCCTGGCCAACTTATGAAAACGAACTTCTCTATGAAAAAAAAACCTCAAGAACGCGTGATGAACCGAAGTTGTATCAAACGGCACAAAGAAGAATCACAACACACAAATCACACACACAGTTAATTATATCCAGTTATGGAGTGTGAAAGAATAATAATCCGTAAAGCACAACAGGAACAGCACAGCATGAGAACACATGCGCTCCCTTGTGCACAGCTGTGGTACACAGGGCACTGCCGGCGTGTCAGCACTCAGCCTTGAGTCACGCTGCCTGCTTATCACCTGTCGGGCAGGCAGGAGGAACTAAAGAGCATCTCGGCCGGACAGCTGTGATATGTATATGTTTGACTTTTGCTTTCATTCCCTCATCAACCATTCTGTCAGTTCTACACAGACAATACATCTTCACAAGCTAATGCCAGGTCAGAGAACTGTGTATTGCCCTTTTCTATTACTTACCACATGGGCAGCAACATGCCCCCCCTGTCATTATTGTATCACCCCATGACCAACAGTCTGCATGGGCAAGAATGTCCTAACTGATACTTTGCCAGCAGGGCCACTGCTGCTATTCGAGCATTCATTCCAGCTCTTCAGTGAGCAATTAGCAATGAGAAATGCTTTCCAGCGCCAACACCAGGTGTGTAATGGGTATTTTCAAGTTTCCTCAACCCATTGAACACTGAAAAGGATTACAGGTTCTTTATTGTGTGTGGCTGTACTTTGCATGGCCATGCCCAAAGAAGGGGTGCCGACCCTCATGAACAGCTCTGATCATAAACTGACCAGGACAGTCAGACAAAAATTCCCGCTTGACACTACACCCATCAGGCATACATACTGTCCAAAACATATTGACAATTTTCCATTAAATTTCAGCAGCCATTTTTTTTTTTTCCTCACCACTCAGAAAAACACATTGCATGCAAATGCAAAGGGACAAGACTCTCTTTTTCAGAGATACATTCATCATCAGAGTTGTCTTTTCTCTATGTGAACAGAAGACACTTTTCTGGCCAGTGTAGAGAAATAGCATATCAAAAAGGACTGGTCATTTTTTTTTTAATTCCAAGAAGGAAACACAAGTCCAAAGGATGTATCTGATTCTGCAGGCATTTGTGGTGCCACCATGTATCATTCTGTGAAGAAAAATGGATGTGGTGAAAAAATAGTACAAAAATAAGTAACAATTTTTTAAGGCAAACTGTACATCTGCAAGCCTCAGGCCACACTTATACACACACCACGACACATCAGAGGAGAGGCAAACTGTCAGCAAGGTATTTCAACTCTGCCTTACCTGCCATAGCCTGAACTGCCGCTGTTTCCCTGATCATTGGCAGTAGGGTTTGCAGCCAAATCGTGAAGGCTTATTTCTTTTCCTGCCACGTTTTTGTCCCCAGCCTCAGAGCGACTGGAGTTGGGAGCTGACTCCATGTTGTTCCGGGGAGACTCCAGATTCAGGGCGTTGTTTTCTGCATCTGGACACAGGCAGTGTGGTGCTTCAAAGAACTGACTATCTTCAAACAGTGTGGTCCTTTCATCAGAACTACCTTCAAACAGTGTGGTCCTTTCATGAGAACTATCTTCTAACAGTGTGGTCCTTTCATCAGAACTATCTTCAAACAGTGTGGTCCTTTCATCAGAACTACCTTCAAACAGTGTGGTCCTTTCATCAGAACTATCT
>CM065721.1:83553457-83620957 GCA_033310375.1 Conus canariensis
ACAATATTTTTTCTTTGTTTCTAACACTTTCAGTTTATGCCTGGTCTGTATGAGTATCAGAATTGTACCAAATAACCACCAGCATGATTTGGTCTTTAAAACAAAATGCAAGGGAGTAATTCAGTGAAATAGACTCAGGCTGGAGTTATATTCTGAGAGAAAAAAAAAAAAAACTGGTAAGAAAGTGGGGAGAGATGCTGGAAGTGAAAAGGGGATTTGGGATATGTCTGCACTGAAGATGACTAAAACTAGTCTGTCACCCCTTTACTGACACAGTCAAGAATAGGCGGCCCTAGCCCCTACAGACAAGTGGAGACACCATTTCCTTAACTGCCAGTTTTAGTTGTCCTGAACAGTCAGAGAGGTCAGTATTTTGAGCCTTGTACAGGTCTTCGCTTCATCCACCTCCCCACCCAATTCCTATGACAAGATTTACTAGTAGTAGTAGTAGTAGTAGTAGTAGTAGCGGGCTGGCTTGTAGCCTAGGCCTTTCAGCCTTTTTACGCCCCTTCTTTTGTTGTCATATTTGTTTTGTTTTTCTAGGGTCTACAGCATGCCTATTCAGTCACTATAAGCAAAAATTGCTTCAATCTATTTCCATGATTAAAATTTTGAAATCTGTGAAATCTGTGTTGTTATCCAGGAAATTCTTGAATTTGTTAATATTGTTAGTAAATTTAATTTCAACAGGTATTGAGTTCCACAATTTAACAACTCTGTTAGAGAAATTGAACGCTCGTTTGTTAGTAGTTCTATGTTTGACAAAAACTTTACCTTCTGAATTTCTTGTCATACTAATGGGTAAGAAGGAAAAAAATGTTTCAATTGATATATTGTCCAAGCCATTCATTATTTTATACACTTGTATTAAATCCCCCCTTCTCCTTCTACCCTTAGGAGAGTGTAACTGTAAAAACTGGAGCCGTTCCTCGTAAGACATATTTTTGCATTCTACCAGTAATCTAGTTCCTCTTCTTTGTACATTTTCTATCATTTTTGATTGCCTTTTCAAGTATGGATTCCAAACAACATTAGCATATTCTAAATGAGGCCTTACAAAAGCCTTAAATAGTTTTAGAAAAGTATATTTGTCTAGGTACTGAAATGTTCTTTGAATGATACCTAACATTTGATTTCCCTTATTTACAATTCCCTTTTTATGTGGATCAAATGAAAGCTCATTATCGAAAATGACTCCCAAATCCTTTTCTGTCTCACAAGTACTTACTTTCTGTGCCTCATTACCTATTTCATGAAATACTCCCTTCTATCCATTTCTTTTTTCCCACCAACATGCATAACATGACATTTTGACACATTAAAATATAGATTCCAAGTATCCGACCAGCCTTGTAGTTTTATCAAGTCCTCTTGAATGCAATCACCATTAGCAACTTTGTCGTATAGTTTAGTATCATCAGCGAAGATTTTACAAGTACAGTGCAGTGAATCCGGTAAGTCATTTATAAATACTGTAAATAGAATTGGACCCAATACACTACCCTGGGGGATTCCACTTTTTACATTTATTTCTTCTGACTCAGCATTTCCAACACTTACCCTCTGTTTCCTACTGTACAAGAAGCTTTGTATCCATTTGAGCATATTTCCTACAATACCATATGATGCTAATTTTATCAGTAACCTTTCATGAGGTACAGAATCAAATGCTTTTCTAAAGTCTAAGTACACAACATCAAAGGGATCCCCACCATCCATCATATTGATAAAGTCCTCCATTACCTCTAATAGTTGGGTTACACATGATCTTTTTCCTCAGAATCCATGTTGACACTTTGCGTATAATTGACTACTTTCAAAGTGGGAAACAATGCAGTCTCTTATTAGTGATTCCAATACTTCACACACAATACAAGTTAGACTTACTGGTCTATAATTTCCAGCTTCACTCCTATTCCCTTTCTTAAACAAGGCAATAACATCAGCTGTTTTCCAATCATTTGGTAACTCTCCTGTTTCTAAAGACTTGTTAAACAGTATGCAAAGCGGTTTCGCAATTTCTTTGCTCAGCTCTTTTAGTATTCTAGGGGATATGGAATCCGGTCCTTTGGCTTTATTTGGATTGAGTTCACTTAGTTTTTTCTCTACAGCAGTAGGAGTAACTATTATGTCACATAGTGATATACCATTAGATCTTAAGCTTGCTTCTAAATAAGGTAACATATTTACATTCTCAGTTGTAAAAACACCTGCAAAGAAATTATTCAATACCTCTGCTTTGTCTTTATCTGTAACAACCATCTTTCCATCCTCACTTTTTAAGGGACTAATACCTGTATTAGTTTTTGTCCTTTCTTGCACATATTTCCAAAATTTTTCTGGATTAGTTTTACCTTCCTTAGCAATATTTTTCTCATAATTTTTTCTTGTTTTTTTTTCAGTAGTTTAGCACATTCATTCCTTACTATAATATATCTATCATAGTCTCTACCATGTTTTGTCTTTAAATATCTTTTATAGGCATTATATTTCTTTTTTATTTTTTCTGATGGCTTTCTTGTCTAGCCATATAGGTTTGAATCGTTTATTATTATTAACTTTCACTTTCGGAACACATTCCTCAACCCCAGCATTTAGCACATCTTTTATCATACTCCATGCACTCTCCACATCCATATTGTCTAGCTTGCTCCAGTCTGTATTTTCAACAATATTGTTTAGTTTATTGTAATCACCTTTGTTGAAATCTAACTTATATTTGATAACTATGGGCTCCCTTTGTAGTGAAACATACAGATTGAATTTTAGTACGTCATGGTCACTTTTGCCCACTGGTGGCAAGTGTTCTATGTTTGAAATTAAGTTATCTTCATTGACCAGAACCCAGTCATCCATGGTAGGATTCTGTCCTTGTCTTCTTCTAGTTGGTTCCAGAACCTTCTGTAATAGGAACGCATCACGCACATTCTCTATTATCTCATTGCTTTTATCTCCTCTCCACTCTCCATTCCAACCAATATTAGGATAGTTAAAATCCCCAACAATGCAAATTTTGTCATATTTTTTAACAAAATCGGAAATGAAATGAGGCAGGGAACAGTAAATGATAAACAGTAAACAAGTTGGATATTTTTTGCTCCCATAAGAAAACCTAACACAGAGGAAATAAAATGAGGCAGGGAACAGTAAACGATAAACAGTAAACAAGTTGGGTATTTTTTGCTCCCATAAGAAAACCTAACACAGAGGAAATGAAATGAGGCAGGGAACAGGTTAGGTTTTAGGTTTTCTTATGGGAGCAAAAAATACCCAACTTGTTTACTGTTTATCGTTTACTGTTCCCTGCCACATTTCATTTCCTCTGTGTTAGGTTTTCTTATGGGAGCAAAAAATACCCAACTTGTTTACTGTTCATATTTTTTAACTTTTTTCAGATTTAAGGATCTTAAATAACTTGTTGTCATTTTCTGTTGTACTTACATTCGGGCTTCTATATATGCAACCGATCAATACTTTCTCTCCTTTTGATCCGTTAAAGGTACACCACACACTTTCACTAAAGTCCTCCTTATTTAAGTCCTCACACTCACACGCATTTAGACTCTTCTCAATATATATTGCAGCACCTTTTCAAGATTTTTACACACAACCATATTAAAATTGGGAAAATAACATTCTTTTACACTGAAATTCTTAATATTCTTTGGCTTGATTTCAGTCAAAGCAATCACACTAGGTCTTAAGTCTTCTATAATACTCAAAAACTCATCTTTTGTTCTGATGTTGTTTATGATGGACAATCAACTTCATGTTTGAAGATGTTGCTGAACTTGGGAATAGCCAACAGTCAGTCCAATGAGAGAGAGAGAGAGGAGAGAGAGAGAGAGAGGGGGGGGGAGGGAGGGTAGATGGAAGGTATGGTGAGGAAAGAGATAATAAGTGTCATCATCAGACGTAATCACGGTAAATGGTAATGCACGTGCACACATGCATGCGTGCGCTTGCGCGCGCGCACACACACACACACACACACACACACACACACACACACACACACACAACGCTCTTAACCTAATCACACTTTACATAACTATGGTATTAAGTTTCAATGTACTTTCAATTCATTTTGGTATGGTAGCATTTCAAAAGCTGGCGCATGTTCAAGCTTATCCACTCTACCGGTAACAGCATGGGTCAGCTCCAAATAGACTTGTTAGCCAAGGCTGAAGCTGCCAAGTTTTCATGTTCCAACATGATTCTACTATCAAACCATGCTCGGATGGCGACAAAATGTAATTTAGCTACAAAATTTTGCATAGCTGCTTACCCAAAGCTCATTCTTTCTGTCTTGTGATGTTGTAAAGCCACGTGACACAAGACAACTATCGCGCAGCTGCTACCAAAGATCTCAAGCCTCTTCTTATTTTGGTGCTTGTTTCGCAGTTGTCAACAACTATCTTTGCTGAAGCATGCGCATTGCCAACATCCGGATAAGTAAGGGAAACTATTCCCAGAACTGTCAATTTCGTCTGCTATGAAATAGAACCAAATCGTCGGTCGATTATCGCTATCCTGGTGTATTTTGTGGATGTGCTTCTTGTGAAACGTATTTCCACAGCTGTGCGTGATACAGAATTGTCGCTAGTTTTGCAAAAGGAATGATTTTGAATCTTTAAAGCAACTTTTGTTCTTCACAGCATTCTTCGGCCACACACTGACCGAACTATGTGCTCCACAATTATATGTGCAGCAGATCCTACAGAAGGAAAATTTGCGTGTATATAGCATTCGGTTGTGAAATCACTTTTAGATTACTTATCATGAGGGCCACCAATAACAGTAAGGCCCACATGACCTTTCATATTCCCCTCCATATTTAACACTAAGTCTCAAAGCCTTCTTTGTGTCCTGTGTGTGTATGTGTGCATGCGTGCGTGCGTGTGTGCAGGTGTGTGTGTGTGTGTGTGTGTGTGTGTGTGTGTGTGTGTGTGTGTGTGTGTGTGTGTTCAAGTACAAGCATTAGCGTCATCAAACTTAGCAGAATGAAAAATATGGTTAAGACCTTTCTAGCCATCCCCTTCTTGAAGATATCACGGAATCATAACAGCCCGAAAGAGGGAAAGGGGATAGGGCGAGGACGGACTGGTGAATGGAAAAACAGAGCAAGGTGAAAGGGGGACATGCAGTGAAAGGGGGTAGGGACCAGTGTTGGCTAGGTTACTGAAGCCACAGGGCATAGTTAATTGTTTATTCACTTATTTATTTCTAAAGTCGTTACTCAATTAGTTAGTTTGTTAGGTGTGTGCAGGTGTGTCATCTGCAAAGAACATCTGCAGGAATCACCTAACTTCACCAGCGTCAGGACAGGTCAAACTTTTAACATCAGAGATGCGGTCTACTGTACTTCCAACAATCTAGTGTACTTGATTGACTGTGCAGCGTGTCATGATGTGCAGTATGTTGGGGAGACTGGCAATACCCTGGTGGAGCGCTTCTATGCCCACAGGTACGACATCAGGCACAAGAAGGACACTTTGGTTGCCAAACACTTCAATGGCCCCGGTCACCAGTTGACCGACCTCCGCTGCACAGTCATCGAACTTATGAAAAATCTTGACATCAATAAGCGAAGAGAGAGGGAGAGGTTCTGGAGATACAAACTCAAGACGAACTATCCACAAGGGCTCAATGTGTGGGTCTGACTGAACAGAGAAACGGAGGATGATGGAGTTGTGCACGAGAGAGAGAGAGAGAGAGAGAGAGAGAGAGAGAGATGATGTCACAGATAATGTCACCAATGGACGTCATTTTTTCTATTGCGTCACTTGTTGTCATGCGGCCTGAAGAAGAGCAGTGGCTCGAAAGCTTGCGCTAAAACAGACGGTGTTTTGTGTTTTTATTGAATTTAATTATATTTTCCACTTGTGAGGAACACTAAGAATCCTTCAAGGATCCACCGATAAACCCAAACGTGAGTAGAATGAGCTTTGAACTGACCATTCATTTGTTTTCATCAAGATGAGCAACGACCAAGATCAATTTGCATCCGCTTCAGCTGGATCTGGTTTACCCCATAAGCTATTTTCTACTTGCTGCAGCTTGACAGACAAGTTGACGCGTTTCAAATCTCACAAGCAGTTTCTGGCCTCATGTCTCTCAAAGGGATTGACACCGAAAGGCTTAGAACTTCACTTCACATTCTCCGGATTACCTGATGATCCTGGTCTGATCAACAACATCAGATCGACTTTGTCTCATGCAGAAAAGACCATCATACGCGCCTGCACTGAGTTCTACGAGGCAGCAGCCCCGGACTTGGATGATCAACTGAACATCGCCAAAACCATGCTGAAAGGCACAGTGAGTGAACGTGAGTACGAGGCCGCTCTCCATCGCCTGAGTTATAAAGAAGAGTATTTGGCAAGAACTTGTAACCAAAGAAAAATGAATAAACTAAGACAGCTTGAAAACAGCAGGGGCCTATCACCACACAGGGCCCAGCATGCTGCCGTCAGCCCTGAGAGAACTGACAGTAGGCACAACACGCAGCCAGAAAATATCAGTATGCTGATCTCTCCTGCACCAGTACACGATCGGGCTTTCATTGGAACACCTAACCAGACTGACAGTGAGCGCAAAACACAGTTAGATGCTACCAGAACGACAGAAAATGTCAGCAAGCCGACCTCTCCTGTATCAGTACACAATCGGACTTTCACGGCAACACCTAACCGCATTGACAGTGAGTACAAAATACAGTTAGACGCTACCAAAACAACAGTCTCTGCTGCACCAGTGCAGTCACAGGGTCAGCATGCCTCTCAGCCATCTAGGGCGCGTAAACGGAATCGCCGATTTCGACGAAGACACGTCATTAACTCTGAACTGGGTCATGTTATCAACGTATCATCTGTGACTCTATCAGATGAACAACGCAAGGTCCTCTCCTACGGCCCCAAATTCTGCCCCACGCCAACATCGTACGATGAACGACAACTGTTGGATGACATGAAGGAGGGGATAAGGCGACTACGCCTGAAGGAGTTCTTCTATGATGAAGACGCCCCTGCAAGATTGCCAGCTACTTTGAAGTTCTACAAAAAGACCTACTGGCAACCACCTACTGGCAGGGACAACGCCCTTGAAGCGTACTGTAACACCATTGAAACACTGGTGGACAACCACATACCCCAACCACCTAAACATCGAAACCTCAGCAAGGATGAACGCAGGGCCATCAAAGAACTAAAGGAGCTGGTTCAGAATAGAAAGGTGAGAATTACACCTGCTGATAAGGGGGGAGCAGTAGTAGTGCAGGACTTTGATCAGTACAAAGCTGAGGCGCACCACCAGCTGAAGAATACTGGACATTATGAAAAGCTGCAGCAAGACACTACAGTCCAAACTGCACAGGTCTCCAACGGACACTTCGCAGATCTACGTGATGCCAAAGTCATTGATGAGAACTGCTACAAATGGGGCAAGATTGTAGATGTCAATGCAGTCAGGACTCATCAGTTCTATCACCTACCCAAGGTTCATAAAGACCGCCAGAATCCACCTGGAAGACCTATCATCTCTGGAGTCAATGGACCAACTGAGAATCTGTCAAAACTGGTAGACTTTTGGCTTCAGCCTGTAGTCCGTGCTTTACCATCATACGTGAAGGATACTACACATTTCCTTCAAATTCTGGAAGACTGGAAAACCACGAGTGGACCTTTGCCTGAGGACACCCTGATTGTCACTGTAGATGTGGTAGGACTTTATACCAACATTCCTCATCATGAAGTTGGCGAATCCCTGGCAGAAATGATGAGTGAGTTTGGTCATGTTACAGACAAGATCCCCAGTACCACCAAACTACTGGACATTGTAAATCACATCCTGTCTAACAATGTCTTCAACTTTGACGGAGAGCTCTACCGACAAATACACGGAACAGCAATGGGCACGCCTATGGCACCATCGATTGCCAATGTGTTCATGGGCTGGCTGGAGAAGAGGATCTTGGCACAGTCTCCATGGAACATTGATCTCGCCATGTGGCGTAGATACATCGATGACATCATCATGTTGTGGATGCAGGGTGAGCAGAACTTGAAGGAGTTTCTGACCTGGCTAAACATGCAGCATCCAACGATCAAGTTCACCGCCAGTTATGGAACAGTGGCTATCCCTTACCTGGATGTCAGCATCAGCATCGAAAATGGTCAGATCACCACTGACCTGCACACCAAAGAAACTGATGCGCATATGTACTTGCCGTTCAACTCATGTCACCCACGACACTGCATGAGGGGGATACCATACGGACAGTGCCTACGCATACGCCGCATTTGTTCTGAGGACGACAAATTCCAGCAGAGAAGCAAAGAACTACAGCAAAGATTGATCAAGAGGGGCTATCCAGCTACACTTGTGGAGGCATCCATTGAGAAGGTGAAAGTTATCTCCAGGAGTGACGCTCTCAACTATGTGAGCAGAAAGAACAATGCAGAGAGAGTGCCGTTCATCATCACCCATAACCCTTCAAATCCTCCACTTGGCCAGTGGCTCAAGACATACATGAAGGTCCTCCATACAAGCAGGAGGATGACCAAGGCTGTTCCATTTCCTCCAATCGTGGGGGAAAGAAACTGTACTAACCTCCGCAAACTGCTGATGCCTTCATGCTTGCCCCCTGATGTACCTCAGACTGGTATTGGCGATCAAGGTGAAGATGCACATGAAGATGCAACAGGTTGCCACAAATGTGGCAAACGACGGTGTATCATCTGCAAAGAACATCTGCAGGAATCACCTAACTTCACCAGCGTCAGGACAGGTCAAACTTTTAACATCAGAGATGCGGTCTACTGTACTTCCAACAATCTAGTGTACTTGATTGACTGTGCAGCGTGTCATGATGTGCAGTATGTTGGGGAGACTGGCAATACCCTGGTGGAGCGCTTCTATGCCCACAGGTACGACATCAGGCACAAGAAGGACACTTTGGTTGCCAAACACTTCAATGGCCCCGGTCACCAGTTGACCGACCTCCGCTGCACAGTCATCGAACTTATGAAAAATCTTGACATCAATAAGCGAAGAGAGAGGGAGAGGTTCTGGAGATACAAACTCAAGACGAACTATCCACAAGGGCTCAATGTGTGGGTCTGACTGAACAGAGAAACGGAGGATGATGGAGTTGTGCACGAGAGAGAGAGAGAGAGAGAGAGAGAGAGAGAGATGATGTCACAGATAATGTCACCAATGGACGTCATTTTTTCTATTGCGTCACTTGTTGTCATGCGGCCTGAAGAAGAGCAGTGGCTCGAAAGCTTGCGCTAAAACAGACGGTGTTTTGTGTTTTTATTGAATTTAATTAGTTAGTTTGTTAGTTTAGTTAGTTGGTTGGTCAGTTAGTTGGTTAGTTATTCATGCATGATGATGATGATGATTCTTCTTCTTCTTCTTCTTCTGATGATGATGAGGAGGAGGATGGTGATGATGATACACAGAAATCTGATAAATTGAAAATAAAAACAAAAACACACAAACAACACACACACACACACACACACACACGCACACACACACACCCAGGCAAGAGCAGTATGACTTAAAAACTGACATTCCAGACGTAGGGTTATAGGCTGCAGCTATATGGTTATCAATAGAAGCCTTAGACTTTTACAGAACCCATACTGTCATCCTAATCTGGGTTCTCTGGACTGTCTTTGCTGAAGGTCTCAACCCTGCGTAAACGAGGGCACATGGAGGCTTTAACTGCCAAAGTGGCTTTGAAACATGAACATGAAACCTCAAGGGAACCAGATATAAATAGCAATGTAACAAAGAGAGAGTAGACCTCTTCAGGTAAATACAAACTTATTTCAAAATTTTGATGTATTTCCTTTTTCAAAATGTTCCGACCCAATGAAACTGATGCTCCAACAGCCATCCCCGAGTTCAGCTCAGTGGGACCCTGTTGCGGCGCTGCACCCACCTAGGCTATCTTATTCTAAGATTGACCTGTGCGGTTAAAAATATTTTTGTATAAATATCACGGAATCATAACAGCCCAAAAGAGGGAAGGGGGGATAGGGCGAGGACGGACTGGCGAATGGAAAAACGGAGTAAGGTGAATGGGGGGAAAACGGAGTAAGGTGAAAGGGTCCGCCAGTGGCGAACGTGGTCGGATCGTTTAGGGGAGAAAAAAAGGGGAAAAAACCTTTGAGATCAAGCATCGAAGCAGGCCGACATTATTGCCACATCTGATGACCCAATCTCACAAATATATCCCGAAAGAAAGAAGTTTTACTGTGCCTTTGAAATATGCGTGTATGCTTTGCATATAGCGATGAGATGAGAATGTGTACAGGTTTTGTCCCCTAGCAGGAAACAACATGGCTACTGCTCGTATGATACCTATCCTCAGAACTATTCAAAGAGTGAAATATGCACGTGAGACATGGCTGTAGATTTGATTTTAATAAGTCCTTTGGTATACCAATCGCACGTATAACTGCTTCTTTCTGTCAAATGTTAAAGGGGCTTCATTGAAGTCTAACGGCACTGTTTTATGTTCCAATCTTACAAGTGGTAAACGAAGTACAGTTTCTTTGCTGCAATTTGAATTGACCTTGTTGATCTTTGACGGAAAGAAGCTAAGGCAAGAGGAGTACAATATATATATATATATATATATATATATATATATATATATATATATCTGCCCCAGATTCAGACTAGTGCCTTAGTTATTTGCAATGTTATGATAAATATGGGACGTATACAGGCTCGTGAGAGCCTAACCTAAGTCCCGAATTTACTAGTACTACTACTACTAGATGTTCCTCTAACTCACTCAGTCATTGCGTACTAGAAGTGGCAAAAATATTAGTTTACGCCACTTACCTCTAGGATAATAAAGGCGCAGTTATTACATATTTAAAAGTATACCTCAAATACAATTCCAGATTATTGCACAAGTCTGACCTATATTTTTTCTTGATTTTCTTTTCATGTCAGCGGCCATTTTCATATCACCTGACAACACTGGACAAAACCGGTCAGATACATGCAAGGCGAACACAATAATTATATAATTCACTTTCACCTAGTGGTATGATATATCAACTTGTAAGACACCTCCATGAGAGACTGTCCTTTGTTAACATTATTTTTGTTTCAGTCCGAGTCCATGGTTACAGTTTTAGCCCAAAACACTATAACATCTCTATTACACTCAAAGCTGCACCTGGATTTTGTCAGAAGATCAGCCATTACCAAAACATATTCATCACACAATCCAGCCTTTGACCCTTACCATACCTGACACTGAGGCAGATCTCATATGTTTTGGGTTTTTTTTTCTGTGCAAGCATGATCCACATGATCCTTCATTTTCCTATTGTCTGCTAGACTTTTCACTCCGAAATCCTTGTGCCCTACCAGTGCATAGAAACAACGGGTCCACAAGTCATGTATCATTCTGCTTTTTTTGCCAACGTTTGGCATTGAACTAATTTTCTGACCTGAAATTCCAGGAGGAAATAATCTTTTTCACATTCAAAACATTTTTTCTTCACAGAACCAGGGTGATTTTCATCTGTTCAAACTTTGTTTTTACCACTTGACCTTTGCTGTAACACCTAATTCTTTTTCACATTCAAAAAGCTTTCTTTTTCTCACAGCCAGGGTGATTTTCATCTGTTCAAACTTTGTTTTTACCACTTGACCTTTGCTGTAATGCTGAACTCTGACCTTCACTTCCAGCTGTGGGGTGCCATCACGTACGACATGTGACGTCAGAAGCTCAGTGCACACCAGGGCAGTGGCAGCTGGTCAGTGCAGTGTGCCTTCAGAGGCCTCCAGTCGTCACTGCCGACCTGACGCAGCTAGAACACAAGTACAGAGACCTCCTGGCTGATCTGGAGCTGGAATCCAGCATTCTCTCCGACCATGAGCTGAGGGCCATAGAGGACAGGTGTGCTGCCAGACTCTCATTGCCTGCTGTTGCCCTCACTTTCCCTGTTTCTGTGAGATGGATTCTAAGAAGTGGCTTGATACACTGATCAGCAAGTAAATTAAGTGACTGTGTGTGTGTTGTCATTGTAAGAGCTCTGTGTTCAGTCGCAGTGTCAGGGGTGGCAATTGAAGGAGCAGGATAAAGAGTTGCATTCTCTTTCTATGTGGAGAATAGGTGTCTAATCCGTAGTGCCTCTGATTTCATGATTAAGACAGCAAGATTATGAGAGAGCTGTCCTATGGTTTATTTCCTGAAAAAGAGATCCAATTTTAGATCCCTGTGTGGCCATTAGCTTGTCCTTTCTGGTGGTATATAGTTTTTTTTTTTTGTTTTTTTTTTTTGCTCTCCCAACCTCTGAGCCACCTCAGAGGCAGTGCACCCACGCCGCTCATTCTGACACCCCATCCACAGCCACAGCCCGGTCGGCCCTGCCGCAGCCCCGGCACCAGCAATCCACAGGGAGCAGTCAGTGTCAAGTCGTCAAGAGGCAACCCACCGGAGAAGACACTGCACTGCTGCCGAGTCACTTCGGTGGTGTTCAGTGGCGCCTGTTCTGATCTAACATACACAGGACACCACCAACTAAGCCCCCTACTGACAACAATAATTGCGTAGTCGCGTAGCCAGCGTGAGTGAGCTCTCTCTCCAGAGGGCGCCACCACGTCCGTCCAACGACAGCCCCCATGGACTCGCTAATACCGGTGACCCCTCCGGAACCAAACCAAGGCCACAGACATGGAGAGGACATTGAAATTGAGGTCACCATGAGAGCAGAGCATGAAGGGCCACAGAATTTGAGACCTTTTTTTTATGCTGATCAATGAGAATGAGGATGATAAAGATGATGCTGCGGATTTCCATTTGGGCTGCATGACAGGGCTGTACTCTACGCTTGCTTTCATAATATATCACGGCGTCAATCAGGCCCAAGAGATACAGGCACCTGCAGTGTTGGTCAAGAAATTTGAGCAACACTCTCAGAAATGCATTCATTAAGTGGATGAAACTCGACTGTGTGGTCCCAGTCTTCCCAACTGAGCCTGCAGCAAACTCAACTCAGGGTAGGAGCCGGTCGGGGCAGAAAAACGCACATGAGTCTGATGGGATTTGAACCCAGGACCTCCCAGCCAGGAGTCCGTGACGCTAACCACTTCGCCACGGCGGCTGGTCAAATAGTAGTTTATTATTATTCAACTTGGGGAGATCTAGTTCTACCAGGTCAAGATTTGGCACGAAAGAGGACCATGAAGGGTATAGCGATAACTGCTAGAAATTACAGTTTTACTATGAGAAATTGTGAAGAAAAATTGGCAGCGTGGTGTAGTTGATAAGTCCTTGCGTGTATGTGCATAAGGATGATGAACAGTATGAGCATTGCTTGCCAAATGTCTAATCAGTACGTTGATGTCGCACTTTAAACAAAGTGGTGAATACATGTGGAAAGATTATTGGCAAAAAACAAGAACAGTTACATAAATTGTATGAATTTCGTGTCACACAAAAAGCTGTGAGCATTACTGCCTACAGTTCTCATGTTCTTAAAAAAAAACTACAATGTTCTACCATCTGGATGAAGATTCCAAATTCCAGAATTCAAAACAAATAGAACTATATATATATATATATATATATATATATATATATACATATATATATATATATATATATATATATATATATATATATATATATAATATATCCTCAGGGTTGACTCCCGAAGCCTTTCCTAAGAGTGGGTATAGCCGCAAGGCAGCGGAGGTTTGAGATCAGAGTTTTCCTTCTCTTAGGTGGGCTGTCTTCCCAGACTAATGAGTCCCATCTGCCCAAGAAGGGGTGTTAGCCCCAAACAAACCCGTTTAACCTCTGGGTTAGGGAGCAAAGGCAGCCACTCTTCATTGCCTTCATAGATCTCACAAAGGCTTTCAATCTGGTCAGCAGAGGTGGCCTCTTCAAGATCCTCCCCAAGATTGGATGTCCACCCAAACTTCTCAGCATCATCAGATCCTTCCACGAAGACATGAAAGGCACTGTCGTCTTTGACGGCTCAACATCAGCTGCCTTCAACATACGGAGCGGAGTGAAACAGGGTTGCGTCCTGGCTCCCACCCTGTTTGGAATCTTCTTTGCTGTGATGCTGAAACACGCATTTGGTCCTGCAGCTGAAGGTATCTACCTCCGAACCAGGACAGACAGAAAGCTCTTCAACCTCTCCAGACTAAGAGCCAAGACAAAAGTCAAGCTGAAGTGCCTGCGTGACTTCCTCTTTGCAGATGACGCAGCAGTAACCGCCCACTCAGCCGAGGACCTACAGCAGCTCATGACTTGCTGCAGCAATGCCTGCCAAGACTTCGGGCTTACCATTAGCTTGAAGAAAACACAGGTCATGGGACAGGATGTTGACTCTCCCCCAGTCATCAGCATCAATGACCATGAACTGGACATCGTCCATGACTTTGTTTATCTGGGCTCAACTATCTCAGACACCCTCTCACTTGACGCAGAGCTCAACAGGCGCATCGGCAAGGCAGCTACCACCATGACCAGACTGACAAAGAAAGCATGGAACAACAGCAAGCTGACTGAGCACACAAAGATCCAGATCTACAGAGCCTGCATCGTGAGCACCCTCCTGTATGGCAGCGAGTCTTGGACTTTGCGTGCCCGACAAGAGCAAAAGCTCAATGCTTTTGATATGCGTAGCCTCCGACGCATTCTGAACATCACCTGGCAGGACAAGGTCCCAAACAACACTGTCCTGGAAAGAGCTGGATGCACCAGCATGTACACGCTGCTGAAACAGAGACGTATGCGCTGGCTCGGCCATGTCGTGCGCATGGATGACGGACGGATCCCTAAAGACCTCCTCTATGGAGAACTTGTGCAGGGAAAACGTCCCACAGGCAGACCACACCTGCAATTCAAAGACGTGTGCAAGAGGGACCTAAAAGCCTTGAACATCGACCAGAACAACTGGGAAGCAACAGCCCTCGAACGGTCAGCTTGGAGACAGACTGTGCAGAAGAGTCTCTCCAGGTTCGAAGAGACACTCGCTCAGCAGCACGGGGAAAAGAGAATGAGAAGAAAGGCTGCAGCCCAGGCAGACAGACCAGTGTCAGACTTCATCTGTGCCCTCTGCCACAGGGACTGTCATTCCTGTGTCGGACTGGCCAGCCACACCCGCCGCTGTACCAGACTAGACACCTAGAGTGCAACTCCATAGTCTTCCGAGACTGAAGGATGCCTACAAGCCTACAATATATATATATATATATATATATATATATATATATATATGGGTGTGGGTGTGGGTGGGTGGATGGGTAGCGGTGGATGGGTGGGTGTGATTTGTTAAATATAGATCCATGGACATGGTTTTATGGCACTCTTAATTTCTCTTTGGAGATAATCAAGTGTTTTTGACTTGACTTGAGTAACATTTCAGTGAAGATATCCTGATAGTCCAAGCTGTCAAATGGTATCTTGACAGTTTCATTAGAAAAGGGATGTTAATCTTTATAGTTACAGGAGATTGAGTCCACACTTCTGAAGATGTGGGTTGCCTATGACCCAAATAATTCACATAGGCATTATTGTTTATTTTTGCCTTAAGATGATGCATGTTGCACCGAGACCCATACTCCTCAAAGACATACTTTAAACCAGCCACCATGGCGAAGAGTTTGGCATTGTGGACTCCCGGCTGGGAGATTGTGGGTTAGATTCCCATCAGAGCCATGTGGGATTTTTCTGCCCCGACCGGCTCTTACCCAGAGCTGAGTTTGCTACGGGCTCACACAGTCAAGTTTCATCCACTTAATGGATGCATCTCCGAGAGTGTTGCTAAAATTTTCTGACCAACACTGCAGGTGCCTGTATATTTCAGGCCTGATTGACGCTGGGATATATTATGAAAGTAAGCATAGAGTACCACCCTGTCATCTCAGACCGGAATGGAAATCTGTAACACCATGTTCATCATCCTCATTCTCCTTGATCAGCACAAGAACAAGAAAGACTCAAATTCTGTTGTCCTTCATGCCCTACTCTCATGGTGACCTCTGTTTCAATGTCCTCTCCATGTCTGTGGCCTTGGTTTGATTCTGTCAGGGTTACCAATATCGGCGAGCTTGTGGGGACTGTCGTTGGACGGACGTGGTGGCGCCTTCCAGAGGGAGAACTCACTCACGCCAGTTCCGCATCAAGCAATTATTGTCATCAGTAGAGGGATTGGTAGCTGGTGTTGTGCGTAATTGGATCAGAACAGGTGCCACTGAACACCACCAAAGTGACTTGGCTGTGGACAGGGGGGTTGAAATGACGGACATGGGTGCAGTGCTACTGAGGTGGAACAGAAGATGACCCAGAAAAAAAAGTCCTTTAAAGTTTATGTAATAATCAGCAATGCGGATCACCAACAACCAACGCACAATGTGCTGCCATATCTGTGGCAGCTTTTTTAACTTCCAGTCCTCCACAAACCCTTCACTGGAATTGTATAGTTCAAATCAGGCAGATGAATATTTCTTTTTCTTTAGATGCATATACACCAAAATCAGCTAGCTGACTGATAACTAACTGGATTTTTGAGTCATATCAAAACTTTCATAAAAAAAAAGATTTTAAATAGTTCAGCCATGTAATGATTTTATTGTGTCTGTGGGTACCTGCGTCTGGATCAGCGACACAGAACATAAGACACAGTGCTACTTTGCACAGTGTTCATAGGCTGTGGGGTGAATACAGCATGCAAAAGTTCTGTTTCCATGATAGATAAATGCATGGCTGCATAGCATGCTGTTAAATTGGCAGTAAATTACAGGCAATCTTTGGTAGTTCACAGCTGTGTCATCAGTTTCAGTTTAAGAAAGAGTTTTAAACTAAGTGATTATCTAATCACTTAAACCTGTTCACTGCCTGAAAATGTTACAAACAAAGGCTTTCCCAGTGCCAGGGAAATCTAATGATTTGGGGGTAATAATTAACAAAAAATTCTAGCTCAGAAACTACATATAAAAATGAAATATATATGATTTTTGAAGGAAATTGAATGAAGATTTTGAATCTGGGCTTCTTTTTTAATTTTGATAATAAAAAAATATTTAGGCATTTAGATTTGGATAGATTTTTTTGCACGATCAAAAACATATGTATTTACCACTACAGCTTCACATCCAAAAAAGAACACAAAGCAAAAAAGTTGAAAGTAAACTTTGTATTGTCACACTACACCTGTAAATGAAAGTAAAACAGATTAGAAGTCTTATCAAGATGCTCACACCCTATGCAGACAGGTCAGTCCACGACCACGCCCTCCTCCCCCCACCACGCCCCCTTGCTGGACTTCAACCCTCTCTTTCACTCCTCCTCTTCCTCTACCTTTCCCTCTGCCCCGTGTCATGCCGCGAGCAGGCCGCGCTCCCCTCTCGCGCTGACTATCACATCACTGGCCACTGGCACACAGTGCAGAGTACACACTAGGCTAGCTCGTTCGACGCTGGCAAGCCGTCAGCTGAACACACACTGAGGTCACACAGCCCGACTCAATAACTGACGAATATGGTCAGCAATTCCATCACTATCATCATCTCACCTTCGTGCTCGAGTAAGTCGTTGAATAACAGACTATTGTCTTTGTCAAAAATGATTAGCAGAGCCTGCTCAGCAGTGTAAATACGTTGATTTGGTCGCTACGCTTGTCGAAGGTTGTGCCGCCATCTTTGCAAGCGAGACGAAGTGCTGGCTGGTCATCCAGTCAGTGATGAGAATAAATGGTCTTTCCCATCACGTGTGGTCATTTGTATATCATTTTAATACTACAGACATATAAGGCTTACTACTCACACTCCATTTAAGTCTGTTAAATAGAAATAGTAACAAATGAAAATTCAAGAAAAATGCATGACGTCAGTGGACGGCCCATAGGCACTGGGAAAGCATTTTTACTTCGGCGTCAGCTGACGGCTTATAGGCACTCTTCGGGTTTAAAACATTGAAAAGTGAAGTGTACAGTGGTGATCGTATGCGGTATTGATTTAGAGTGATGCCTACCCAACTGTCTGGAACTGAAAGCAAGAAGGCCACTGTGGAGGCCCTGGCTCAGTTTGCCAGTTCTTGCATATGAGATGCTCAGTTTTTGTCAAGACTGTGCCAGCTGAGATTGTGCCTAATACTGCAGATCAGAACACGCTCTGTGACACATATTTGGCAGTTTTCCAGGAATATACACTTATAAGTTCAGTCAGTTCACAGGTATGAAGTGGAATCAAACGAAAATCATCTTGTCCTCGATCTCTACCATTTTATTGCTGTTTTTGTTGTTGTTTTGGGTTTTTTTGTTTCTTTTTAAGTATCCTTCATGAGGCGGTGCCTCTTCCATTCTGTTTAGAATCTGCCAAGAGAATATGCTGCAGGGAACTTCTCTGGACATCAGTACCTCCATGTCCATTGCAGGATACATAGGTTTTGCAACCTGTGTTTCACTGATTTGTTGGGAGGCAATGATGCAGAATTTCTGTACAAAAACTCACCACCAGACTGGAGAAACCATTGGAGTCAGCTGATAGAAGTGCAGAATGTTAGTCAGCTGTGCATGAGGACGTTCAGCAGCTTGGAAGACGTGAACACCTTAGAGTACCTTGTGTCCAGGATCAGCCAGGATGGCAGCTGAGCAAAGAAAGTTGCAATGAGGCTGATCCTGGCCATGTCTGCTTTAACAAGGCCAATATTCATGGAAGAAACCAGATCTGTCAGCTTTCTAGAGAAGTTCAGTTCCACATGCTTTACGTTGTTCTGGGTTTTTTTTTTGTTGTTGTGTGTTTATTTTTATAATTCCTAATGTATGAGAATGAGTGCTTAAGGCAGATTCTGTGAATTTCTTATGAGGAATGTAAAACAGTTAACTGTGACAGGCAACAAGTAATTACATAGACAGGTGGGGGGGGGGGGGGGGGGGGGGGGATCTCTGCACAGCTTTTGAGCACTGAAAGCTTGTGGCTATCCATGGCCAGCCACAAATAGGACATGGTACCATTACAACCTGCTGTCATGTAGCTGCCGTAAAGGAAACTGGATAAGGTGAATCATTTTATCGTCTTATTTGAACAATGTATAAAGTGTGTGTGTGTGTGTGTGTGTGTGTGTGTTTCATGTGTTTCCTTCAGAGTGATCGCAGAAAAGAAGCAGCAGGCGGATGAACAGGACAAAGGAGAGGGGGAAGTGGAGGGAGCTAGGATAACGGCCCTTGATCTGGAAGATGCATGGGAGGCTGAGGCAAGGGAGTTCACCCTGCAGCAAGACTAACGGGTAGGTTATACACCTGCAGCGAGACTTACTAGTTACAGGTAGGTTACACACCTGCAGCACGACTTACAGGTAGGTTACACGCCTGCAGGAAGACTTACAGGTAGGTTACACACCTGCAGCAAGACCTACAGGTAGGTTACACACTTGCAGGAAGACTTACAGGTAGGTTACACACCTGCAGCACAACTTACAGGTAGGTTACACACTTGCAGGAAGACTTACAGGTAGCTTACACACCAGCAGCAAGACTTAGAGGTAGCTTACACACCAGCAGCAAGACTTACAGGTAGGTTACACACTTTGCAGCAAGACTTACAGGTAGGTTACACACCTGCAGCAAGACTTACAGGTAGGTTACACACCTGCAGCAAGACTTACAGGTTGGTTACACACCTGCAGCAAGACTTACAGGTTGGTTACACACCTGCAGCAAGACTTACAGGTAGGTTACACACCTGCAGCAAGACTTACAGGTAGGTTACACACCTGCAGCAAGACTTACAGGTAGGTTACACACCTGCAGCAAGACTTACAGGTGGTTTACACACTTGCAGCGAGACTAACAGGTAGGTTACACACTTTGCACCAAGACTTACTTGTAGGTTACACACCTGCAGCAAGACTTACAGGTAGGTTACACACCTGCAGCGAGACTTACAGGTAGGTTACACACCTGCAGCAAGACTTACTGGTAGGTTACACACCTGCGGCGAGACTTACTAGTTACAGATAGGTTGCACACCTGCAGCAAGACTGACAGGTAGGTTACACACCTGCAGCAAGACTTACAGGTAGCTTACACACCTGCAGTGAGACTTACAGGTAGGTTACACACCTGCAGCAAGACTTACAGGTAGGTTACACACCTGCAGTGAGACTTACAGGTAGGTTACACACCTGCAGTGAGACTTACAGGTAGGTTACACACCTGCAGCAAGACTTACAGGTAGGTTACACACCTGCAGTGAGACTTACAGGTAGGTTACACACCTGCAGCAAGACTTACAGGTAGGTTACACACCTGCAGTGAGACTTACAGGTAGGTTACACACCTGCAGCAAGACTTACAGGTAGGTTACACACCTGCAGTGAGACTTACAGGTAGGTTACACACCTGCAGCAAGACTTACAGGTAGGTTACACACCTGCAGTGAGACTTACGGGTAGGTTACACACCAGCAGCAAGACTTACAGGTAGGTTACACACCTTCAGCAAGACTTACAGGTAGGTTGCACACCTGCAGCGAGACTTACAGGTAGTTTACACACCTGCAGCAAGACTTAAGGTATGTTAACTGCACATACATAATTATGATAATTATTATTATTTTTGGCGCTTCATCTTAAATCATAAGCCCTAAGTACTTACAAATACAGAAAAGGTTAAAGAAAACATAAATGAAACTTAGTTGCAAAGTGAGGCGACTGCAGGCGGAAATCCAACCAAATCTTAAATAAATGTTAGCAAACCGCCCCCCAAAAAGACTGTGGACAAACGAATCACAAGACAAAACATGATACATTTCGACCTCTTAGGTCTTCTTCAGGCAAGATACAAAACAGTTATTAAAATGAAAATGAACGAACGATCACTTAGCTTCAGTCTCTTTAGCGCAAGATAGGCGTTGAAGTTGTGTTTTGTCTTGTGATTCGTTTGTCCACATTTTTTTTTGGGGGGGGCGGTTCACTAACATTTATTTAATAAATGAAACCAATAAGAAGATGAATATTACAAGAAGTACCATGCACCTATAAACAAGGGTGCATATTGACACCCACCCACGCATACACACAAACACACGATCCCACATACACTGTCTCACGCAATGAACACAACAGCATGCGCTTGCACACACACACACACACACACACACACACACACACACACACACACACACACACGCGCGCACACACCACACACGCGCACACACACACACACACACACACACACACACAAGTCACGCGCACACACACAGACATGCACGCATGCACACACTTTAGTCGCAGAATCAATATGATGGGCTAGGGAAGGGATAGAAAGAACTGCTATTTAAAGGTGAAGAGGGTTGTTCTAAGAGATGCCTTGAAGGAAGACATAGGAATGTCAAATCACAGGACATCCTGATCTTCAGTGTAACATCAGGTCAATTATTGATATCAAGGTATGAAAACTTTTTCTGGATTGTTAAATGATTAAAAGTTATTTCCAACAGAGTCTATGATGGCTTTCATCATTGTAAGCTTTTGGCCCTGTCTTCAGCTTTGTGTTGAAGACAGTCATGGGAACTTGGAGGGTGAACAAAGAGGTAGATGAAGATGTATTTTGCCATATCTGCCCGTTGGCCCTTGCTGGTTGCTAGAACCCAGGGGAAGTAGGGCCTACAGAGTGGGGATGGCAGCACAGCAGTCAACAGTCCACATGAGACCAGTCTGAGCCCATCTCAACCGATCTCAACAGTGGTGCCAGCAGACCCAGAAGAGGATTTCTGTCACATGTTGGAAGGTTGATATACTGGGACATTCCAAGAAGTGTGTGAGACTTCCCAGCTCGCCAAAGTGCTCACAGTATCTGTCCAATACATGTTCAAACATCTACCAGCAGGTGATATACACACTGGTAGAAAACTTGTCATTGCACATGTAAAACATCACTCCAGCTCTTTGCTTTCCAGAAGTGTGTGCTGTCGGTTTAAATCAAAGAATTTTTGCTAATAGTAAACTGATTTGTTTTTTGTTAAGAATTTTGTGCCGGATGATGGTGAAATTGTTGTCAGAATTTTTTTTTTTTCAGGTTTATTATTATTATATTGGGTATTTATATAGCGCCTATCCTCAATCACAGACCAAGCTCTAAGCGCTTTACAATAACACACTACCTCACTCACTCAACGGGCTGCCTACCCAGGTAGAGCCGGCTGAAGAGCAGCCTACTGGCGCTCATTCAGTCGTTTCCCGTACCATTCAAATATCAGTCACTCAGTTTCATTTATCTCATTTATTCCTCCAGTTTCTCACATAGGATGATGCATGCTATGTTTATACGTGTCCTCCATTTCCGCCGGTACACGATGGCACACGATAACAGTAAGTGACAATTTTATGTAATATATTTTTTAAAAGAATTCTGTACCTGGTGATGGTGAAATTATTTTCAGTTGTTTTTTTTTTCTATCTGCTAATGGAGGAAGTTCTGATTGTTGGGCATTACCATTAGAACAGTGGGAATCAGCCCTTACAACAGTGTTTGCAGTCTTAAAATACAAAGCAGCTTTTATATCTATATTTTTTGGCTTTGTGGCCAGATGTTTTGAAAATGTCTCATGTTGTGATTTTTTATTCTGTCTATCCATGACGGAATCAGCAACTGGTTTCTGTGCTCCGTGCTGCAATTCTTTGCTGCCGTCTGATCGAGGCAGTTGCAGAAAAAGTGTGTGTGCGTTTATGTGTGCATGTCAGTTTGAGTGGAACGGCAGATCTGTGATGTAAAGATTTGAAATGACTGCTGATGTCATGCTTTATCCGTTAACCCGATTTCTCTCCTTGTAGATGATGATGGCAAAAGTAACTGCCGATCACTGGACCAGAAACTGGACCAACCATTATATCTGCTAGTAAAACAGACCCTGGGAGATCAGTGCCATTGGGTATTCCCTCAAGGACCGCGCCAGGGAGGGAATCGATGAGACAGGTACAGCACTGTTATTTTTGTTAGCAGTACAAACACCAACCTCATAATATGGATTGCAAGTTTCTGATTTGGGGTTTAAGAAGGTACAGTGCTGTTAGTTTTGTTAGCAGTACAAACACCAACCTCATAATATGGATTGCAAGTTTCTGATTTGGGGTTTAAGAAGGTACAGTGCTGTTATTTTTGTTAGCAGTACAAACACCACCCTCATAATATGGATTGCAAGTTTCTGATTTGGGGTTTAAGAAGGTACAGTGCTGTTAGTTTTGTTACCAGTACAAACACCACCCTCATAATATGGATTGCAAGTTTCTGATTTGGGGTTTAAGAAGGTACAGTGCTGTTATTTTTGTTAGCAGTACAAACACCAACCTCATAATGTGGATTGCAAGTTTCTGATTTGGGGTTTAAGAAGGTACAGTGCTGTTATTTTTGTTAGCAGTACAAACACCAACCTCATAATATGGATTGCAAGTTTCTGATTTGGGGTTTAAGAAGGTACAGTGCTATTATTTTTGTTACAGTACAAACACCAACCTCATAATGTGGATTGCAAGTTTCTGATTTGGGGTTTAATACTATCCAGCTGAGAGCGGCACGGATGGCACGATTCCTTGCTGCCACACGCTCGCGCACAGCGCTCATTCCCTGCTGACGTGCATACTTGGCCACTTTTGAATTTTTTACGGTAGCTAGACAGTAACTGACGGTCTTGTGTTAGGTGTCACAGGAAAGAACAAACACTCAACTAATCGAACATAGTAATTTCAAATCATTTACTTTCAATGTGTACACACGACTGTGCATTGAAAAACATGTCTGACAAGTAGAAAAAATGCTTTGTTTGCATTCTATTCCGTTCTTTTACAACACCGAATCGGAAGATGAAGGGATGGCTGCATCTTCAAACAATTCACTTTCCTATTCTCTTTCAAAGTTTTCTATCTCTCTATCACTCCCCTCATCACCAGATCTACTTTGTAAAATGATTTCAAGCGCTTCATTGAGCGAGAAATCGCTACCACCCCTTCGCCTGACCGACATTTTTTCTGGCACAGGAAATACGTGCCGCGTGCGGCGTGCCGGTGCCGCCAGTTTCTTTGTTTCAAAGCTCCTGGGGTCAGCCAAGTTCACAATAGGCCACTGAAAGTATGGTCTACAACTCTCTCCAACGTCCCCGAGACTAGTTACAGAGCTTATTTCCCTTGGATCATTTCATGGAAAGTGTAGGGATTTTTTATGTTCCCGTCGTCTGATTGTGGACGACACGGCAGACTGTACTGCTGTCTGTCTGTCGTCCGGACTTGGATGACTCGGCTCAAGGGAGAGAAATCCTGTTGTCCAGTACTGGATGACTCGGCTGGTAAAGGTTAAGAAGGTACAGTGCTGTTATTTTTGTTAGCAGTACAAACACCAACCTCATAATGTGGATTGCAAGTTTCTGATTTGGGGTTTAAGAAGGTACAGTGCTGTTATTTTTGTTAGCAGTACAAACACCAACCTCATAATATGGATTGCAAGTTTCTGATTTGGGGTTTAAGAAGGTACAGTGCTGTTATTTTTGTTAGCAGTACAAACACCAACCTCATGATATAGATGACGCGTCTCTGAGTTGGGGTTTGAGAAAAATAAAAAGTGTAGTGTTCAAGGGAAGGCCGTCATCAGCTCAAAACACAGAGGTCTTTTTACTACAGATTACAAGTCTCTGATTTGGAGAAGGTTACAAATTGTACTGTTTCAAGGGCAGGCCGTCATCAGCTCAGAACACAAGAGGTCTTTTTACTACAGATTACAAGTCTCTGATTTGGGGAAGGTTGAAAATTGTACTGTTTCAAGGGCAGGCCTTCATCAGTGGAAATCACAGAGGGTTTGTTAACCGAGTTTCATATCAGGGCAATAGCACTGATGTAACACCCAAAGTGTTAGATACACAGTGAGATGATGGAATAGGTGGATTACCTCCATTGTTGTCGTAACACAAAACTTATCAGAGGGCAAAAATGGGTACAAGACACCAGATCATGCCAGCTTCATTTTGTCGATAAAAAGCCAGAATGACCAAGGATGCAGCTTTTAGTTCCCAAGTCATTGAAGTGGAGAGGGGGAAGAGAAAGTTGGAGGGAGAGGGGGGGGGGGGCGAAATTGTGGATACTGTGTTAGAGAATAGTGTGTGTATATGTATGTGTGAGTGAAAAAAAGCAGGTAAGAGAAAAAGAAAACTACACCAACTTGAACAGAAGACAAACATTAACGTGAACAAGATCCTTTGTACAGCATTTGCCATGAACTGGTCTTTTGCACTGGACGTTGCAGGCTGCAGAGCGAGCTCTCCATACTCAGTGTGGAGAGGGGACTCAAGCCCAGTTTTTGGGTAATGCCCCCTGTGGATTCCATCAGTACACCTTCCCCAGTCAGCAAACATCGGCACTGGTGCCAAGGTGTGTATGAAGGAAAGTGAAATTGTTATTATTGAAGTAGGCTTCCATGGTGTTATCAGTTTGCTGCTGTATAATGCTATTGTCAAGACAGCCGTCTGTTCATTCTGTACTGAAAATTGTATTTAACTCATACTGTATGTAAAAGCATATATTTTGAGAGAGAAAATGACAAATATTGTCAACTCTGGTTATGTGCATGTTGCTGGTTCTGAAAACCTGTTGATCAGATAACTGTGTTTTCTACAGGACCTATAAGCTTTTTTTTTAAATTCTAGTTTTGGTGGCAAATGTTTGTGTGCTAACATCTAATATTTGGTTTAGCTGTGTATTTAAGTCTCACACTGACACCCAGATATGCAGATCAGACGTTTGAAAATGTATTGAATACATAAACTTTTGATTTGAAACAGTCGGCTGATAGTGTAAGGGAAATAACTACATTTTTTTCTTTTAATAATTTTTGAACAGCGAAGTGATTTCTGAGGTGACAAGTAGTTTTGCAGTGTAATGTTGAAAAAAACACAGTATCTTGTTCCATCAAAATAAACATTTTTCTGACAGATAGTTTGGTTTTTTCATGACATGTAGTCTACATAGTCTTTCTTTTACATATCACAAAAGTTTCAAAACTTTACATATATGCTTTATTGCATGGGAACTTTTAAGCTTTTTTTTCAACTTGAAAAGTCATATAACCCATCCAAACTTCTTTCACTAAAGCACTTTTATTATTTCATAGGAAACAAAAAGAAAATTGGTTGAATGAGAAGAGCTATATCTTTACTATGAACCAATTTCATTAACTGCCTTTGACTCTAATATCACTGAAAATTGGTTGAATGAGATGCACTATATCTTTACTAAGAACTGATTTCATAAACTGCCTTTGACTCTAATATCTCTGACCGGGGGTGTCCATCAGTGTTAATATTTCAACACCATAGGAAGAAGAAAAAATTCTCCATCCAAAGGTATTCACAGTGATTCATCACAACAATAGCAGAGCTACTTATTTTACAAGCCTACATCATGGTTGAAAATCACAGCTTTATTGAGACGTTTTGTGAAGATATGGATGGCTCTAAATGAACTAAACTCCTTGCACTGGTACTATGACCAAACACCTCTGGGTGTGGCTTTGTTCAGGGCAGCAAGGAACAGTGTGGGAGTTCTAGTGCCCCTGGGAGAACACAGAGTCACTGTTCAGGGCAGCAAGGAACAGTGTGGGAGTTCTAGTGCCCCTGGGAGAACACAGAGTCACTGTTCAGGGCAGCAAGGAACAGTGTGGGAGTTCTAGTGCCCCTGGGAGAACACAGAGTCACTGTTCAGGGCAGCAAGGAACAGTGGGAGTCAGTAGTGCCCCTGGGAGAACACAGAGTCACTGTTCAGGGCAGCAAGGAACAGTGGGAGTTCTAGTGCCCCTGGGAGAACACAGAGTCACTGTTCAGGGCAGCAAGGAACAGTGGGAGTTCTAGTGCCCCTGGGAGAACACAGAGTCACTGTTCAGGGCAGCAAGGAACAGTGGGAGTCATAGTGCCCCTGGGAGAACACAGAGTCACTGTTCAGGGCAGCAAGGAACAGTGGGAGTTCTAGTGCCCCTGGGAGAACACAGAGTCACTGTTCAGGGCAGCAAGGAACAGTGTGGGAGTTCTAGTGCCCCTGGGAGAACACAGAGTCACTGTTCAGGGCAGCAAGGAACAGTGGGAGTCATTTTGCCCCTGGGAGAACACAGAGTCACTGTTCAGGGCAGCAAGGAACAGTGGGAGTCATTTTGCCCCTGGGAGAACACAGAGTCACTGTTCAGGGCAGCAAGGAACAGTGGGAGTCATTTTGCCCCTGGGAGAACACAGAGTCACTGTTCAGGGCAGCAAGGAACAGTGGGAGTCATTTTGCCCCTGGGAGAACACAGAGTCACTGTTCAGGGCAGCAAGGAACAGTGGGAGTCATTTTGCCCCTGGGAGAACACAGAGTCACTGTTCAGGGCAGCAAGGAACAGTGGGAGTCATAGTGCCCCTGGGAGAACACAGAGTCACTGTTCAGGGCAGCAAGGAACAGTGGGAGTCATAGTGCCCCTGGGAGAACACAGAGTCATTATTTGAAGAAAGTGACCCAAACTTATCATCACACTCTTTTCATCTGATGTAGTTCAACTAACTTAAAAGTTGAAATCTAGATTTGCCTGCTTTCATACTATTTCCAACAGTTTAATGTTAGGTTTTGCCTCATCTGTCCTGTGAATGATTTTCTTTTTAACAACTCCACCTTATGTGGTCATTTTGACCGGAAATGCATACTGTGAGCATTGTGATTGTGCAGGTGTTTTTCTTCAAAGCATGGTACAAGGGTGGAGAGGTGACGCTTGCCAGTCCGGACACCAGCACCGACTACATGTGGGTGACCCTGGATCAGCTGCCCCAGTTCTGCAGCAAAGCTTACCTCAAAAGTGTCAAGGAGTTCTTGGTCCCTTTGTGACCTGCAGCCGACTTGTCGATTGTGTGCATATGTCAGACATGAGGAAACGGACACTTGTGAAAGAAGTGAATGACTGTTCATTGGTGTGTTTGAAAAAAATAAAGGAGCATAGAAGTCAGATGTTGCTGTGTGTGGGGGTGAATGGGTGGCTGTGTGGATCGCAAGGTTGGGGAGTAAGTTTGGACAGGTGTGTGTGTGTGGGTGGCTGTGTGGATCGCAAGGTTGGGGAGTAAGTTTGGACAGGGTGTGTGGGGGGGGTGGCTGTGTGGATCGCAAGGTTGGGGAGTAAGTTTGGACAGGTGTGTGTGGGGGGGTGGCTGTGTGGATCGCAAGGTTGGGGAGTAAGTTTGGACAGGTGTGGGTGGCTGTGTGGATCGCAAGGTTGGGGAGTAAGTTTGGACAGGTGGGGGTGGCTGGTGGATCGCAAGTTGGGGAGTAAGTTTGGACAGGTGTGTGGTGGGGGGGGGGGGGGGGGGGTTGGCTGTGTGGATCGCAAGGTTGGGGAGTAAGTTTGGACAGGTGTGTGGTGGGGGGGGGGTGGCTGTGTGGATCGCAAGGTTGGGGAGTAAGTTTGGACAGGTGTGGGTGTCCATAAGGAGAGAAACAGAAGACAGTTTAAGTTGTTTTGGGGTCAAGTAGTAACAAGTCGCTGATTCTGATTTTTGTTTCAAAGTTTGGCTTCAACTTTTGAGTCCAGTTTATTTCATATCCTCAAATCCAGAAATACTGTCTCTGGCTTCTTGCAACGTAATGTTAATTTCTTGAATCACTTGAAAAAGAACTAGTTATGAACACTGGCTTCTTGCAACGTAATGTTAATTCTTGAATCACTTGAAAAAGAACTAGTTATGAACATTTAACTAACTCATTGACTGTTGTGTAAATAAGAGACAATGTAAATGTGCTGCTTTGGGTTTGAGAGTGTGTGAATGTGTAAATAAGAGATGATGTAAATGTGCTGCTTTGGGTTTGAGTGTGTGTGAATGTGTAAATAAGAGACAATGTAAATGTGCTGCTTTGGGTTTGAGTGTGTGTGAATTTGTTTTTGTTGTCTTTTCTTTGACGAGTAGTGTATAAGATACAGATGGACCTATTCACCATCTGCTCACATGAAGTTGTCAGGGTCTAACTTTTCTACGGACTCATGAATCCCTACCTTGATGCAAGAGCATGTATTCTCGTATCACATGACTATCCCAGTTAAGTTGATATTTACTTTGCATAGTCTGCTTTCTCGGCTGAATGGTTCACAGGTAGCTGAAGTGTGAAGATGCAATCCTTTGATCAATTATATCGGTGTTTTATCATTATCACTCTTTCAGCAGTTGCAAACATTGTCTGTGCTCAGACTGCAGATTTCTTTACACACTCAAAGTCAAAAGGCAGCTGCTTACACTAAAGATATTTTCATGCGTAATCTTTACCATTTCATGATTGGTGAACTGTTATAACCCAGTTCCATCTTAAGATTAGCACCAAAATGTTTGAACTGAGAAAGTGGTCCCCTATAGAAATTCCTTACAATGCATGTATGTCTTTGTATGTTTTTTCTTCTTTTTGTTTTGTTACAGAATTTAGTTCTTTTGAAGAAAGATGACAGTAAAAAAATGTTGGGGGTATAGATCTAGTCTTAACTCTGATGCCAAATATCCATTACCATAGTAGCAGTGTCATTGCAGGTTGTTGGTGTTTCGCCTTCAACTTCCAATGAAAAGTTTATACCAAGTGCTCACAGGAAAAAAAGAAAAACAAGTTGTGTTTGTGTAGTAGTTACACTTTTTATATCTCCAGCTACTGATGGTACTGGTGCAAGGGGTTGACGAGTGTAGTGCTTGTGGAGTACAGAGTATTAATCAAAGCATGAAGTCTATGGGAATTCCTGGTTAGAAGTAAAATGTCAAGGATACCATAGCAAAACTGAGACAGCGTGGAAACATGGTTATAAATCCAATCTTCATTATACATACAATCTTCATTACACATCCAGTCTTCATTATGCATCCAGTCTTCACTATACATTCAGTCTTCATTATACATCAAAGTCTTCATTATGCATCCAGTCTTCACTATACATCCAGTCTTCATTATACATCGAAGTCTTCATTATGCATCCAGTCTTCACTATACATCCAGTCTTCATTATACATCAAAGTCTTCATTATACATCAAAGTCTTCATTATACATCAAAGTCTTCATTATACATCAAAGTCTTCATTATGCATCCAGTCTTCACTATACATCCAGTCTTCATTATACATCAAAGTCTTCATTATGCATCCAGTCTTCATTATACATCAAAGTCTTCATTATACATCAGTCTTCATTATACATCAAAGTCTTCATTATGCATCCAGTCTTCATTATACATCAAAGTCTTCATTATGCATCCAGTCTTCATTATACATCAAAGTCTTCATTATGCATCCAGTCTTCATTATACATCAAAGTCTTCATTATGCATCTTACAAGGAAGTTAGGAAAATTTCTGCTATCGATATAGAGGCTTTCAAATCTGATCTGAGCATGGCCATACTGAGCGAGCCATCGGCCTGTCAGCTGACCTCTGCCCTCCGTGCCATGCTTGATAAGCATGCTCCAGTGAGCAGGCGCTTGATCACTGATCGCTCACTGTGTCAATGGCACAACACAGTGGGTCCCGAGTTGTCGGAGGCCAAGCAGGAGAGGAGGGGGGCTGAGAGGCGATGGCGCGCCACGGGACTGACTGTGCACAGGGAAATATATCAAACTGCGAGAAATCATGTTACTGACATTGTTCATCAAGCAAAAACTTTGTTCTATTCTTCAAAGATATTGGCCTGTAATACGGCCAAGCAACTATTTAATGTCACAAATAGTCTCCTAGGCAAAGTCAGCTACTCCCCCCTTCCCACCATCTTCCAAACTCAAGAGCTCCCTCAGAAATTCTTAGAGTTTTTCAATGGAAAAATTGACACTATCCGTGAAAAGCTAGATTCTACTGCACCTGTACATCCTCTGAATGACAAAGTTTACTGTGGACCTCCTTTGGCTTGTTTTAGTCCCGTTAGTCAAGACTTATGTCAAAAAACTTTGTTTGCGATGCAGCCCTAAATCATGTGAACTTGATGCCATTCCCACTAACTTGCTCTTTCAGTGCATTGATGATGTCCTACCCCATCTTACTCATGTTATCAATACCTCTTTGTCCTCTGGTCACGTTCCTGAAATCTTCCGGTCCGCAGTGGTACGTCCATTGATCAAGAAACCTTCATTAGATAAAAATGTTTTAAAGAATTATCGGCCTGTATCAAATTTGTCATTTCTAACAAAATTATTGGAGAAGATCGTTTTGGAACAAATTGTAGAACATCTCGAAAAGAATCACCTTTTGAATCCTCATCAATCTGCTTACAGACAAGGCCATAGTTGTGAGACAGCACTCCTCCGTATAGTCAATGACCTCCTCTGCGGGCTTGACGAAGGGAATGTTTCCTTATTAGCGATGTTAGACCTCTCTGCAGCATTTGACACGATCGATCATAATATTTTGTTCTCACGGCTTCAGACTTCCTTTGGATTCAAAGATACAGCTCTCGACTGGATTATCTCTTACTTGACTGGACGGACTCAGACAGTGTGTGTACAGGGAAGATACTCAGACAGTTCTCTCTTAGGTACGGTGTGCCTCAGGGTTCTGTACTTGGGCCAGTCCTTTTTGTGCTGTATGCTAGTCCTGTGTCTGACGTCATCAGTGGTCACGCCATGTCGCATGAGAGCTTTGCTGACGATACTCGGCTTCATCAGTCGGCTCCCATTGCTGAAACTGACTCACTGATTTCTCGGACGCGGGGCTGCATTGCAGACCTGAAGGACTGGATGACAACCAACAAACTACAACTAAACGACGACAAGACGGAACTCATGTTCGTGACAAAACAGCCTAACCATCCTTCTCTGCCTTCAACTGTCACTATCAATGACTGTGCTGTCTCTGTCTCCACCTCTGTCCGCAGTCTAGGGGTCATACTTGACCAATCCCTCTCCTTTGAGAAACAGGTTTCAAATATTTGCAAGATTGCCTATTTAGAACTAGAGAATCAGCTCTATACGTCACCTTCTCTCTACAGATGCTACAAAAACTCTCATTTGTGCATTTGTCTCATCTAGAATAGATTACTGCAACTCCCTTTTGGCCGGCCTTCCAAAATACCTGATAGAAAGATTACAGCGAATCCAAAATCATGCAGCCCGAGTCGTCTGTAGAGCAAGAAAACATGCTCACATTTCGCCTCTCCTCCACTCTCTTCACTGGCTATCTGTCTCAAACCGTATCTCGTACAAAATCTCAACTCTCACTTTCTCTGCTCTCTTTGAAAATGGACCTTCTTATCTCTCAGATCTCCTTAAAATCTACACCCCTCTCGACAACTACGCTCCTGTGCTGACGACCGCCTTCTGCGAATGACTCGCTTCAGGACTACTACTGGTGAAAGATCTTTCTCTTTTCAAGCTCCAGCGACGTGGAACAGACTGCCAGACTGTCTCAGACATTCAGATTCTATCTCTTCTTTCAAGTCTAAACTTAAAACCCATCTATTTTTCTCATAATTAGTCAATGCTGTGGGGAGAGGGTGGGGGGGGGGGGGGGGGTACAACCTAACTCATAGCCGTCTGGGCCTTTTCAAATGTAGCGTATGTGTATGTTCTCTATTATATGTATTTGTTGTATGATTGAACGTCATAGGATTAATTTTTGTAGTGATATTTGAAGAATAAGTGAATGTCACATTGGTAGGATTAGGATTTGTTAGTTATTGTAGTAATAGTATTTGTAGTTGGGTGTAAGGTGTATTATTGTATATGAGAAGGGTGAATGTAGTATGACTTTGTAAAGCGCTTAGAGAAATTCGTTTGATTAAGCGCTATATAAGAAATCATTATTATTATTATTATGCATCCAGTCTTCATTATGCATCCAGTCTTCACTATACATCCAGACTTCACTATACATCAAAGTCTTCATTATACATCAAAGTCGTCATTATGCATCCAGTCTTCATTATGCATCCAGTCTTCATTATACATCCGGTCTTCATTACACATCCGGTCTTCATTATACATGCAGTCTTCATTATACATCCAGCCTTTGTTATGCATCCAAGTCTTCATTATACATCCAGTCTTCATTATACATCCAATCTTCATTATAAGCTACACACAAAAAGTTAAGGATCACTTTCACAAACATTCATAACTGTCAAAATAAGAAAGTCAATGCGTTGAAGTTTGGCCAACATTTAATTCCATTCTTTAGTGATAACGATACACAACTGCCTTCAATCTCGAGCAATCGTTTGGTGTGTACATTTGATTAAAGTGGGTACGTATCCAAATTTGATTTCCCAAAGTCATTGAAATCACAAGACAGGGCATACTGATGCTCCCAAAAGCTCAGTAATGCGTGTAACCACCATGGCTGTTCTGGCACTCGACGCAGCGAGTCCTCATCGAGTTGACCAGGTTGGTGAAGATCCTCTGTGGAAGCGCCTGCCACTCCGCCTGCAGCATCTGGTAGAGGTGTTGGGCATCCCTGGGGGGGGGGGGTGGCTCCTCACTTTGCGATCCAGCTCATCCCAGAGATTCTCAATCGGGTTGAGAACAGGACTGCATGCTGGCCACTCCATTCTGTTGACTCCAGACTGCTGCAGGAAGTCGTTGACCACCCTTGCCCTGTGGGGGCGAGCATTGTCATCCTGGTAGACAGCCCTCGGTCCCATCTGCTGCAGTGTAGGCACAGCCAGCGGTCGAAGGATCTCATCCCGGTATCGGATGCCAGTCAGGTTACCCTGTACATGATACAAGGGTGTTCTGTGGTGAAGGCTGAAGGCCCCCCAGACCATTACAGAACCTCCACCAAAGGCCACCTTTTCTTGGACAGTGGCGTCAGTAAAGCGTTGCCCTGGGCGCCTCCAGACCCTCAGTCGGCCGTCGTTGTGGTGAAGGGTGAAGCGTGATTCATCACTGAACAGGACCTGGGACCATTGCTGACGTGTCCACCTCACGTGACGTGCGCAGAAGGCGCGGCGTGCTGCCCTATGGGCTGGAGTTAAGCGTGGCCGTACTGCTGGGCGACGAGAACGGAGATTAAACCCATGTAGGCGGTTCCGTATGGTCTGCTGGCTGATGTTGATGTTAGTAGCCACCCTGAACTGCCTTTGAATTATGCTGGAAGAGGCTGTTCTTGTCTGCAGAGCTTGTCGTTCAATGAGACGATCGTCACGTGGGGTTGTCTTCTTCGGTCGACCAGATCTGCGTTTTTCATGGACAATCCCAGTGGCTGTGAAGTGTTGAATCAGTCGGACAATGACCGAGATGGACACATGAAGTCGCCTGGCCACTTCTCGCTTGGGAACACCATCTTGGAACCATGCAACAGCTCGTCCCCTATCCAACTCGCTTAATTTTCGTCGTGGAGGCATTGTCAGATCAGGCCTACTACTGGTGGAATGTCTTCTTATATAGCCAAGCGAGCGACAGCATCTCACACATAAACAGCAGTGCTTGCACGTGCATAATGGTTTTTCCATCTGGCAAGTGCAATGTGTTCAGGCAGAACAGTCCAAAACAAGGTCATTTTTCGCAAGTTTCCGCTTTTCCGTTTGCGGCCCAGCTCAGTAGTAGAGAATCCCATGCAATTTTCGCACTAACACAACATCGCCCACTTACAGCTGAACAAGAATTCATGACAATTTGGCTGGACTAAGAAATAAATAACAGTAGCGAACTGAGTTTATTACGCACCTGTTTTCACATACCGATCCTTAACTTTTTGTGCGTAGTATAGATCCAATCTTCATTATACATCAGTCTTCACTATATATGCAGTCTTCCTTATACATGCAGTCTTCATTATACATGCAGTCTTTATTGTGCATCCAAGTCTTCATTATACATCCAGTCTTCATTATACATCCAATCTTCATTATACATCCAGTCTTCACTATATATGCGGTCTTCATTATACATGCAGTCTTCATTATACATGCAGTCTTCATTATACATGCAGTCTCATTATACATGCAGTCTCATTATACATGCAGTCTCATTTTAAATGCAGTCTCGTTTTACATGCAGTCTTCATTATACATGCAGTCTCATTATACATGCAGTCTCATTTTACATGCAGTCTCATTATACAAGCAGTCTTCATTACATATGCAGTCTTCATTATACATGCAGTCTTCACACTGTGTAGGAAGAAATTCTGCGGAAGAGCATGACAGCAGAAGAGCCCTCCCTCAGACAAGTGTTTCAGCCCTGAATTCCTCATATTCTCAGGTTACCAGGCCATATCACAAGTCATGACTCCCAGATGCCTTTGTGCTGTCAACGTTTTCATTTTTCCCTTTTCCTGGCACTGCTGGAATTTGAACCCGCAACTTTTGGATGGGCAGGTATCTTAATGGGTGCCTTTTTAGATATGTTTTACCACATCACTATCCAACACCTGTTCTAAGTTGGAAATTTTAAGTTCTACAACTTTTGTTCCTCCTTGACCAGATCCATCTTCAACTGCCTCTGTCATTGTCTTGAGCACACTTACCTGAAATCCTGAGCTGTTTCATGAGATGATAGGCTGATGAGGCTACAAATGCCTTTGCTCCAACGTTTATAGCGAGGACTTTGGCCTGGAAGTTAGATTCCCTGCTGGTGACACTGGCACACTTCTCAGTGGCGTTGATGTGAGCATGCTCCACTCTGCTTTCATATGGCTCATCGAGTTGGATCAGAATCATTTGTTTGGATGAAGCTGTGTGAAGAATGATGTCTGGTATCATGACACACTTCCTGAACGTTTTCACCTTCTGCAAGGTATGCTGTGCATCCCCAGTCATTCACTCCATCCGGTAAAACCTGCTTCCATGCTCTTGATGTCACAGCTGTTCTGGCAGCTTTGTGCCATGTCGAATGTCGTTGCTGGAGCTCTTGATGTCACAGCTGTTCCAGACCATGACTGGCAGCTTTGTGCCATGTCGAATGTCGTTGCTGGAGCTCTTGACGTCACAGCTGTTCCAGACCATGACTGGCAGCTTTGTGCCATGTCGAATGTCGTTGCTGGAGCTCTTGACGTCACAGCTGTTCCAGACCATGACTGGCAGCTTTGTGCCATGTCGAATGTCGTTGCTGGAGCTCTTGACGTCACAGCTGTTCCAGACCATGACTGGCAGCTTTGTGCCACGTCGAATGTCATTGCTGGAGTTTCTGGTGGCACAGTGTTTCAAAGTGCTGCATGTGCGACCTCCTCAAGCACTTGCTTGTGCCTCCATGCGACCCTTCCCTGTGCTGCTTTGCATGAACTCAGGACATGTTCCACTACTGTGATGAGTGAACAAGCAGGATTCCACCCCCCTCCCTCCCACTGCCATGTTACATGATCATCCATCCAATCTTCAAACTTGGAATCTAATCACTGTGAGAGCTCTGGTCAGAATTACTGTCAGAAGTCAAATGTTGAGCTCAAAAGTCAAAACCATAGAAAAACATTGAGGTAGGTTCCAAGAATCTTAGTGCATGCCAAGCACTTTTGTGTTACCATTACCTGTGCATTGCAGGACCTTTAACATGACTGTCTTTTATTTTTGATATGTTGCGTGCATACGAAGGAGATGGAATCATTGTCAGGTCTGCTTGTCTTTGACTGGGGGGAACTGGAGCAGTTCTCCGCCATGTACCGAGTTCTGCCTGGGGTTTGACCCGTGACTTGCGGATTGAGAACACTTTTCTACTCCAAGACCAATGCAGGACATTACAAACACAGAAAACAAAAAAAAATCAAACAATTCCACCAGTTCATTCACTTAAACAGATAACCCACTGGTTAACCATTCAATCAGTTTATTAAAACAATCAAACAACTGAAACACCAGTTCATTCACTTGAACAGACAACCCATTGGTTAACCATTCAATCAGTTCATTAAAGCAATCAAACAACAGAAACACCAGTTCATCCACTTAAACAGACAACCCATTGTTTGACCATTCAATCAGTTTATTAAAACAATCAAACAACAGAAACACCAGTTCATCCACTTAAACAGACAACCATTGGTTAACCATTCAATCAGTTTATTAAAACAATCAAACAACAGAAACACCAGTTCATCCACTTAAACAAACAACCCATTGGTTAACCATTCAATCAGTTTATTAAAACAATCAAACAACAGAAACACCAGTTCATCCACTTAAACAGACAACCCATTGGTTAACCATTCAATCAGTTTATTAAAACAAACAACTGAAAGAAACTTGACCTTCTGAACATTCATTTCTACCATGTTCTAAATCACAACACACGTACAGATCATCCACACGCCATTACACTCACAACAGCCTTGAGAATCAGTTGTCCAAACGTCATTCTGCTTTATGTCGAAGACATGAGGATGTAGACTCACACAGTCATTAAATCGTCAGACATCGTACTTCTTCATCAGCATGTCCACATCACACTCAGCATGGTCTCCCCTGCTCTTCAAATACTGGAAGACCTCTTTGATGCCTGGAAAGAAAAGCAAAAGTAGGGAACAGTCCCATCACACTCACAATTCCTATTAGTTATCTTGCGGTCAGCTGAGATTTCTTTTCATACAAATAAGCCTTCAAGTGTATGAGCCTTCATTTTAAAACTGACTTTTACAAACCTTTCACCAAAGACATCACTCAAGACTGGTAATGCCTGCCGACCATGTGCAGCTGTGTCAAATACCAAGGTCAACCCAGTTCTCTTGTACAGAACAGACATGGAGGACAATGACAACCTTCATGGAGAAAGTACAGAGCTCTGTCAACATGTCATGGAAGAACAGTCCAAATCTCCAGGCAAATGCCACACACAGCAAGGACCTATAGCAGAGAACCAGCTGGGTGACAGTGATTGATAAAATCCTCCAATTAAATCTTTCAATGCTGATGTGCTCAGTAACACCTTCTCTAAGTAGTGTATTGACTACTGAACAGATTTTCAACCTTGTTTTGGTAGCAAACTGTTCATAAGTAAACCAGAAATCGTCATTAGTTTCACTCACATATGCACTTGCATGCACACCCATATCAACACACAAACACACACAGAATTTGTCGGTAGGAACTGAGCAACTATCAAATGCATAGCTGGATTCAGTTTTTGAAACACTGGCCGAGTTACAGTTGGCATACCTTGTTTTTCCTTGCTGGAGAAGAACATGACTGTTGTTGAGAACCTGTTCACGCCTGCAAGGCTTTTCAGTTGATGGAAACAGTCATCGCTGGCCCTGCAAGTGGCAAGTAGGATGATGAGCTCAGGAACACTGCATTTTCCCTTCACTGAGAAAATGCCTAATAAAATCATCGAACCTGTTCTACAGCTGAAGAATAGAAATGATTTTTAACTGCCAATCTTCTGTCAACTATATGAACTGTCTTTGAGGATGCTCAACATGTATTCATCCATTTATGTATATGTTTTCATACGTCCTTGCCAGTATATATTTATTGCCTTTCATTTAATGTCATTAGTCCTGAAGACGGTATAAGACCGAAACGTTGAAGATTTTTTAAAATTTATTTTTATTTTTGTATTTTTTCAAGTCTTTTGAGCATCCTCAAAGATAGTCTGTTCTACAGCTGGCAAAACAGTAAATACAAAGAGCCCAAACAGGGGAGATCTGGACAGGTTGGAGGGAAAAGTCGATCATCATCATATCAGACATGTGACAGGGGCTAAACAGTGAACGCAAAGAGCCCAAACAGGGGAGATCTGGACAGGATGGAGGGAAAAGTTGATCATAATGGTATCAGATGTGTGACAGGGGCAAGGAAACTGAAAGGCACTCACTGAAGTCGGTGACTGGGCTGCCTCTACACAAAACAAAGGGTGTAGTGAAGAAATCATTTCATTAGCCATTTTCTGGTTTACCAATAAATCAACAAAATCTTTTGAACTGAAGTGTTCTCTGAGCCTTCTTTTCACTTAACCATGAACTGGAAGATAGGAGTGGTCTTCCTTTTGTAACAGATTACAATTATCCATGATGAACTGCACAGATCTTGGGAGAGAGAAGCAACATTAGATCAGTTAAAAGAATGTAATCAAATGATAATCCAATTCAATCACCAGTTTGGCTATCTCCTTGATCATCAAAATCACATCCTAAATGATGAGTGGGTGAGCTCTCTCTTGACTGTAGCCAGACTTTGTTTCGATTGAGCCTATTACTGAAGTGGTGGCAGCCTTCTTATGACACAACAAAGAACATCAAAGATGGAAGTTTTTGTCCAGAATCTCTTACTTGCTGCATGTGTTTTCCTGGCTGTTTACTCTGCCTACAGGCTTTTTTCTGAGTCTCTGCATAGCAGTATGCTTACTTCTGGCTGTGCACATTCCACCATTTTCAATCTGTTCCGTAACCTGATAGACTGTTATTAAAATCTTGTTGGTTTTTTTTTTATTTAACTTCAAAATAGCATTACAGTCAAGAAAAATACAAGAAATATTTCTTTACTTAGTGTCATTAAAAAATTACATAAATATCTTGCTTAGAAATCACAATAATGAAACTCGGCAAACATACACTCCTCTGTTTGCAGCAGGAGCAAGGACAACCAAGATCAACTCATATTACCATTCTTATAATCTTGTTTTGTTTCCCTACCTAATATGATTTAATTACTAATACCAAGGAAAATAAAAAAGACAAGAAATGTCTTATTTTAATTTAGAAATCACAATAATAAAACTCAGGGAAACATACACTCCTCTGTCTGCCGCAGGAGCAATGACAACCAAGGTCACCTCACATTATCTCCCAAAGATGGCAAATGGTGGCAGACTGGCACATAGTCATATAAGCAAATCCCATCAATGGTGAACCCTGGCATTCTACCCAAGGAAAGGACAAGACCATGCTCTTGTTCTGCCTTGCTGATGGGTTGTGTCTCAACATCCGGACAATCATAAGAACAGTTTCCAGCAGCTACAGGGACATCATATCATACTCAGAAGAATCCAGTTTAGAAGAATCCAAAATGTTTTCAACCATAAATAGAAAATCATGGGACATTTTCGATTAAAAACACAAGAACCAATGAGTGTTTTTAATTGTAAGTGTTAAAATCTCTAATACATGTTTCCAAAGCAAAAGCAGAACATCTATTACTGTCTTCAGTCCTAGGAAGGAAGGTTCTCTGAGCGTTCAAATTTAAGCAAACGATGGTGTTCGACTAGGTTAAGAAAACATGTCAAACCAAAAACGAGTGTTATCAGGTAAATTGCAAGCAGTCATGCACAAAATCCCTGCCACCTGAAATGCGCACCAAGGTCTTTTTACTCCCGAAATACAATGATAAAAAGCAACAAACAGACAAATACATGAAACGAAAATAAATGAACACACATCCCATGAACAGTAACACTTTCAAAATCATACAGCAGAGTGGCACATGAGGCAGACACACTCAACATAGTTGTGGACTTTGTGATTCCAGCAGGAAGGTAAGTGAAAGGTGTTCATGGTATACCCCATGTCCTGATGGTAAATGAAATGTACTCACAGTATACCCCATGTCCTGATAATAAATGAAATGCACTCACAGTATACCGCATGTCCTGATGGTAAGTGAAATGTACTCACGGTATACCCCATGTCATGTCCCCATGTAAGTGAAATGTATTCACGGAACACCCCATGTCTGGAAGGTAAAAGAAATGTACTCACAGTTTACCCCATGTCCTAATGGTAAGTGAAGTGTTCTCACAGTATACCCCACGTCCCGATGCAAGTGAAATGTACTCACGGTATACCCCATGTCCTGATGGCCTCCACAACTTTGAGCAGCACTGGTGCCTCCAGACTCTTGCCAAACAACTTTGGGTATAATGCAGGGTCTATTTTCTGCAACACATCCATGGGAATGGCATTAACCTCATAACAGCTGATGATGAATACGTCCTTCAGAAAGACTGTCCCATCCTTCTGATGGGATGGAACACACAGACTGAGTTACCCAAGTATCACTGTATCCCTTGCCTTGCTTCGCTTGGCCTGTAAACCTTTCCTCAATACATCAGTAACACCTTTAAAGTGTACAAATGTACAGTTGTTCTCCTTCAAATCTGTACAAACCAACCTGCCTTCAGTTTGACTTTGGCAATCAAAGGGTTAACCCACACAAATACTTGCGGCCAGACATACTTTCTTGGATATATCCAAACATCCAAGAAACTGTAAAAACCAAACAGGTGCATTGCAACATCTACCCTCCCCCCCCCCCCCCCCCCCCCCCCCACCCCTCACACCCTCACACACACACATACACACAAACACAGTGAACAGTTCTGTATACTGAGTTGTTCCCAGTTTTGACTATGCATCACATAATCCAAAGATGGTAACAGTAGTAAAATCCCTGCTGTCCAAGGCTAATGGAATTTTCTTCTTCTAATGACAGGCTGCCTAGAAAACATTCACACAATCACGATCAGCACCTTAATGTAATGTGAAATGCTGTTGACACCATACTTGCTATAAACAACACATATTTAATGGCATTTTTTGTTGTTGAGAAATTTGTAAAGTTTTGTAAAATCTAAATAAATATAAGATGACTGCTAGAAACCAATTTGCTAAAAAAAAAAAAAAAAAAAAAAAAAAAAAAAAATGGAGGCCTTTATCAGAGACATTTCCTCAAATGCTCTTTCACTGAGATTAAACTGAAAAAAATAAAATAAAATAACAGTGCAAGGTGGTGGCACTGTCAAATGAAAAGAAATTTCAGTACATTGACTTTGGATATTCAAACTTCATTAAAAGCTTCTTGGATAATCAGTGATCATGAAAAGCTAAAAACCCTCACCTTGAAGTATGTGTAGAATGCTTGAAGATCGTTTTTCAGAACTCTGAAGTCAGCCTGGAACTGGTACGAGGTCTGTGGAGGATCCCTCTCCAACGTAGAGGCAACAAAGCTTCCCCCTTCTCTCGGCGATGCTGGTTTGGACGTTAACGATCCATTGTGAAGTCTGCTCGACTCCTGGCTCTTCGCAGCCGAAGAACTCTTTAGACTGGAAGGAACGCCTGTTCTCTGTGACGTGGCGTCCTGCTGGCTGTTCCAACTCTGCTCCTCTTTGCCAGCCTGATCTGAGCCACCCTGAGACTTGCTGTGTGCTGTATCCGCCGATTCACTGCTCGCCCTGAAGGCCTCCCCTTTTTTGGTGCCTGTCTCGTCCATGTCACCACTGGCACTGATGGTGAACTTCTCAAACATCTGCCTGTCTTTAGCTTCCATGGCTTTCTTGGCGCTGCTCTGCTTGGCTTCCACTTTGGCAATGGCCTCTTGTCTCTCCGTGTTTTCCTTCAGGCCTATCTCTTCAATGTCAATCCTTCTGAGTGGTTTCTGCAAGCCCATTATTTCTTTTAATTCTGCTGTATTCAAAGATTCTTCATTTACTTTCTCAACACTAGGACCATGTAACAGTGATCACATTACAAGTGAGTTCTTTCAACTAGTATTACCAAGTGTCTGGAAGAAAACTGGCTAAAAAAAACATCCAGTCAATGATTAATGTAGGCAGTTTGGTTTCTTGCAGTATTTTCACTTTTTAAAACTGCATTTTGCTCTCTGTGGCTGCTCACGGCACCTGGTTTGTAATACCTCATTCTACATAGCTCCCTATCTGCAAACACGGCTGACTCCAAACTCAAGCCTGGATATAGAATGGAATTTTTCATAAAAATATATGTAAACTTTAAATACTAAATAACCTTGCCAGTCTTAATCTTATTTGACTGCTCATTTGACTATGAATGTCCACATACTTTAACGTCATTTATGGTCGCTGTTACCTTTGACCTTTGCTCCGGTGGTTTGTACACAGCCTTGACCTCACTGGTCTGGCTCATCTCCAGCGATGTAGTGGTAGGCTTGCAGTCTTCTTTCTCCCTTTGGATTTCCTGGGTGACAGCCAAAACTGTGTCATCTCTCTACCCTCGATGAAGATAGCCATAACTACCTCAAACTGAACTCCCTCACAACACTCTGTCAGAGCCTGTCTCTTGTCACAGTCAGGAACTGATTAGAATACAAACACATTATGTGACCCGCCACCACGAAACCAGTCTTAACTCGCGCGGCCTACTTCACGGCTACAGCTGAAAATAGCTGGTGAGGGTCTACCTGGGGCATTTTGACTTTTTTGCAGAAATGTGTTCCTTACACCCTAAACTTTCACGTGGCACTATCCATTTGCTCCAAAACAACCAATACATTAGTTCAAATTGAGATTTAAAAGCCTAACCTCGAATCAAAATGAACTTCTTTTAACGCAAAATGACCCATTTTCACTCGCCTAAAACTTAATGCAACCCTTACAGAACCCCATCGTGTTATAGACCGTTCGAAAGCGTGTGTGACGCTCTCCCGGTTTCTCTGTGTGTCATCTAGAAATAAGTATGGTAAAAAGTAAGATGCCGTTGCTAAGGAAAATATGCTGGAGATGATAGCAGAAACTTTAGAAGCCGTTTTCTCATAATAGCCGTTGGCACAGTAACACACTTCAAATGACCATAACTTTCTTATTTTTTGCCCTATAGCGTTCATTTTTATATCAAATTAATCAGAAAAATCTGTAGATTTTAAACATATGTATATCTCAGAACTTTCAAAAATCAAGTTAAGACTGGCTTTGTGGTGGAAGGTCACAATACTCCTTATAGTTTCAAAACAGAGTGACTGAGGGCGGAAAATGACACAGACAAGGACACAGACAAACATAGCATAGGACAAGACACTGTGTCTTGTCCTGTGCTATGTTTGTCCGTGTCCTTTGTGGTAATAACCCCCTCTCTTTCAAAATTTTCCTTATAGTTTGCTACGGATTAAAAAAAAACAAACTTAGGAATTCTCATAACTGGGACAGTTAAAGGCAAGAACATGCGCGCAGTATTTTTCAATTCAGAGTTGTATGCTAAGAAATGTTCTCAATAACCAGTTAAAGGCAAGAACATGCGCGCAGTATTTTTCAATTCAGAGTTGTATGCTAAGAAATGTTCTCAATAACCAGTTAAAGGCAAGAACATGCGCACAGTATTTTTCAATTCAGAGTTGTATGCTAAGAAATGTTCTCAATAACCAGTTAAAGGCAAGAACATGCGCGCAGTATTTTTCAATTCAGAGTTGTATGCTAAGAAATGTTCTCAATAACCAGTTAAAGGCAAGAACATGCGCGCAGTATTTTTCAATTCAGAGTTGTATTCTAAGAAATGTTCTCATTAACCCTTCTCCCTGTAACAGATTTGTATTATACAAAAACATTCACACTTCTATATGTGAAGCTGCCAAAAATTGCATACAGGTGTCAATGCTTGGTAAATTTTGACAAGATTTCTTTTGAGAGGAACTTTTTTCCCTTGATGTCAGCACTCAGAGCTGCTAAGTGCTGTGCTTTTGGCATGACATGCTGCCATTCCATTGACAATGCTGTGCTTTTGGCATGACATGCTGCCATTCCATTGACAATGCTGTGCTTTTGGCATGACATGCTGCCATTCCATTGACAATGCTGTGCTGCCACGCTTTGTGATGATTATCTTTAAAATTCATACAAACAAAAAAAAAACAAAAAACAAAACCCACTCACTTCACAGACTTAGAAGCGGCTCAAACAAACCAAGACAATGCAGACTCTTAAACTGTACACTTATTTCATTAACAAAAGGAAATAAAAAGAAAAAAAAAAAATTCAATATGGAGAGGGAAAAAAAATCGCTAAAGATGATAATAATCTCGCTGCCATATCAATGGTTTCCTTGTCGGCCATTTTGATTTACTGCTGGTGGAGTCAAAACCATGCAATAACCAGTGTGTTTTTCAGTCTCCTTTGGCTGCCACGATGTGTGTCAAAACCACGCTATAACCAGCGTGTTTTTCAGTCTCCTTTGGCTGCCATGATGCGTGTCAAAACCACGCTATAACCAGCGTGTTTTTCAGTCTCCTTTGGCTGCCATGATGCGTGTCAAAACCATGCAATAACCAGTGTGTTTTTCAGTCTCCTTTGGCTGCCACGATGTGTGTCAAAACCATGCTATAACCAGTGTGTTTTTCAGTCTCCTTTGGCTGCCACGATGTGTGTCAAAACCATGCTATAACCAGCGTGTTTTTCAGCCTCCTTTGGCTGCCACGATGTGTGTCAAAACCACGCTATAACCAGCGTGTTTTTCAGCCTCCTTTGGCTGCCACGATGTGTGTCAAAACCACGCAATAACCAGCGTGTTTTTCAGTCTCCTTTGGCTGCCACGTTGTGTGTCAAAACCACGCTATAACCAGCGTGTTTTTCAGTCTCCTTTGGCTGCCATGATGCGTGTCAAAACCACGCTATAACCAGCGTGTTTTTCAGCCTCCTTTGGCTGCCATGATGCGTGTCAAAACCACGCTATAACCAGCGTGTTTTTCAGCCTCCTTTGGCTGCCATGATGCGTGTCAAAACCACGCTATAACCAGCGTGTTTTTCAGCCTCCTTTGGCTGCCATGATGCGTGTCAAAACCACGCTATAACCAGCGTGTTTTTCAGCCTCCTTTGGCTGCCATGATGCGTGTCAAAACCACGCTATAACCAGCGTGTTTTTCAGTCTCCTTTGGCTGCCATGATGCGTGTCAAAACCACGCTATAACCAGCGTGTTTTTCAGCCTCCTTTGGCTGCCATGATGCGTGTCAAAACCACGCTATAACCAGCGTGTTTTTCAGTCTCCTTTGGCTGCCATGATGCGTGTCAAAACCACGCTATAACCAGCGTGTTTTTCAGCCTCCTTTGGCTGCCATGATGCGTGTCAAAACCACGCTATAACCAGCGTGTTTTTCAGCCTCCTTTGGCTGCCACGATGTGTGTCAAAACCACGCTATAACCAGCGTGTTTTTCAGCCTCCTTTGGCTGCCATGATGCGTGTCAAAACCACGCTATAACCAGCGTGTTTTTCAGCCTCCTTTGGCTGCCATGATGCGTGTCAAAACCACGCTATAACCAGCGTGTTTTTCAGCCTCCTTTGGCTGCCATGATGCGTGTCAAAACCACGCTATAACCAGCGTGTTTTTCAGCCTCCTTTGGCTGCCATGATGCGTGTCAAAACCACGCTATAACCAGCGTGTTTTTCAGTCTCCTTTGGCTGCCATGATGCGTGTCAAAACCACGCTATAACCAGCGTGTTTTTCAGCCTCCTTTGGCTGCCATGATGCGTGTCAAAACCACGCTATAACCAGCGTGTTTTTCAGCCTCCTTTGGCTGCCATGATGCGTGTCAAAACCATGCTATAACCAGCGTGTTTTTCAGCCTCCTTTGGCTGCCATGATGTGTGTCAAAACCATGCTATAACCAGCGTGTTTTTCAGCCTCCTTTGGCTGTCATGTGTGTCAAAACCATGCTATAACCAGCGTATTTTTCAGTCTCCTTTGGCTGCCATGATGCGTGTCAAAACCACGCTATAACCAGCGTGTTTTTCAGCCTCCTTTGGCTGCCATGATGCGTGTCAAATCAAAACCACGCTATAACCAGCGTGTTTTTCAGCCTCCTTTGGCTGCCATGATGTGTGTCAAAACCACGCTATAACCAGCGTGTTTTTCAGTCTCCTTTGGCTGCCATGATATGTGTCAAAACCAGGCTATAACCAGCGTGTTTTTCAGTCTCCTTTGGCTGTCATGTGTGTCAAAACCATGCTATAACCAGCGTGTTTTTCAGTCTCCTTTGGCTGTCATGTGTGTCAAAACCATGCTATAACCAGCGTGTTTTTCAGCCTCCTTTGGCTGCCATGATGTGTGCAAAGCAAAGTGAGACCCAACGTGCTATTGGATCTGACGTGTCAGACACTGAGGACGCCACAGACACAGTTTCAAGACACAGTTTCAAAGACAAAACCAGTCAAAAAAACATCTTCATCACAGCTTTAGTGATGCTTCATAAAACTGTTATTTCCTTTCATTTATCGCAAATAGACCAGGAAAAATCATTTATCGCAAATAGACCAGGAAAAAAACAATTACATATTGTGTTAAAAAAGTTTTAAATGATTAAGAAAAAAACAAGTAGGGAAAAAACCCTATAAAATCATGAAAAACTATCAACAACCAGCAACAAACAAATCAATAAAAAGTGCTGAACTAGCAAATAACTCTACAGAATGGATAGCTAGAGACTTCCAGTGGTTAAGTCTCAATAACTCTACAGAATGGATAGCTAAAGACTGTTCCAGAGGTTAAGTCTCACTATGTGGTTGCCTGAACACAAACACACCCTCCCTCAACAAAGCACCTTACAAACTGAAACGAAAGGTCAAGAAAGGAATTTGCAGAATAAAGCAAGAGAAGGGCCACGAATGTGGAACAAACATGGCCCACAACAGAGGAAGATAGAAATTGTTTGAAGACAGATTTAAGAAAATTACAAAAAAGAGGAAATAGTTCATACAGTTTTCATCAGTCACCCTCCCCCTCCCACCTCCAACCCCACCCTGCCTCATCACCCTCCAACCTAATCATTCTGACCCACCCAGCCTGCCAATCTCACAGGCTGAAAATCAAAGTTTTAAGACAAAAAAAAAGGGGGGGAAAAGAAACGAAAAAGAAAAACAGGAAAACTGGTTGCAGAGGCTGAAAAATAGGGGAAAACAATATGTCTAAAGCACAATTAAAGAAAGGCTGAAGAAGACAGAATGGCTAAAAGAAAAAGAGGATATTCTGAATGGTATAGAATATCCTTTCCAGAAGACAGAAACATATTTATACTGAATGACACCCTGTGCAATCCCAACACAAAGGGACAGCGATAGTGGGCTGGCGGGGATTGTTGAGCAGTTTCAACTGCACTTGAGTCAATCCACACAAACTGTATCTGTTTAAAATGACAGTCTGTAGAAACAACGGCAATATCAACGAACAACGATCAGTTAATTTCAGTCTGCATGATCGCCAACAGGGTGCCAAAGATTATGGACACCTGCCAAGTTGCTAAGGAAACATGAGACCTGCTCTCCAACATGTGGCTGTCAGAAGTGGATGATGGACAGCAAGGTGTCAGTTTCCCCACCTTCTTCCACAAAGTTCAATATGGGCAGTATCTTCGCATCAGTTTCCCCACCTTCTTCCACAAAGTCCAATATGGGCAGTATCTTCAAATCAGTTTCCCCACCTTCTTCCACAAAGTTCAATACGGGCAGTATCTTCACATCAGTTTCCCCACCTTCTTCCACAAAGTTCAATACGGGCAGTGTCTTCACATCAGTTTCCCCACCTTCTTCCACAAAGTTCAATATGGGCAGTGTCTTCACATCTGTTTCCCCACCTTCCACAAAGTTCAATATGGGCAGTGTCTTCACATCAGTTTCCCCACCTTCTTCCACAAAGTTCAATATGGGCAGTGTCTTCACATCTGTTTCCCCACCTTCTTCCACAAAGTTCAATATGGGCAGTGTCTTCACATCAGTTTCCCCACCTTCTTCCACAAAGTTCAATACGGGCAGTATCTTCAAATCAGTTTCCCCACCTTCTTCCACAAAGTTCAATACTGGCAGTATCTTCAAATCAGTTTCCCCACCTTCTTCCACAAAGTTCAATATGGGCAGTGTCTTCACATATGATCTGTTTCCCCACCTTCTTCCACAAAGTCCAATATGGGCAGTGTCTTAACATCAGACGCCAAAATATCTTACTGTGAAATCATTTATATGTTACTTTCTGATGGATTCCAGACCCACAACCAGTGACTCAGAGCCACAGCCATCTATCTATTAGTAAACAACCTCTGAACAATTATGACAAAAAGCCGCCCAGTGTTCTAAAATGTAATCTTCTGACTCCCTGTTGAATTTATCTTTACATAATAGGCACAAGAGTGAGAAGCTCTAAAGAATCTATGTCCAAGCAAATCTGGGCAAGAATATATAAACAAAGAACATACTTCGAACAACTATGCACACACACTCACCAGCCAAATAAGCATACAACAGAAATGTACAAACGTACCTTGTGAAGCCTGTCCACTTCTGTTTTGGCTTGTTTGTTGTTGGGCTCAAGCTGCAGCACTCGTTCATAATCCTCCAGGGCCAGTTCTAAATGCTGCAGCCCCACTCTGGCGGCCGCTCGTCTCAAGTAGGCCTTGACATACAGTGGGTCCAGTGTGATCGCCGTGGAGCAGTCCACCTCTGCTGCTCCATACCTGTAGAGTGACATGCAACAACACTATACAGTGGTCCAGTGTGATCACCATGGAGCAGTCTACTTCTGCTGCTCCATACCTGTGGAGTGACATGCAACAACACTATACAGTGGTCCAGTGTGATCGCCGTGGAGCAGTCCACCTCTGCTGCTCCATACCTGTGGAGTGACATGCAACAACACTATACAGTGGTCCAGTGTGATCACCGTGGAGCAGTCTACTTCTGCTGCTCCATACCTGTGGAGTGACATGCAACAACACTATACAACGGGTCCAGTGTGATCGCCATGGAGCAGTCCACCTCTGTTGCTACATACCTGTGGAGTGACATGCAACAACACTATACAGCGAATCCAGTGTGATCACTGTGGAGCAGTCCACTTCTGCTGCTCCATACCTGTGGAGTGACATACAACACTATACAGTGGTCCAATGTGATCGCCGTGGAGCAGTCCACCTCTGCTGCTCCATACCTGTGGAGTGCCATGCAACAACACTATACAGCGGGGGGTGAGCGCTGGTCACGTCGCAAGTAGCACGTCAGTGTTGGGAGCTCCGTAGAAAAGTGGCAATTTTGCTATTTTTGGGTCACTAAGAATTTACAATGTGCGTCGAATAACAGTGCAATCAACAGCTGACCCCCCGCATGATGCAATTATGAAGTTTTGATGTATTTTGGGCACTTTTACCTGTAATTTTCACTCTAATTTGGGCGGAAAGTGTACCGGAAGTCGTTAGCCTATCGGAAGTCGCCATTGTTTACAGTACTACATGTCTAACTCGTACATGGCGAGGAAGAGAAAGCAGTGTGCGAAGTCAGCTTCTAGCAGTTCGGACACCTCGTTCAATACACCTCCTCCTAGTTCCAGCAGCAAGAAGTGTAAGGCTTCAGGAGATACTCAGCAGACGGAAGATGAACTTTCTGTGAATTTTCCCTTAAGCCAGAACAGTGCCGAGTTGGACAGCAAGGAAGGTGAGAACGTAAATTCAGTCAGTCACAGTATGGGTGATAAAGACAAGGCTTTCTCACTCGGAGTTGAACAGGGTGCAACAAATGACGATATTATGTTGAAACTGTGTGGGGTCAGCAAGACTCTGGAGAAAGTGATGGAGACAGTGGAAGAGTTGAAATCAGTAATCTTCACTCTACAAACTGAAAATGACACATTGAAAACGGAGGTGAAAGGTCTGAGGGATAGGGAAGATCAGCTTGAGGATAAGATCAGTGAAGTGAAATGCACGGCAGAGCTAGCTGATCGCAGAAGTGAAGAGTTGTCTGCATATATCAGACGTAACAACCTCAGAATTTTTGGTGCAAGTGAAGACAGTCAGGGCAGAGAGGAGACAGCAGCAGATTGTGAAAACAAAGTGCTATCTCTCTTCAAAGAGAAGCTGAAGATCAAGGTGGACCCCAGGGACATTGAGGCAGTACACCGGGTGGGTGGTCCCAAGAAGGGGGCCTCGGACGCTGCAAAACGGCCACGGGGGATCATTGTACGGTTCGTGTCCAGGAGAATGCGCGACGAGGTGCTCTATGCTCGGAGAAATCTACGAGGAACCAAGGTCTTGATGGTGGAAGACTTGACACCCGGGCTTACGCTCTGTTGTGTGTGACAAAGGATAATAAATGAGTCTGTGACAGGGCCTGGACTAAAAATGGGAAAGTCTTCATGAAAACATTCACGGGGAAGACAGTCCAGGTGGATTCGACTGCAGATCTCTCTAAGTGTGTAACAGAGTGTGAAGAGACTGTGGCGTCACCAAAGCCATCCACCAGTGGGAAGAGATAGGACTGTTTGAGTTGCAATCATTTTCAGAGGTAAAAAGGCAGGCCAATTATGTCTATGTGTCTGAACTGTAGAGTGCAGGATTGTGTGAAGACAGTAAACCTATGACACTTCAGCAGTTAACAGTGTTACCTAACACCAGTATCACACTGTCAGTGACATTTTCATTAATTCTAGGGTGTGGCTGCCAGTATTTAACTAAGAAGTGAAAACATAAATCATCTTATTCCGTTCATAGTTTTGGATTTCAGCATTAATTTTATTTATAATTATACAAATGGAATGGTTCTTCTATGTCTATTTCAGGGGGATACCCTATGTGATTCTCTTGAATGGTTAATGTTGTTCATTTACGGACATATTGCATTTAGTTTAAGACACTGAGGCAATGCAGTAATTATTGATTGTTTTTGCGTGTTTTTCTTTATGGTTACGAGGTAGCCGGAGTTAGCATATCATGTGATGAGGATGTTTCCTTATAATGTTTGCTTATAATTTGTATGGAAGCTTGACCACAAACGTGTGTATCCGAAACTGAAAACCCTATGTACAATATTAATGGGGTACTTTTTGGTAGTGTGTGTGTGTGTGTCTGTGTGTGTGTGTGTGTGTGCGTGTGTGTGTGTGTGATTACAAGTATAGGGTTATTGTTTTTCCTTAGCTATTAGGATACAGAACACCAGCGACGGATGATGGTTCTTCAAACTGTTTTCATTAAGCAAACATATAGGGAGGAATAGCTGATCCCATTCCAATCATGAACTTGCTACTATGGTATTAGTAACCATAAGTTCTGAATGAGGTCATGAGAATGAGCACTGTGGTTTTGTACGGCTTGCACTTTTTGTACAATTTTGTAATTTTGTATGGTTCTTCAATGCCTAAATTTAGTCTACTTTCAGTTTGTATGCGGGGGTGTCAGCAATTTTGCCCCAATATGAATGATCATTTACGTATGTATATTTTTGTTTATGTGTTATCTTTGTTGTATATTGTGTTATTGTGTGATTTGTGTATCTTACAATGGTTTTGGCATGGGCTGTGGAGTGAGAGAAAATACCTGAGGAATACACTTTTTTCATGCTTTGTTGAAAATCAAGGTGCTTTGTTACAAGATAAGTATACTCTTTTCAGTGGGTTTTGTCATATATCCTCAAGTATAAAGAGCAGCTTCCTACTGGAGAATGAGAGTGGAGTATATTGGAAAGACTTTGTACAATTATAAAAGGGTGTTGGATGTATCTCTGGGAGGTTTTGCCTTTTCTTTTTTTTTCTAGAAGGAAAAAATGGACAGCAAATTAATGGGATTCAAAATATGTTCTTATAATTGCAATGGGATAAATGACTTCAAGAAAAGGAAAGATGTCTTTGAATTCCTGAGGAATCAGAATAGTAACATATATTTTTTACAAGAAACTCATCTACCCTATAAACAAGAAAATTTTATTAGGTCAAACTGGGGATATTCAGTATGGTTGGCAGGATCAGATACAAATAAAAATGGGGTTGCAATTCTATTTAATAATAATTTTGAGTACAAAGTACTTAATGTTGTAAGGGACCCCAATGGACAGTATCTTTTTTTAGACGTGGAGTTTCTCAAGAAACGATTCACTTTGGTCAATGTATATGGGCCTAGTGCAGGAGATAACCCAGACTTTTTTAATGCGTTAAGTGCTAAACTTGAACAGTCTGGTAATGATAACTTGATCTTGGGAGGAGACTGGAATGTTGTTCTAGATGGGAAACTTGATTCAAGAAACTATTTGAGTGCTCCAAATAGACCTAGATCGCGTAAAGCAATACTGGAGTTAACTGCTCAGCATAAGTTGATTGATGTGTTCAGAACATTACACCCAAATTTAAGAAAATATTCATGGCGCAAATTCAATACTATAAAACAAGGCAGGTTAGATTACTTTTTGATATCAGAAAGTCTGTTGTCGGATATCAGTAGATCCAATATTGGACTCAGCTATCATTCAGACCACTCCATTATTGATATAAGCCTTAGAGAAGAAGAGAGAGTGAGAGATAGACAGTACTGGAAATTTAACAATTCTTTATTAAGAGACAAGAAATTTGTAGATGAAATAAAAGGAGTCATTTTAGAGTTAAAAAAAGAATACGCCTTACCAGTATACAACTTTCAGAATATTAATGAGGTGGCAAATGATATGTTACAGTTTACAATTTCAGATCAGTTATTTTTTGAAATGGTGCTACTAAAAATAAGAGAAAAAACAATAGCCTATTCATGCTATAAGAAAAAAAATGACTTAAAACGGGAAAAGGAACTTGAAACGAAGATTTCCAACTTGGGTTCATATGTGAATGAAGAAAATTTAGGGGAATTAGAGCAATTGAAATTGGAACTAGAAGAAATACAGGAAAAGAAAATAGAGGGAATTATTGTTAGATCAAGAGTAAAGTGGATTCGAGAAGGGGAGAAACCTAGTAAATACTTTTGCAGCTTAGAAAATAGAAATTTTGTTGATCACTCTATGAGTTTTCTTGAAAGAGATGATGGTAATATTATATCCGATCAAAAGGGTATCCTAAAAGAGGCTGAAACATTTTATGAACAACTATATACAGAACAGGAAGCAAGAAACGTAGATCTTAATGGTATGATAATGGATGCTAATAAATTAACGCAAGAAGAAAGTAACCAACTGGAAGGCCGATTGACTTTTAACGAAGTGGGTGAGGCCCTAAAAAATATGAAAAACAACAAGAGCCCTGGGTCAGATGGTTTTACAGTTGAATTTTATAAGTTCTTCTTTACAGATATTGGCACCTTTCTTGTCAGATCTCTGAATGATGGTTTTGATAAACAGAGTATGTCAGTTACACAGAGACAAGGTGTCATTGTTTGTATTCCCAAGGAGGATAAGCCAAAACAATATTTGAAAAATTGGAGACCAATTTCCCTGTTAAATACGGCTTACAAAATAGCATCGGCCTCAATCGCTAATCGTATTAAATGTGTCTTACCAAAATAATTCATGAGGCCCAAAAGGGCTTCATGGGAGAAAGATATATTGGAGAGAATATTAGAAAAATCTATGATGTACTTCAATTTACTGAGGAAGAAGGCATCCCAGATCTACAACTTAGTGTTGATTTTGAGAAAGCATTTGATAGCGTCTCCTGGACCTTTTTGAATAAAGCGCTTAAATTTTTCAATTTTGGCCCTGATATCATAAGGTGGATTATCTCCTTTTACAGAGACATGACATCCTGTGTTTCTGTTAATGGACAATATTCAAAATGGTTTCCAGTCAGACTGGAGTGCGGCAGGGGGATCCTTGCTCTCCTTACCTTTATCTGATTAGCGCAGAGGTCCTGTCGCTTCTTATAAGACAAAATATCAATATCAAAGGTGTCATAGTGAAAGGACAAGAGGTCCTCCTGTCGCAATTCGCAGATGATACCAACATATGTCTTGATGGTACAGAAAAGTCGTTTAAAGAAACCATAAATGTATTGAGAATTTTCGCCCAAATGTCTGGTTTAAGAATTAATAATGAAAAAACGAACGTTGTGTGGTTTGGATGTATGAAGCATTCAAATGTGAGATATATGCGTGATGAAAACTTTCGCTGGAATCCTGGAATTTTTAGAATATTGGGTATACAGTTTTGTGTAGACATTAGAAGAATAACAGATATAAATTTTGAAGGCAAATTGAATGACATTAAAAAGGTACTGGGTAGATGGAACAAGAGAGAGCTTTCTCCCTTAGGTAAGATAACAGTATTGAAAACACTGGTAATGTCTAAACTAACTTATCTTTTGATAAATCTACTGGATCCCCCAGTGAATTTTGTTAAAGAACTACAGACAGCTCTGTTCTCCTTCTTATGGAGCAATAAACCAGCCAAGATAAAAAGAAGTATAGTGTGTAAACCATATGTGGATGGTGGACTGCAGATGGTTGACTTACATGCTTACATTGCTTCATTAAAAGTATCTTGGCTTAAACGGCTAACTTATGAAGGAAGTCTGCAAACTTTTGTATATGCCTTATTTCCTAATTTTGTGAATTTGTCAAAACTGGGAGAAGAATATGTACATGTTTGTTTGAAAAGTTGTAAGAACTTTTTTTGGACAGATGTGCTGAAGCACTACAAACATCTGTACATGCAGTGCCCCCCACCGAAGCCTGCAGAATTTTTGGCTGAGTGCATACATTATAACAAGCACATACTAAGAGACAGGCATGTAGTATTCATTAAAGAATGGGTTGAGGAAAATATTCTGTTCATTCACCAATTGTATAATCTAAATGACAATAAATTCCTTACCTTTAGAGAATTTAAGGAACATTATCCAAATATCAGGAGAACTAACTTTCTTCTCTATAATGGCATTATCAACGCCATCTTGGAATTCCAGCAGAAATATAGAATTGAGATTGATCCTAGATGTAGTGTAAAAGATACTAAATCTTGGAAAGTAATCAAAGAAGGAGGCAGAAGTGTTCAGGCAATGTTTACAAGATCAGAGGTTCATCCTACTGCAGTCTTAAAATGGAATGAAATCTATAACAATTCAAACTGGTTTGAAATTTTCAGTGTCATAAGTGTCATGATGTAAAATTGAGATGGTTCCAGGTGAGAATACTACATCGCCTCTTAAACACTAGAAAATATCTGTATGCCTGTAAAATTGTAGAGGACCCTGTATGTAATCTCTGCCAAACAGAAATCCAAACAATACAACACCTATTATGGGGCTGTAGTATTGTCCAAAGGTTTTGGATTGATCTTAACCTTATGTTGTCCAGCAACTGTCAACATTGGTGTCGTCTGACATTCTCAGAAACATTGATTATATTTGGATGTAAAGAAGGAGTTGAAACAGATTTTGGTCTTAATTATATCCTGTTGCTTGCAAAATTTTATATTTATAAGGTTTACATGAAAAATGCTTTGCCCAGTACACAAGGCTTTCTTAGTGTATTGAAACACAGATATGCAGATCTCAAGTATATGCACTTTTTGGAAGGCACGTTGCCTCTCTTTAATGACCAGTGGACATTCTATCAAACACTGATTTCATTGTAAAGCTTTTCTTCTTCATTACATGGAGAGTACTTTGTTAAATTTATTTATTTTATTTTATTTTATTTATTTATTTATTTTTTTTTTTTTTGGGTCATCTTCTATTAGTTGCTGATGTTGTTGTTATTGCTTTTATCATGAAAACACACCAGGCCTAATTTGTTGATGTGAGTTCCCCCTTTCTTCCTTATTTGAAGGATGGGGGCAACTCTGAGTTTCTTGTGCAGTCTTGGCCACTCCTTTGCTCGGTCCTTCTGTTTTTTCGCTTTCGTTTATGGACGGACAGAGGATATAGGGGAGGTGCCACTACTCTTACTTCTCCCTTACTTGCTTAGTTGAAGGAAGGGAGGCAACATTATTTCACACCTTTTGTCTGGTCGCTCCTCAGAACCTCAGCCCTTCTGGGTTTGTTTGGTGTGTGTGTGTGTGTGTGTGTGTGTGTGTGTGTTTGTTGATTTTTTTTGCTTTTGTTTGTTTGTTTGTTTGTTTGTTTTTTGCATCTGGAGGGGCGGTGGACATTTGAGGATGAGGCCACATCTGTATGACTTAGGGCCCGCTGCTGGTCTGGCATCATGGTGCCGTGACTGTGTTCTGCTGACCAATCAGCGGATTGGTCTGCCCAGTGGTCAGCTTGTTGGTTGGTTGGCTGTGCTCTGCTATGGTGTCGGATCGGTGGCGGGCTTTACCTTTCCAGATCCTCAAAACTATATCAGTATATGAAAGTCTTATAAATACAAGTGATACATGACCTGTAGAAAATCATTATGGGGTGAATTTATATGATGTGAAGTTATATGGTTTGAAATATTTGTGATAATAATGTGTTTGATTTTTCATATATACTGTTATCAAAAGTGGTGATATTATTGATATTACTTGTTATTATTATATCATTTCTTTTCATCTTATTTTTATGTATTCCTTTTTTTTTTTTTCTTTCTCCTTTAAATCAATGAAAGAAATCTATGAATCTGTGTACACGCTGATCTCGGAGGTACTGTCTGGGGGGCTTTAGGGTCTCGGATCCAATATTCAAATTCAAGAATGTCTCTAATACATTACTGAAACAGTGGTTGGGAGTTCCAGAAGCCGTCTAGACTGTGCCCTCGGAGAAAGCACAATTAGTAAATGGTCATCTATACATGTACCGGAAAAATTAAAGACTTAAAGTAAGAGGTACAAATGGGAGTGAAAGAAGGATGGAAAGTGATCTGCTGAATGCAACACTGCAGAATATTAAATGAAAAGACAAAGATTGAAACTGTAAGAGCATAAACTCTAAGGCAAACTAGCACCATCCATATTAAGGATGTTGATGTTCTTTTGAAATATCTCTCCGCATGCCCACCTACCTAGCTAATGACAATGGTATACACTTGACTTGTGTATGTGTGTGCGAGTGTGTGTGGATGTTGCCTCCTTGTTAGTTTCTTTTTTGTGATTGTTTACTTGTGACTCAATACACCCTTTAAGAATTGCTTAACTATTGAAATATTTCCTCTAAAATTTAATGTATTTGTTTTCTTCTTCTATTGTTTGTCCTTTTTGTGCACAAAAAAAACCTTCATAGATGGAACATTGGAAACATATATTTACAATACTGAAACTGCACTTTCATTCGCTCACAGATCACTAGATTGTGATTCATGAAACTCTTATTCAGTCTCAGACAAATATGAGGTTTATAACATTATTATCACCACAAATTTTTGGATACAACTTTGAATTCATATGTACATCACAAGCTTAAAACAAGTGTATGTTGTACTTCTATACAATGACTGAGAGTGAGAGGAATGTTTGGTTGTTATATCATATATATTGTAACATGTGTTCATATGTTCATGATCTTGCTGAAGGAATTAAAAAGATTTATTAATAAAAAACACTATACAGCGAATCCAGTGTGATTGCCATGGAGCAGTCCACCTCTGCTGCTCCATACCTGTGGAGTGCCATGCAACAACACTATACAGCAAATCCAGTGTGATCACCATGGAGCAGTCCACCTCTGCTGCTCCATACCTGTGGAGTGACAAGAAACAACACTATACAGCGGATCCAGTGTGATCACCGTGGAGCAGTCCACCTCTGCTGCTCCATACCTGTGGAGTGACATGCAACAAGCAGAAGAATCAGCGTCTGTGAAATTGGACTAAAACCCTGAATCTGTGCCACAAATGCATCATTGAGAGATTCGTATTACTGTACATTTTGACTCATGATATCCATTTCTATAGTATTTTGAGTTATGATATACAAACATATTTGGATTTATTTTGAATGGCTACTGATAATTACACATAGGGAGAAACCCAGCCCAGCACTGGAAAAATAAACTTACAGTAGAATCTTGGAATTTGGCCTGAAAATAAGGGACTGATGCTATGTTTTACTACGTAATTGTATCCATAACTGGATCTTATTTCAAGTTAAAGGGAAATGTTATGGGCATGGTTTGTTGAACAAAAATGGAAGTGACTCTTGCTGACAAATAATTATGCTAATCGAGCAGAATGCTTTTTCTTAACTTGAAGGATTTTTTTTTTGGTGTGGTTTAACTCTTTTTGTTCTGCTTTTTTTCTGTTCTGTTGTGTTCAAATCTTGTTCTGCAGTGATTGAGGGACACCTACGTTGTTCACATCTTGTTCTGCAGTGATTGAGGGACACCTGCATTGTTCACATCTTGTTCTGCAGTGAATGAGGGACACCTACGTTGTTCACATCTTGTTCTGCAGTGATTGAGGGACACCTGCATTGTTCACATCTTGTTCTGCAGTGATTGAGGGACACCTACGTTGTTCACATCTTGTTCTGCAGTGATTGAGGGACACCTACATTGTTCACATCTTGTTCTGCAGTGATTGAGGGACACCTGCATTGTTCACATCTTGTTCTGCAGTGATTGAGGGACACCTACGTTGTTCACATCTTGTTCTGCAGTGATTGAGGGACACCTACGTTGTTCACATGTTGTTCTGCAGTGATTGAGGGACACCTACGTTGTTCACATCTTGTTCTGCAGTGATTGAGGGACACCTACGTTGTTCACATGTTGTTCTGCAGTGACTGAGGGACACCTACGTTGTTCACATCTTGTTCTGCAGTGATTGAGGGACACTTACGTTGTTCACATGTTGTTCTGCAGTGACTGAGGGACACCTACGTTGTTCACAGGTTGTTCTGCAGTGATTGAGGGACACCTACGTTACACAGTGGTGTGGCAGAACACTCACTTCTCCATCTTGATCAGGGCCAGGGCACGGTTGGCTGGCAGCAGGGCGTTGGAAGGGTCCAGCTCCATGCCACGGCTGTAACACTCCACTGCCACTTCATAGGCACCAGCAGACAGGTGGGAATTGCCCTGTCACATGCACACACACACACACACACACACACACACACACACAGAACATACACACACATGCATGCGCACGCACACACAGAACATTTTTACACACACACACACACACATACACATATGCATATATACATACGCACACACAAGCACCCACACACGCACGCACACACACTTTCTTTAAGGTAACAATGCAAGCTCTAATAACTGCAATAGTATTTCCCTGCATGAATTTCTCTCTTTTTTGAGAGTTTCCAATATTTCCCTTTCCTAATCTTTCTTTCTGAATGACCCACCAACTTCAAAAAAAAAAAAAAAGGGGGGGGGGGTGGAAGGGAGAGAGAGAGAGAGAGAGAGAGAGAGAGAGAGAGAGAGAGAGAGAGACAATGACAATACAATGACAAAGAATTTATTGGCAATAGCTCTTTCGGCTCTAATGCCAAGGAAGCGCAATCATAAATCAAAATGCAAAATTACATCTGGCGATAACCAAAGATAAACGCAAAATCAAACAGCTTTGTAAAAACATCCATTAGTACTGGGTCATGACCAACCGACCTATCAGTCAACAATTAGTGACAGTTATTATCTTTTCCTTTCAGCACAACAATAACACATAATAGATACCCAGCAGAATTACATTTTCATGATAAATAATCTGATAACTAACAATCTAAATTTTTCTTCCTAATATTATTTGCTTTCACAATGAACGCAGCAAGTGATCTAATAATGTCTTCATTTTCTGATGTCAGTATTTTTCTTATGTTATATCTTTGCGCGTTGTATTTAGTAAACAGACTACTTGTGTTTCGTAATTCATTATATTCACAACAATCGAATAAGAAATGCATCTCATCTTCAAAACCATTCGAACATAACGGGCATACCGAACTCATGATCGAATCTGAAGAAAACCACCTTTTATATGAATATAAACCTAAGGTTCTTGTTCTAAATCTGACAAGTGAGTCCCTATGCCATTTATTAGTTATTACACCAAGATATTTTTCAGGATATAATGAATCTTTAAAGGAACAGTACCAGCTGTATTTATCATTTCCAACCACAGTGGAGTGCCAATTTTGCTTAAAACAATCAATTGCTTAAAACAATCAATCAGTCGCTGCTTAAATTCAAACAAAAACATTTTCTCACTACCTACCCCTTGTGCAATCCAAACAATGCCAAATCCATTTTCTGTTAAAACCTTTTTAACATCCGACACCCAGTTGTACACTCCTATTTCCATTTGTCTGAAAAGCATTTCATATGCCTGTCTGCATATATGATTTAGTGGAAGTCGAGTTAGTTTGAGCCAGTATCTCACACATTTAATATAATTTCTAATAAATAAAGGATATCGGCCTGACTGAGAGAGAGAGAGAGAGAGAGAGAGAGAGAGAGAGAGAGAGAGAAAGAGAAATAAAGACAGAGAGAGAGAGAGGAGGGCGGGAGAGCGAAAGAGACAGACAGACAGACAGAGACAGAGAAATAGTACTGGCTTTGTATCTGGCTTTTGTTGTTGTTCTTCTTGTTTTTTATATAGTTGGTAGTATATGGCTTTTTGTTATGTTTTGTTTTTCTCAAATCAGTACAGGTTGCCTTGCCTATCTGTGGATTCCAGTAGGCGGGGGTTGAGGAATCACTTGTGACTTCCGCACAATCTGCCTCCATGGTTTGCAGTTCTCTGCCCTCTGGGAGCTGGTGAAGGGAACACCCATTTCCTAGATTGTCTTGCCCAGAGCTTCTTCTCTCAGCCTCTTCTGTGTCCTCAATACACTCTGCCGAAGGAAACGCCCACCCCCAGACATTGTCTTGCCCAGAACTTCTTTTCTCAGTCTCTTCTGTGTCCTCAATACACTCTGCCAAAGGAAACGCCCACCCCCAGACATTATCTTGCCCACAGCTTCTTTAGTCGGCCTCTTCTGTCTCCTCAATACACTCTGCCGAAGGAAACGCCCACCTCCAGACGTTTCTTGCTCAGAGCTTCTTTAGTCGGCCTCTTCTGTGTCCTCAATACACTCTGCCGAAGGAAACGCCCACCCCCAGACATTGTCTTGCTCAGAGCTTCTTTAGTCGGCCTCTTCTGTGTCCTCAATACACTCTGCCGAAGGAAACGCCCACCCCCAGACATTGTCTTGCTCAGAGTTTCTTTAGTCGGCCTCTTCTGTGTCCTCAATACACTCTGCCAAAGGAAACGCCCACCCCCAGACATTGTCTTGCTCAGAGCTTCTTTAGTCGGCCTCTTCTGTGTCCTCAATACACGGATTTTGCCCCGCTAGCTGATCCTGACATGTGCCCGTACCATTTCCTGTAGTTTCTACTCTTGACTGTGGACAGCTGGTCATCACAGGCTTCAATGACTTGTCTGATTTTGTTTGTAGACCTGCACCTGGCAGTGACATCTGACCCTGAGGTTTGGATTTGCCTTTGAGATGTGCAGTGACTGTCCAAGATTTACAGACACACAGAAATACCCAGAGGGCCAAAGAATGCAGGAGGCTAATTTTGATATTCAGGCTGGTTTGCTATCATGCTGGAAGGCCTTTTGGTTTTTTTTTTTTTATTAGTGCTGTTATTTCTCTGTCTGTAGAGTTTTGGCCAAGGCTTTGTTTAGTTTAGTGTGTGTGTGTGTGTGTGTGTGTGTGTGTGTGTGTGTGTGTGTGTGTGTGTGTGTGATGTTTTCTTTAACCTTTTCTGTATGTGAAAGCGTTTTAAGTGCCTATAATTTAAGATTAAGTGCCATAAATAATCATTATATCATTATTATCAGTTTGGATCCTTCCTCTGTGACTGTGGCACCAAAGTACTGGAAGCTCCAACCAATGTCACGTTTCTGGCCCTCCGGTTTTTTTTTTTTTTCCTGTCCAGTTCCCTTGGAATTGTTGGCCTTGATGTTTGTCTTCTTGGCACTGATGTCCAGGCTGAAATACAAGGCCCGAGCTGATCTCAAGGCTGTGAATTACCTACAAGTCTAATTATACTTGCCAGAAGCAGAACTCATTCCTTGAAAGCTGACTGTGTTCAATGTAGTCTCCTCTGCCAGTTGTCTGACATTCTTTGACCATTTCCCACCATCCATTAGCCAAACTCATCCCCCTAAGACCAAGAAAGAAAAAAAAACAACCAACAAAGAACATTGTCTAATTTTTGGACTCGGACCGTCACTCACCTGCGGATCAGACGTGTTTTTATCAAGGGCGAAAACGAAAACTGATCAACGATGGCTTAAAATTCCGTGCCAGGTGAAGTTGGGTGCAGGCAGTGCAAGATGATGTGTGTGTAGGCCTTGAGTGTTTCACGGAGACGTACTTAAAAAAATGTGTTTGCCTCTCATGTTGTTGACAGTGAAGTAATATGTGCTCTTCAGATTGATGTGATGGAACACTCTGTAAAAGTGCCAGGAAATATTTTGTTATATTGTGGTTCGAGAGAGGAGAGAGAGGGGAGAGAGGAAGAGGGAAAAAACCAACATGTAGGGAGAGACTAACTGATGCTAGCGAGAGAATGTCAAGTCGCCCCATCACTAAATTTCTTCAAGGCCAAAGAAGTAGCAAAAGGAAATCATCCTCCACGTCATCAGCAAGTGACTCTGGCAACAGTCCCGTTCCCGCCTCAGTACCTCAAAGCAAATCACGGCAAAATTTGAAAAAACAGAAGAAAGAAACTGAAGTTATTCTAGAAGAAATGGAGGTGCAGAAAGCTCTAGAAGAAATTAAGAATCAACTCCAAAACATAGTGACCAAAGAGGAATTTAAGAATCAACTCCAAAACATAGTGACCAAAGAGGACTTTCAAAGCTTGAGAGAAGAAATGAACAGTGTTGTGTCTAGACTGACAGACAGAATCGACAAACTAGAAAGCGACATGTTTGATTTGCAGACGGAAAAGGACAAACTCAGGAGTGAAAGTCAACAACTGAAGGAAGATAATAAAGAACTGAAAGGAAAATTAGAACAGTATGAGAGGGGGTATACAGGACTTAAACGTGAATTAAACGATAACGAACAACATGGTCGCCAGTGGAATCTTCGTGTGTATGGTGTCTCAGAGGCTGGTGGAGAGGAGCTCATGAATGACTGTGTTCAAAAATGTGTGGCAGTCTTCAAAGAAAAGGTGGGTGTGGATGTGAAAAACAGTGACATTGAAATAGCTCATCGCTCAGGTAGGAGGGGTGGAGCAAGGCCCCACCCGATCCTTGTCCGCTTTCACTCCAGGAGACTGAGGGAGGAAGTACTCCGCAACCGTCGGAAACTTAAACAGTCTGGCATCTCCATCGGCGAAGACCTGACTCAGGCCAACTACAGACTGTTAAAAAAGGCCAGTGAACACTCAGCCACTTTAGCAGCATGGTCAACCAACGGCAAAATACTTGTCAAACTGAAAAATGGAAAATTGCTCAAGATCGATATTGAAACTAACGTAGAAGAAATGTTTAGAAGAGAAATGTAGTGGGTTTTTTCTTTTTCTTTTCCCAAAATACATATGCAGGTGTGTGTCGCTGTGTGTGCGTGTGTGTGCGTGCTCGCGCGCGTGCGTGCGTGCGTGCATGCGTGCGTGCGTGTGTGTGTGTGTGTGTGTGTGTGTGTGTGTGTGTGTGCAAACATATGTATGTGTATGTATTTGTATGCATGTATTTGGGTATGTATATGTATGAGTATATATATATTATATATATATATATGAATAAAACGTGTATGTATATATAGGTGTGTATATGACCATAACTTTAAATAGTCTAAAAAGAGGGAGATATTTGGGGGGAGGGGGGATGGTAGAATCATGATAAAATCAGAATGAGGATTCCCTCTTTCACCCTCCGTCGGAGCAGATATGCATAGTTATGCTTATGGTATGTGGATACAGATATGTATGCGTGTTTATAGGTATCTTTATGACCCTAATATCTGACAGTCCACTAAGTGATTTCAGGGGGGGGGGGGGGGGGATCAGAACAAGGATTCCCATTTTCGCCCTCCATCACTGCAGGTCTCCTTTAATCATAGATTAGAGCTGGGGGATGATATTAAACGTCAAATGAAAACAAAATGTTTTTGATGTACAAAGATTTTTTTTTTTTTTTTTTGGTTTGACAGGGAGAGTGGCTGGGGGTTATGGGTGGGGAGGTGGGGTAGGGGATGGGATATATGCCATAGGACCACTTCAAAATAGATGAATTGAGATTTCCAACCATTCTCATATGGATAGACATGACAAACTGGATCTTGGTGAATATACTCATTGATTGTGAATAGAGGAATAATTTCTGTTAAGAAAGAAGTGAATTGGTTACTTGCAAAAAAATTGTGAATGATGCACAGTCAGATTGGAACTACAGAGGCAGGCACGCGTAGGGGCACACACGAGTACACACACTCCCGCCTCACTCATGCGGGCATGGGTGCACACATGCACAAGAGGTCGGGGAGGGACGGGAGGATTTAGAGTGATTATGCAAAGAGTTTGCTCTTTTGACGGATTACTCTAGGTCCCGTTGATTCCTGTGGATTCTTTCCTTCTCTTTTCAATCTTTCCAGACTCATGCACACAAGACAAGGTGACTATTATTGTAAATTGTGTCAAAATGATATCTAATCTCAAAAAATGAAGTGTGAAAAATGAGAGGCAACAATATGGAGTGAGATTGTCTTTGTTGTTGTTGTTGTTGTTTACTGTATATATACATTTCCAGAGGTCAACATTTGGCCCAGTGTTGATGCATAATGATAATGTGATGGAATCCCGTACTCACCATTGACTTTTTTTTTTTTTCTGCATAAAAAACGTAAATGTGTATTGTTTGTATGGGTGCACCGCATGTAGCCAAATTCTCTCTGTCCCTCTCTCCCTCATGCATACACACACACGCATGTGGGCGCGCGCACACACGCACACACACACATACAAGTGCGCACAGGAGGGGGACGGGGGTGGGCGTGCGAGAACACACACGCGCGCGCGCGCGCTCACACACGCACACACACACACACATTCACAGACATGTATGCACTTACATGCATGTACGCGCGCGCGCACAAATGCACGCATGTAAGAAATGGTGATTGACTATAGGAACCCCCCTGCTGCCCCATTTCACACATGTCTTGTCATGCCACTCAACATCCAAAACAAGAGGAAAGACATGAATGGTCAAAATGAATTGTTTTAAATGTTCGTTGTATCAGTCTTCTCTGAATTATTCTTTGTATGCTTCTTTCAATTGATTTTTTTACTGTAATTTTTTTCTTGAATGTATGTCAATTTTGAGTGGAATGTGCTACTTGCTTTTCAAGTCTATGATTTCGATGTAGAAAATCCGTATGCGGGATCTGTGTTTTGGCTCCTGTGTTATATTCAGTGTGGGGGAGAGGTGGGGGAGAGGGTGGGGTGATGCGGGGGGGGGGGGGGGGGGGGGTTGATGAATGAGAAGGGAAGTTCAAAACTCACTTGCTTGACGGGGTTTTTTTTGTTTTTTTTTCTTCTCTCCCCTGCCCTCCCCCTCACGCCCCCTGCCCGACCCTCCTCCCCCCACCCCCCCCCTTTTTTTTTTTTTTTGATACAGAAGTAGGGTGGGGCTCCGGGCTTGAGTGGGGGGTGGGGGTGGGGAGTATTAACGTGAATGTGGTGACTGAAACGTTTTGATAGATAAATCGACAAAAATACCTTAACTCAAGGGAACCTGTTGGGGGGGGGGGGGGGGGGGGGGGGGGCGGGGGGAGGGTGTGAGACTGAAGTCAAATTATGTTGTGAGGAAGTCTGCCTCTACGACCGCCTTCTTATTTTATTATATCTTGGTCCCGTGATATCTTTTCAACCTCATGAGCATCTCTCTCTCTCTCTCTCTCTCTCTGTCTGTCTGTCTGTGTGTCTGTCTGTCCGTTTCTTTGTCTCTGTCTCTCTGTCTGTCTGTCTGTCTGTCTGTCTGTCTGTCTCTCTCTCTCTCTCTCACAGGGGAAATGGGAGTAAGAAGAATGAAGAGATACTGAACATTTTATTCATCTAGAAATGAACAGTGTTCTAAAGTCGAATGCCATAACAACGTTTTTTTGTTTTTTTTTCTTTCTCTGTGAAAAATATTGATATCAGTTTTTGCTGTTGATACACTTCATATATTGCACTTATGCCTCGCCCAGGATTGTCGAGGCGAATTTTTGACTTTTCGATTGCATGTTTTGTCGTTATTGTGTGAACAAGATGTTTAATAGTTGTACATGTACATTTGTTTCTATTTCTATCTGTTATATTAGGATCATCTGCACTCAACTGTTTAATATCAGGATATGTCAGCGATATTGTGTAAACAGTATTGGCACGCAGGGAACTGTCTTAAAGAATACCCTACACTTAAAAAAAAAGAACGAAATCATGAATGAATAGTCTTATAGTTTCATCTCTTAACTGTCAGGGCCTCGGTAATTTCCAGAAAAGAAGAGATGTCTTTCAATTTTTGCGGCAGAAAAAATACTCTGTATATTTTCTGCAAGACACTCATTTTAGTCAATCAATGGAACGTCAAATCAGAGCGGAATGGGGTTATGAGTGTGTATACGCTTCCAACAATACAAGGTCTAGAGGAGTAGCTATTTTGCTGAATAACAATTTTGAATTTAAAATCATAAACACTATAAAGGATTACAATGGTAATTATGTAATTCTAGTATTGAATGCAATGGGAAAAGACACAGTTTTGGTAAATATTTACGGTCCAAATAGAGATGAACCATCTTTTTTCATGAATATACAAAAGAAAATCGAAGAGAGTAAAATTTGGGATGTAATTATTGGAGGAGACTGGAATCTAGTTCTTAACCCTCATCTAGACTGTTATAATTACAAACATGTCAACAATCCTAAAGCACAAGAAACTGTTTATAACATGATATCTGATCTTGAACTTGTTGACATTTGGCGAGAGTTCAATCCAGAAGTTCAAAGGTATAGCTGGAGAAGGTTAAATCCAGTACAGCAAAGTCGTCTAGACTTTTTCCTTGTATCAGACTCTCTGTTCAGATATGTGAAAGAAGCAGACACTGTATATGGTCATAGAAGTGATCATTCTCTCATAAATGCCAAACTAATATTTAGACAGGAAGAAAGGCAAAAAAGCTTGTGGAAATTCAACTCTTCCCTTCTTAAAGACCCCAAATATGTAGAACTAGTCCATGGAACTATAAGTAAAATTAAAGAACAA
>CM065721.1:83625957-83658457 GCA_033310375.1 Conus canariensis
GATTCTTGTATGCAGATCACATTACTTTATAACAATATAAGACAGATGTCCTGTGTAGTACATTTTATTATAGTAGTAGAAAGAAACTCGTGGAGAGCGTGGCAGCAGAGAGTCCTCAGAAGAGAAGCCCCCTTCAAGCAAGTGTTTCGGCCCTTATCTCCTTATATATATATATATATATATATATATATATACATACATATACAGAGAGAGAGAGAGAGAGAGAGAGAGAGAGAGAGCGAGAGAGAGAGAAGAGGGCTGACAGATATAGACAGATACATATAGAGCTATAGATGGCATGTGGTGTGTTGTGTGTGTGTGTGTGTGTGTGTGTGTGTGTGTGTGTGTGTGCGCGCATGCATGCATGTGCATGTGGAAAAATGCAATATATAAACACTGACACAAACAACCAGAAGTGGTCAACTACACAGTTTTCAAATTAAAAACTCTCTTTACTCACTGTGTTCTTTTCCTCATGAGCCAGATGTTTCCTCCTCTCGGTTTCCCATTCTTCATCAGTTTCATATTCTGAAGATGACTTTTTTTCTTCCCCATCAACCTCAGCCAGCGCCTTGTCCTGGAAAATACATGACAGGCCCACCACACCTGAATGACAACTGTCTATGAAAGCCACTCAGCTGATGCACAGACATACAACATCTCTGGCACACCTAACACCCCCATCCCCCAACATGAGCTTCATATAACGAGTTCTGTGCCATTCATCCCCCCCCCCCCCCATCCCCTCTGCCATTCTCCTTCCTACTCACCCCTATCCCCCAACATGAACTTCATATAATGAATTCTGTGCCATTCACCGACACCCCTCCTCCTCTCCCCTCCCCTCCCCAATACCCTTTCCCGCTCTCTTCTTACAAACCATTACACCAATTGACAGTCATCAGGCACATTCTGCAGCTTCAGCCCCCCAGGCACGGTGGCAGTAGTGGAAAGAAAGAGTGATGGCACTATGCTGCCTTCAGATTGTACACGGTACTGAAAGTAGTGGACCCTGATGCATGTTTACCATTAGTTTCAATTTATACCCACGGCTAGTCACTCCAGCTTGACTTACTTGCTTATGTGCCTTTCTCTCTGTATATATATCTGTGTGTATATGGAAAAGAGAGACGCTTGACAGTTCAGTCTGTTGTTGTCAGTGGCTGAACAGTCCCCGTGGCAACAGGTCACAGATTCATTTGATTTCACCAACAAACGTCTTAAAGAAATAAACCAAAACAAACACACAACTCAAAATAAAACTAACAAAAATCAATATATAATGCATATCAGTTCTGGTTAACTTCACCATCCGGAGTATTACTCACCATCCAGTAATCTTGTGTTGGTTATTTGTTCATAATACGAGCTAATGGAGAGAGAAGAACAAAAGACAGAAAGACAGAGAGAAAAGCAAAGCACTGCTACTGAGTACTGCTGTTTCATGTTGTCCTGGTGTCTGTGTAATGTCTAAGACATCAAAAACTGAAATTAAGTACAAAAAGCCTCGGAAGTCTCCTTAAGAAAGGATTAAATTTGTATGTATAAAAAATATCAAACAGCTGAATCCCCTGTCTAAGCTGATTTGCATTTTCTAGCACTGAATTTTAACAGACTGAAAGAGGAAAAGCTTAAACCAGCAACTAAAAAACAGTCACCAAAACAGACAGGTAGATGATATTTGACTTTTTTTCAATGTTGGTTGACTCCAGGCACCAAACTAGCAAAGGGCTATTTAAGGGAGGCAGGTAAGCCGAGTAGAAAGTTTGATATCTTCACGCAGGCAAAGGTATGGTAGCAAATTAAAATATGAAAACAATACCATGCAAGGCAACCCATGTTTTATATCCTGTGACTACACAGTCACCCATAACATATTCAGGTCCATTCAGCTCAAAACCATGAAGCAGTTTACATGCAGCAGGTAACTGTCATGTCTTCTGTTGCAACGTCAGCCTCCGCCGCATCAACTCTGCAACCAGCATCTGAAAGTGAAGGTCACTGTGCAGAATTCTTTGGATCCTTCCGTGTGAAAGTGATCTTCCTTCTCAAGTTTGGACACAGCCAGCCGCAGTTCTCTTGCTTGAAGCTCTCTTCAGAAGTACTTTGGCTTGTCACAATTGTTCCCCTTGCTCCCAGTATTGAGGTCCAGCTTCCAACTCAGGATTGTAGAATACAAAGCAACTTTGACCCCTGCAACTTTCTTCAGTTCTGCCGTAATTTCCATAGCACCATCACCCAGCTGCAATCTTGTAAAGATTTTGAACTTTTCAGAGCGCCTGTTGAAAAAAGGCTTCATTTTAAAGCACATTGATTGGTAACCGATTTGGACAATCTTGTCATTTTGTGACAAAACTATCTATTGACATCATCTTCAAGTCTAAGAAGGATAGCACAAAAGGTTTGGCCTTTCCTTATGATACATTTAATGATCAGTGACCTAAGATGTCTGTAAAAGTAATCTGATCAATCGTTTGGTTCGACAATGTTACCAGTATTCAGCAGGCAGTCGTAACTTACCACATCAAATTTATCCCACGCTCTAAAATCAAAGCCACTGATTCTTTTCTTCCCAGCTGACTGATCAGGATTCTTCTTCCTCTTCTTCTTCAATTTCTTTTTGTCCAAGCTGTTTCTCACAGGAGGCAACTTCTGAAAGCACAACATCATAACTTGATTTGAATCAAAGTAACAACTAGTGAACATTACAAGAATACCAATAACTTTCTGCTTCCTCAGATATATACACAGTACAAACACTATCACAGAAATATTGCTTAATGAAGTTTTGCTATAAACTGATATATATTTAAGCAATAAAGCTTAATCAAATGAAAGTTGAAACACAGGGCTATGCAATTTATTCCCTCTTTGTGCTGCTGGTACTAATGGTATGGACCTGTCTCGCCACTTCAGTTGTATACTTGAGGCAAAGTGATCTCACACAGTCACACATTTACGGTCAATGGGATGGCTGTTACAAAGCTGTTGATAATAATAGGCTCATTTGGTCATTTCATAGTCAGCCAGCCACTTTGGGATGGAGTGGTGGGGTGGGGAAGACGGGGTGAGGGTGGGTGGTGGTGAGTGTCATTATCGTTATGAGGTGGATGTTTATCTTGTAATGCGTTTATTCATCATGGCAATTAGAAAGAGCTTAAATCTGAATTCCCCTTCTGCCTTTTGTGGTGTAATTAATTACACATAATTACACAGACATCTGAGAGTATTTTCATTGGTAATTAAATTGGTGTTTCATCTTCCCAGTCGACTGCACACGGCTTTTTTTTTTTTTAATTTCTTAAGGCAATAACCATGCAAAAAGAAAAACAATGATCAAAACTGGTGCCAACAGGTTAGAATTAATCAACTATCACTATTGACTGAAAATGATTGTTTTCAAATATTAAAACTGACAAATGGCACAAACACTGACAGAGCTTAGCTAGCCGCCTGTGGCGAAGTGGTTAGCGTCGCGGACTCCCGGCTGGGAGGTCGTGGGTTCGAATCCCATCGGAGTCACGTGGGTTTTTCTGCCCCGACCGGCGCCTACCCAGAGTTGAGTTTGCTGCGGACTCAGCTGGGAAGACTGGGACCACACAGTCGAGTTTCATCCACTTAATGGATGCGTTTCTGAGAGTGTTGTTCAAATTTCCTGACCAACACTGCAGGTGCCTGTATCTCTCGGGCCTGGTTGACGCCGGGATATATTATGAAAGGAAGCGTAGAGTGCAGCCCTGTCATGTAGTCTGAGACCGAAATGGAAATCCGTAACATCATCTTAATCATCCTCATTCTCATCGATCAGCATTAAAAAAAAAATGTCTCAAATTCTGTGGCCCTTCATGCCCTGCTCTCATGGTGACCTCAATTTCGATGTCCTCTCCACATCTGTGGTCTTGGTTTGGTTCCGTCGGGGTCACCGATATCGGCGAGTCCATGGGGGCTGTCGTTGGACGGACGTAGTGGCGCCCTCCGGAGGGAGAGCTCACTCACGCCGGCTCCGCGACTAAGCAATTATTGTCGTCAGTAGGGGGCTTAGTAGGTGGTGTCCTGCGTATGTTAAATCAGAACAGGCGCCACTGAACACCACCGAAGTGACTCGGCAGCAGTGCAGTGTCTCCTCCGGTGGGTTGCCTCTTGATGACTTGACATTGACTGCTCCCTGTGGATTGCCGGTGCCGGGGCTGCGGCTGGGCCGGCCGGGCTGTGGCTGTGGACGGGGTGTCGGAATGAGCGGCGTGGGTGCACTGCCTCTGAGGTGGCGCAGTGGTTGGGACAGAAAAAAAAAAAGAAAAAAAAGTTATAAATGGGGATGCTCCTGAAAGGTTGGTGAAGCATGTAAGAAAACTGCCAAAGACATAATCCTTCATTATTTTTTCCTAGTCAGGAAGTAATCTGTGTAAATCTAGTTTGTCAAATTCTAGCGGAAGTGTATGGAAGATATCGCCAATAAGTCTGCAATATATAAAGTAATAAAAAAAAAAAAAAAAAAAAAGACAGAGCTTAGCAAAAACAAAGTCTCTACCTCTATTAGAACAGAAACTTTACAGAAAATGTTCAGCACATACCAATTAAGCAGACATTGCATTTTTTGCCAATTTTAATTATTCAAATCTGAAATGTACTGTGCACAAACACATTAAATTACATACCACATCCACCAACTAAGGAAGAGAATGAGCACCAGCACGAAAGGGCAGCGAAGACGATTAAATTACATACCACATTCTCCAACTAAGGCAGAGAATTAGCACCAGCAGGAAAGGGCAGCGAAGACGATTAAATTACATACCACATCCTCCAACTAAGGCAGAGAATTAGCACCAGCAGGAAAGGGCTGCAAAGACGAGATGAAGGGCAAAATTCCAAGTACCTTCATGCACTTGGAAGAGAACAAAAAGCCTGATCTATCAAAATCATCCTTCATGCCATATTGTTTTCCCCTCCTATCTGGTCTTTTAGTAGGAATGTCAGATATAAAATTCCAAGCACCTGCACATACAACTTACAACATCAAGAAGCATGAAACAGCTCTTTGCAGAGTTAATTACCACATTATCATTCAAAGAAATTTAATAAAGTTACATTTTCTCATCAAATTTTCATACCAGTGAGATAGAAGGAAACTGATGAAAGAAGGAATGAGGCGCACTTTATCCACAAGAGAGTTCCTTTTCTGACAATTGTTTATTGTGTGAGCCCACTATTATGCTGGGACATGCGTCACATTGGGCTGAACTACTATCACTGTTAATTTTGGAATTTGTTAAATTATATTCCTCTTTACTCTTGGTAACATTACCAGTTGTTATAAAACACGTGTGTGTGCGCGCGCGCGCACCACACACACACACCACACACACACACACACACACAACAACACGACATAACCTGAGAATCGTCGGATTTCTGCTTTGATAAATCTTGTTCCTTTTTTTTCATTTCATCCTCCCAGTTGCCGAGATCGGAGAGAAAATCTTGCAAATCCTGCTGATTCTGCCTTAACTGGCGCTGAAGACCGATCATTTTGTCCTCGTGAGATGAAACTGCCATTCTGAGTTTGTTTGAAAAACCTTCAGATATCAAAGACAAGATTTATAAATCTGACTGTTGCTAAGGAAAGTTCTAGCATAACACAATGACCGCATTTCTTATGGGAGCAGACATATTTGAGCGAGTCTTGTTCCGTTTCCTCTTTTAGCACATTTCATCTTTAGACCGATACGGCACCAATAGAAGAAAAAAATCTCTCTCTCTCTCTCTCTCTCTCTCTCTCCTCTCTCTCTCTCCTTATGGATTGTGTCTGTCATCCCCCATCTCTTTCCACCCATTCTTGCCCCAGATCTTAATCTTCCTGCGTGTTGGGGAGGGATGGAATGTGGGAAAAACTTGAGAATCAGAAGACAAAATGAAATCCTTTATTTGTGAGAATAATTGATACACACTGGTGTGCTTTGTACTGTTTCTCACATGCATACACAGGTGCGCGCGCACCCGCACACGCACACACACACACACACACACACACACACACACAGGTGTGCGCGCGTAAGTGCACATGCGTTTCAATGTCAGTTTCATCAAAGAGGCGTCACTGCATGCGGACTTGTCCATATACGTTACACTACATCTGCTTAGTTTCGAGACCACACTGTGCATGATTTAAAGCAAATGGATAAATGAATTGATGACCAAGATGACAGAATTTAAGATGAGGGTTTCGTGGCTACGACTCAGCAGATGTCTGACCTATGTATTAGCCCAACACGCTGGTTAGACCTGGGGTACCTACTTGACATTGGCTGTGCCATTATTATCATTGTTATGTGTGTGTGGTGAGTGTACACGTGTGTGTATGTCTGAGTGTGTGGGCACAGATCCATAAGAGTGTGCCAGTGTATGCACATGCACAAACAGGTGTGTGTGTGTGTGTGTGTGTGTGTGTGTGTGTGTGTGGTGTGGCAGATGTGCATGTGTATGCGTGTGTGTGATGTATGGGCTTGTGTGAGCATGCTCCTGCATGCACGCATCTGCACATATATGTGTACGTTTGTATGTATGTGTGCCTGTGTGTATGGGTGTACATGCATGTGTGTTTGCATGTGCGCATGCACACACGCAAATATGTGTGTGTGTGTGTGTGTGTGTGTGTGTGTGTGTGTGGCGTATGTGCACATATGTGTGTGTATGTATGTGCACCTGCACACATGTGCATGTGTGTGTGCGTAAGTGCAAGTGCACGCATGCGTCTGCATGTGTATGTGTGTGTGTGTGTGGTTGTGTGTGTGTGTGTGTGTGTGTGTGTGTGTGTGTGTGAGCACACCTTTATTTCTGGGAAACGAACATTGAGATGATGACATTGTAATAAGAAAAATAACAAGAACAACAACAGCAACCACACACACACACACACACACACACACACACCAGTACATACACACTCACATCTATGGACTCTCCATTTTAAACACCTACATCGATGCACATCGACCAGCGCACGCATCTACAGTATACACCAGGGTCCCTAACAGAATCAAAGTCTTATCTCAGTTGATGTGTTTCTGGTCGTTTGTGTCTGTCACTGGAGAGGCCCAGTATGAGTCTGCCCAATTCTCTTGGAGTCTTCGCAGTGTTGGCCTTGAGATCATTCCAATATTCATTTGGTTGGTAATGTTTCTTGCTCTTACTTCAAGTCTGGATGTGTGGCCACTTCCTCTCTTGATGTTCAGATCTGAAAGATGGTCTATGGTATAGTGACTTTACTCTTGTTTGTCTAGGTGATTCTTTAGATCCCTTATCATATCCCATCAGCCAAGCTGTAATCCAGTTCTTATTGTTGCCTTGCCTGCCAGTGCGTCTGCTCTCTCATTTCCTTTTACACCTGCATGTCCTGGGCAGTACATCCATACAAGTCTCTCCAATGGAAGGTTGCATATTACGTTATGCCAAACAGGGCTTCCCGTTCCTCTCCACTTTTTGAAGTCGGCTCATGGAGTCAGTATCATGGCTTGTTGACTTCTACACTGGTCTGTGAATGAGAGCCAGTGTAGTGCTTGTGTCGCTGCTTCTACAACTATTGTTGGATTTGAAGTTGTTTTGACTGTATGCACCAATGTCTTCCTGGATAGTTCAGCCATTTTGCTCCACTGTGTATCCCCACCCTGACTTACCTTTGGTGACAGAACTGTCAGTGTATATTACAATATCATCTTTTGTGCCAAGGTCTTCTACCTACTTCTGAATTTCTGCATTGGATTTGCCTTCTGGCCTTTCAAGTTCTGGAGCGATGGCAGTTTGGTAGAGGTGTTTGAAGTGGTCTGGATACTTTTCCTATTACTTCGTTTCTCCGAGTTCAACTAACTGGCACACAAGCTGTATTTTGTCTTCTGTCTGTCCCACTTAGGACTTTCCACATCCTAGGCAAGTCCCTTTTGTTTCCATGAGTGTTGCATGAAGTGGGTTTTGGGATTTTCAAGTGCTCTGAAATATGCCTTCACCTGTTCTAGCTTGTGTCTCGCCTGCATTAAAAGAAGGTCCAGCAAGTATCACATAGTTTCAACAGGCATATCCATCATGGTTCCCATGATCAGTCTCATTGCTTCATTTTGAATTCTTTCTAATTTGAAAACTTGAACAATGTTGTATGCCCTAATCCATAATCAATCACACTGAGTACAACTGTGTGATACAGTCAATAGAGATGGTGCTGTTCAATGCTTTGAGCTGTCATTGCTTTCACCACAGACAGCCCCTTTTTGCTTTTCCGAACAATATTCTCAACATGCTTTCTGAAGGTCAGCATCCTGTCAAAGCCTATACCCAAACAGTATAGGTCATCATTTGATTTGATTGGTATTCTATTGAAGGAAACTGGTGAGGGCGACTGTCCTGTCTTGTTGTTGAAAGTGCCGACTAATGTTTGGGCTTTTGTAGGGTTGATGGATAATCCAATTCATTGACACCACTGAGTAAGAGATCGTCATCTGTTTGTGTCACCACTTAAGCATTTCCATTTGTGTTGAGGTCTGCAAGACCTAATGTAAACATTGTATAAAAAAAGGGAAGTGGCGAACTTTGTGGTAATTGTATAGTGTTTATGGGGTTCAGATCTCCCGTCTCCAAATAATAAGATGACAGTTCACTTCATTATATAAACTGTGTGTCCTGCTGACTCCATAGTCAAGGAGTAGTTCCATGAGAAGTGAGAACTGGACTTTATTGTATGCGTCTTCTAGGCCTATTGCAACTGCAAGTTTTCTTTCCTTTCTATGTAATTCTTCATATACTTCAGAGGCAAAAGCAGTCGCATTTTTCCATGTACTTTTACTTGTTCTGTAGCCTCCTTGATTGGGTGGGAAAGTTTGTTGACTTTCAAGGTCTGTTCCTTAACTGATTTGTGTTAAACAGTAAACAAGTGGGTATTTTTGGCTCCCATAAGAAAACCTAACACAGAGTAACTTTTATTCAAGACTGGCACAGCCTTTTAAACTTGAATAAAGTCAGACAAATACATAGACGAACAATCTAATAGTGGGGGAAAAAAACAAGCACAGGCCAACAACTGAACTGTCTTCATAGTAATGACTTGGCAAAGATTTGGACTAAAGGAGGGGGGGTGGGGGGGGTGGGGGGGGGGGGGGGGTTGAAGATGGAGAAACTGGGAACATGAAATTAAGAAAATATGTTACAGATATGAAAACTCTTCACTAGCTGCATAAGAGAACCATCGTAATCCCTTTTGAAGGCAGATATATTTGTATTGCCTGCTCCGAGGCCTTTTGTCCGCTGGGTCGGAACTCATCAGGGAGACACAGCTGGTTGTGTCTGCGCTCCTGGCGTCAAATAGAGACACACCACAGTCCATAATACTGTGGTGTTCTCACCACCATGGGTTCAAAAAAGAATCCAATAGCACCCCCAAAGCAGCCAGCGAAGAGTAGTAAATGAAACCAAATGAAAGTGTGGGGAGGAAAAAAGTTGCTGAAAAACTAAAGACATTATGCAAATAGTATAAAATGTAGGGGACAATCTTTGGGCCTACACTTGAGGATCCACCCAAAGATGCAAGGGAGATCAAAAGACACACACACAGACGGACAGAAACAAAATACAAATAACCTCAATTTAATCAAAACAAAATCGGAAATGAAATGAGGCAGCAAACAGTAAACGATAAACAGTAAACAAGTGGGGTATTTTTTGCTCCCATAAGAAAACCTAACACAGAGTAACTTTTATTCAAGACTGGCAAAGCCTTTTAAACTTGAATAAAGTCAGACAAATACATAGACGAACAATCTAATAGTGGGGGAAAAAACAAGCGCAGGCCAACAACTGAACTGTCTTCATAGTGATGACTTGGCAAAGATTTGGACTTGGGGGGGGGGGGGGGGGGGGGGGAGTTTGAAGATGGAGAAACTGGGAACATGAATTAAGAAAATATGTAATTCATGTTCCCAGTTTCTCCATCTTCAAACTCCCCCCCCCCCCCCCCCCCCCCCCCCCCCCCCCCCCCCCCCAAGTCCAAATCTTTGCCAAGTCATTACTATGAAGACAGTTCAGTTGTTGGCCTGCGCTTGAAACTGGGAACATGAATTAAGAAAATATGTAACATATTTTCTTAATTCATGTTCCCAGTTTCTCCATCTTCAAACTCCCCCCCCCCCCCCCCCACCCGTCCAAATCTTTGCCAAGTCATTACTATGAAGACAGTTCAGTTGTTGGCCTGCGCTTGTTTTTTTCCCCCACTATTAGATTGTTCGTCTATGTATTTGTCTGACTTTATTCAAGGTTAAAAGGCTGTGCCAGTCTCGAATAAAAGTTACTCTGAGTTAGGTTTTCTTATGGGAGCAAAAAATACCCCACTTGTTTACTGTTTATCGTTTACTGTTCCCTGCCTCATTTCATTTCTGATTTGTGTTAGCATTCAAAGATACCTAGCAATTAAAACAATGGTCTCCACAAAAGACTATGACTGCAAAAATGAAGTTAAAAAAGAAAGGTCATGCATAGTCACAAAATTACCAAAGAAACAAAACAATGAAATAAGTGGCAGTCCATCAAGGAGAAATGCTAAAAAGGCACCAGCGTTTATGTCGGCATCACACCTTCAGCAATGTTATAGTAGGTTTCAGTGATATCTAAAAGTTTTGTCAACCTAAGATCTGCTGGCATTTTAATAAGCATGTAGTTTCTTTACTAGTTTAGCAGTTCCTCCTAAATTTGTATACAGACAAAAACTTTGACAAGCATTAAAGTATAGGGGGGTTGGTTTAGTAACCAAGTGCTTCAGCACTATGCATGCAGATTTGTGTTGTAGAATGCAGGGTTTTTTGTGTTTTTTTCCCCCCATTTTCTTTAAGGACAAGCTTTTGAAATAGTGTTGCACACAGCCATTTCTTTTTACCCCAACTACATATGGGTGTAAGATCATGTTTTCAATTTCTTCACAATATACTCGCAGATTTGTACTGAAGAAGGAAAATGTCACCATGAACATATGTGGATGTTGGGAGAAGTATTCAATTTCTTCAACAATATTCTTGTAGGTATATGTTGTAGTAGGAAGTTCTTGTCATTTTAAACAAGTGGGTGTTCGGATAAGTGTTCAAGTCAATTCATTGTGTAATGTGCTTGTAGATTTGTGTTGAAGGAGGAAACTTTTTGCCACTACATAGCAGTATTTGTGTTTCTTTGTGGATAGATTTCAGCTTCGAAGCAGAGCTTTGTCACCCTATCCTGATCGAACTTTTGTTCTTTAATTCACTCATCAGTTTGCTTAAAGGTACAGTGCAAATTGTACTGCCATGAAGGGGAATTATGAAATCATTAAGAAAACAAAATGAACAAACAAACAACAAAAAACCCACTACCTTTCATGGCAACTGGAGTAAGTGACATAGAGGGATTTGGACATGACAAAATAACTGCTTTGGTACATGATTTTTTTCTCTTTTTTTTTAAAGCACATCCTGGCCGACTGTACACATTCATGTGTGTGCAATGTTATGCCATCTGCTATTTTCAGCCACTTTTACTTGTTACTTACAGATTGACTTATTTTTTTATTTAATTTGTTAACTAACTCATATGAAGCGACCAATAAAGAATAAATAAAAAAGAGATCTTCAGTGCAACATGAACATTAAAACACAAAACAAAATTCAAACACACACACAGACACACACTGAAACTTGCTTAAAACCTGTTTTTACTTTGTAACTGTATGCTTGTTTTTTCTCTCGCTTCTTTGAGTTCTGTCATTGTTCAATTAAATCAGTAAAGGACACAGTGCATACGGCTTTGATGCAGGGACCGATGGTGTATAAAGAAGAAAAATAACTAATAAGTAAGAATAAAAAGAGAGAGGGAGAAAGAGTGAATGAGAGAGAGAGAGAGAGAGAGAGAGAGAGAGAGAGAGAGAGAGAGAGTGTGTGTGTGTGTGTGTGTGTGTGTAAGAGAAAGAGAGAGAAACATATACATACACAAGCACACACAGAGTCACACAGAGTGAATGAGGAGAGAGAGAGAGAGAGAGAGAGAGAGAGAGAGCGAGAGCGAGAGCGAGAGAGAGACAGACAGACAGACAGATGAGACAGAGAGAGAGTTCCAGCACAAAGAGGTTTTTTTTTTTCTTTTTTAATGTAGATGTCTCATGTTCAAATTAGTACAAAATATATTAAAAAAAAAAAAAAAGATTCTTTCATTCCTACACACAGGCATACACCAAAACACAGTTCATTTGGTTTCATACTTTCATACATTTTCAGATTTCCACTTTCCACAATGACTTACAATGGCATAAAAGAGAAAACAAAAAGAAGAGGAATCCAGAGGACCACAAAGGCTTTGAAAAAGACACTGAGACATAAAGATACAGCACTGACAGAAAAAACAGCCCTTGAGAGAGAGAGAGAGAGAGAGAGAGAGGAGAGAGTGAGAGAAGAGCAGGAGACAGAGAGAAGCAGAGAGGAAAGAGGCAGTGGAGAGGAGATGAAGCAGAAAGGGTCCCAAAGTGGTTGGGTTGATGAAGCATAACCAGATGCTCAACAAGACATACATTTTCTGGGTCTGACAACCCTGAAGCTTTCACTGCAGATCGTCAAGCAGACATGAGACAGATGTCTGGATCCTGAAGGATCACCTGAAGCTTTCACTGCAGATCGTCAAGCACACATGATGACAGATGTCTGCATCCTGAAGGATCACCCTGAAGCTTTCACTGCAGATCGTCAAGCACACATGATGACAGATGTCTCCATCCTGAGGGATCACCCTGAAGCTTTCACTGCAGATCGTTAAGCAGACACGATGACAGATGTCTGGATCCTAGGGATCCATCAATGACTGCAACAAATCACACCTTGACCATGTCAGACTTTCACTCCCTCCTCACAGCGATCAGAATAGAGGATGTGAGGAAGGTGCAATCAGCTAGCACCCCCCCCCCCCCCCTTACAACCTCCCCCCTCTACCTACTCACAACTTCCTTCCTGGGAACAAGCTGCTCAAGATCGCTCAATCTGGCGCACCATGACCAGAGTGAAAGACTTTGAGACAAGGCGAGTGGAGGCACAAGAGCAAAAATGTCAAATTCGCAAAAACAGAGCAAGCACGATCTCTCAGCCTGGCTCCCCTTCAAATCTGCCCTGTCCACACTGCCACAGACTATTCAATGTGTGGATGTATGGGTGAGCTTGGAACCTTTTGGGGAGGGGGGGATGCTTCTTTGTTTGTTCTGTGTGCTCTGTGCTGTCATGTCTGCTAGGTGACTAGGTGTCGAAAGCAGCATTCATTTGAAGTTGAAGTAAGAGTTGCCCTACTTGTTTCTTATTTACATTGCTGAGCAGCCGACTGTTGAGCCAGTTGTCCCTCACTGTTCAGCTTGTCCACGGCTCCACTGGTCAGCAGTATGTGGACAGTGCACATGTGCCTTGCATCACTGGCTATGTTCAGGGCTGGAATGAGACAAACATAGGAAAGGTGGATATGAGCTTCAGGGCATAACGATCCAGTGCATTCATGCACAGGCGTACATATATCTGAAAACAATCTGAGATAGTTTCATTTTGTTTCATCACTACATCAAACTGATGGCACAGGGTTTCACCAACATAAGGAAACAATTCCTGTCCTGCCAAAAAAAATATATATGTATATACATGACATAATCATCAACAAATTATATTCAATTAAATTCATAACAAGATAATGAATCTATCAACTTTCTTCAGGCAGATAAAACTAGGCCTTGTTGAGAGCACAAGACATCACCTCAAATACTTTTTTTTTTTTTTTTGCTGTCCCAACCTCTGTGCTACCTCAGAGGCAGTGCACCCACGCCGCTCATTCCGACACCCCTTCCACAGCCACAGCCCGGTCGGCCCCGCCACAGCCCCAGCACCGGCAATCCACAGGGAGCAGTCAATGTAAAGTCGTCAAGAGGCAACCCACTGGAGGAGACACTGCACTGCCGCCGAGTCACTTCAGTGGTGTTCAGTGGCGCCTGTTCTGATCTAACATACGCAGGACACCACCTACTAAGCCCCCTACTGACGACAATAATTGCTTAGTTGCAGCCCGCTTGAGTGAGCTTTCCCTCCGGAGGGTGCCACCATGTCCGTCCAACGACAGCCCCCATGGACTCGCCGATACCGGTGAACCCAATGGAACCAAACCAAGGCCACAGGCGTGGAGAGGACATCGAAACTGAGGTCACCATGAGAGCAGGGCATGAAGGGCCACAGAATGTTGAGACATTTTAAAAAATTTTTTTATGCTGATCGATGAGAATGAGGATGATTAAGATGATGCTACGGATTTCCATTTCGGTCTGAGACTACATGACAGGGCTGTACTCCACACTTCCTTTCATAATATATCCCGGCGTCAACCAGGCCCGAGAGATACAGGCACCTGCAGTGTTGGTCAGGAAATTTGAGCAACACTCTCAGAAACGCATCCATTCAGTGGATGAAACTCGACTGTGTGGTCCCAGTCTTCCCAACTGAGTCTGCAGCAAACTCAACTCTGGGTAGGCGCCGGTCGGGGCAGAAAAACCCAAATGACTCTGATGGGATTTGAACTCACAACCTCCCAGCCGGGAGTTCGCGACGCTAACCACTTCACCACGGCGGCTTCACCTCGAATACTTCACCCAGTCTTCGCTTCACCCAGTCTTCACTTCACTTCACCCTGTCTTCACTTCACCATTCTTCACTTCACCCAGTCTTCACTTCACCAGTTTCATTCACCCAGTCTTCACTTCACTTCACCCAGTCTTCACTTCACCCAGTCTTCACTTCACTTCACCCTGTCTTCACTTCACCCAGTCTTCACTTCACCCAGTCTTCACTTCACTTCACCCTGTCTTCACTTCACCCTGTCTTCACTTCACCATTTTTCACTTCACCCAGTCTTCACTTCCAGTCTTCACTTCACCAGTCTTCACTTCACTTCACCCAGTCTTCACTTCACCCAGTCTTCACTTCACTTCACCAGTCTTCACTTCACCAGTCTTCACTTCACTTCACCAGTCTTTTACTTTACTTACCAGTCTTCACTTCACCCTGTCTTCACTTCCCTTCACCCAGTCTTTACTTCACCCAGTCTTTACTTCACCCAGTCTTCACTTCACCCAGTCTACACTTCACCCAGTCTTTCTTCACCATTCACCACCAGTCACATTCACCATCTTCACTTACCCAGTCTTCACTTCACCCAGTCTTTACTCCACCCAGTCTTCACTTCACTTCACCCAGTCTTCACTTCACCCAGTCTTTACTTCACCCTGTCTTCACTTCACCCAGTCTTCACTTCACTTCACCCAGTCTTCACTTCACTTCACCCAGTCTTCACTTCACCCAGTCTTCACTTCACCCAGTCTCTCCTGTCATCTAGTGCTTTTGCTGTCATTTCTTTGTTCTGCCACTGACAATGACTTGGTTCTTGTTAACCGTCTTGGTGAGCACAAAGCATCCCATCTCTGAGAATGGTGCTCCCCAAGCAGTCAGCATCACAGCCTGACAGATCATATCCCTGTGGTGAACGAAACACATCTCACATCAAAAGACCTACACCAAGGAACATTTTTCCTAAGCTGACCTTGATAGTGATCACAACCTTATCACGATGAACTTCACACTACAGCTGACCCTGACAGTGACCACAACCTTATCACGATGAACTTCACACTACAGCTGACCTTGACAGTGACCACAACCTTATCACGATGAACTTCACACTACAGCTGACCTTGACAGTGACACAAACCTTATCACGATGAACTTCACACTACAGCGACCTTGACAGTGACCACAACCTTATCACGATGAACTTCACACTACAGCTGACCTTGACAGTGACCACAACCTTATCACGATGAACTTCACACTACAGCTGACCTTGACAGTGACCACAACCTTATCACGATGAACTTCACACTACAGCTGACCCTGACAGTGACCACAACCTTATCACGATGAACTTCACACTACAGCTGACCTTGACAGTGACCACAACCTTATCACGAATGAACTTCACACTACAGCTGACCTTGACAGTGACCACAACCTTATCACGATGAACTTCACACTACAGCTGACCTTGACAGTGACCACAACCTTATCACGATGAACTTCACACTACAGCGACCTGACAGTGACACAACTTATCACGATGAATTCACAACAGCTGACCTTACAGTGCCACAACCTTATCACATGAACTTCACACTAAGCTGACCTTGACAGTGACCAAAACCTTTCACGATGGACTTCACATACAGGACTTGACAGTGACCACAATCTTATCACAATGAACTTCACACTACAGCTGACCTTGACAGTGACCACAACCTTATCACGATGAACTTCACACTACAGCTGACCTTGACAGTGACCACAACCTTATCACGATGAACTTCACACTACAGCTGCAGACCTACATGAAAATGAAGAACAGCTGCCTTAACCTCTATCTCCACAAACTGAAAGATCCTGACATCGCAAAACAATTCCAAGTGGCCACAGAAGGACAAACTGCCCTGCTACTGCTGCCACAAGACCTTGGAGCCCTCGCAATGTCAACCCAGTGATACCTGAAACAGCCACAGGAGTCCAAGGAATAAGCAAATGAACATCGGCCCCAGGGATCACCAGCTGTACTCTAGATACACTTTGGCACGAGGAGGAGCATGAAACTGGTCCAGAGAACTGCCAAGAGACTGAGGGGGGAGAAACAGCAGTATAAACAAGAGTATGGATCAAGACATAAAGAATGTAAAGAAAAGCTGGATCACATATACGTGTAAGCAAACTGACAAAAACATAACAGAACAATAGCACAAAAAGGTTTTAAGATGATCAAAGCCTTGACCAGACAGAAGCAGAGTCAGAACCATTCAGAACAAAGGTGGTGACTGTCTCACACAGGGAGGAGACATCAGAAACGTGTGGACTGAGCATTACTCTGAACTCTGCAACAAACAGAGCAAAGAATGTCCAAGAGTGTAGAGCATGACTTTCCACTACTCTGTGAAGAATTTGCTGCTGCAGTGAAATCCTTGTGGAAAAGCTGCAGGCATCCACAGCATCCCTGCAGAGCTCTTGAAAATGACAGAGAGGCAGTGACTGATATCCTAACTGCCATTTACAAAAAAATCTGAATGCACTGGTAAGTGGCATTGCCACTGCCATTCACCAAATCTATCCTTAAGTGGCACAAAGCCAGGAATCACACCAATATCAGCCTTGGGTAGCCACCAAAATGCCTACCCAAACAAATAATTTGGAACAGACAACAATTGCAAACAGACACCATTATTGCTGAAGTATAAGCTAGATTAAAAAAAAAAAAAAAAGTCCAGCAGTATCATTTAGCAGATCTTTCATCTGTATACTGGATGTGAAAACTATCTCCAATCCCAGGAGTTCTATGCATCTTCACAGACATTGGGTCAAAGCTCATCAACACCATCCAGAGTATACTGTATGTGAAAACTATCTCCAATACCAGGAGTTCTATGCATCTTCACTGACACTGGGCCAAAGCTCATCAACACCATCCAGAGTATACTGTATGTGAAAACTGTCTCCAATACCAGTTCTATGCATCTTCATTGACACTGGGCCAAAGCTCATCAACACCATCCAGAGTATACTGTATGTGAAAACTATCTCCAATACCAGTTCTATGCATCTTCATTGACACTGGGCCAAAGCTCATCAACACCATCCAGAGCATACTGTATGTGAAAACTATCTCCAATACCAGTTCTATGCATCTTCATTGACACTGGGCCAAAACCCATCAACACCATCCAGAGTATACTGTATGTGAAAACTATCTCCAATACCAGGAGTTCTATGCATCTTCATTGACATTGGGCCAAAACTCATCAACACCATTCAGAGTATACTGTATGTGAAAACTATCTCCAATACCAGTTCTATGCATCTTCATAGACATAGGGCCAAAACTCATCAACACCATCCAGCAGCTGGACCCCACATGAAATGTCCACTCTGGAGTACAGCTGCTGGATGGTGTTAGTAGCTTTTGCCCAATGTTTTCTTTCTTTCTGCGTACAAAGGCTGATACTCCTGCGGACATTCCCTATATAGACAGGTAGTGGAGTTTTGAGTGTATGACTGTTTTCTATCTCACCATTAAGGCAGCCATACTCCATCTTCAGGGAAGGTGCATGTTATGTGTAACGTGTCATCCATACCAATGGCCAAACTGGCCTTCTCTTCCAAAAGTTGGTGATGGGATTTTACATGTGTGCAAGATGTTATGCGTGCGTTCACACATGGAACCTCGGTTTATAGTCTCATTCGAAGGACTGTATAGGGAATGGAGTCAGAACCAATGTTAACTCCGAGGGAAAAATCCCCCTGTACCGAAACGGTCCGGCAGAGATGCGAACTCGCAACCCCAGGATCACCAGAGTCTGGCGCACTACCAACTGAGCTATTCCGGCCCCCACCCAACATTGAATTGCTTCATTGTGCCACTCCGGAGTACAACTGCTGGATAGTGTTAGTAGCTTTTGCCCAATGCTGAATCGCTTAACTGTGGCCTATAACCCCTTCTGGGAGACAGCTGCTGGATGGTGTTAGTAGCTTTTGCCCCATGTTGAATTGCTTCATTGTGGCCATTAACCCATTTTGGGAGACAGCTACTGGATGGTGTTAGTAGCTTTTGCCCAATGTTGAATCACTTCATTGTGGCCCATAACCCCTTCTGGGAGACTGTCGACTCAAAGTCTATGAAGACGCATGGAACTGGCTTTGTTCATTGTTGTTGCACTTGCGGCCCTTTATCCTGTTTTGGTTTTAGAAAGTCTTCTACACATTTTTTGTGGTAAAAAATTTATAAGATGCCAGTTTTCTTTCTTTTTCATCTGATTGTTGTGATCTGGTTACAAGCCCACTAATAAGACTGTACACACACAGTCCAGTATGGACACTGGCTGTCCACTTTACAATGTCTATGATCTGGTTACAAGCCCACTAATAAGACTGTACACATACAGTCCAGTATGGACACTGGCTGTCCACTTTACAATGTCTATGATCTGGTTACAAGCCCACTAATAAGACTGTACACACACAGTCCAGTATGGACACTGGCTGTCCACTTTACAATGTCTATGATCTGGTTACAAGCCCACTAATAAGACTGTACACATACAGTCCAGTATGGACACTGGCTGTCCACTTTACAATGTCTATGATCTGGTTACAAGCCCACCAATAAGACTGTATACACACAGTCCAGTATGGACACTGGCTGTCCACTTTACAATGTCTATGATCTGGTTACAAGTCCACTAATAAGACTGTACACACACAGTCCAGTATGGACACTGGCTGTCCACTTTATAATGTCTACTTGCCCATGCAGCGTGTGGATTTTTATGTTGATTTTACTTAAGCAACATGACCACCATCCCCAGCACAGAACAGCTCAGCTTTAGCAACTCTATCCTCAGTTTTGAAAATAAAATCAGCATTTCCTCTCAACACGCACACACACACACACACACACACACACTTTGAATGCATTATACCGTACAAAAAAAAAAGCCATTTGGCCAAATACACAGCAGAATGAAGCATCCACTATTGGCAGTGTATACATGCTAACCCATGCCCAAAAAATCACCAAAAAAAGTACTACATTACAGATAGTGATAAAAAAAACAAAAAAAACATGCAAAAACATTCAATGAAGACATTTAGACAGGAAAACAGCCCACAAAGAAAGAAAAACGACGAAATCACACAAACTCATATACACACTCATTCATTCATATTGTTCATAGCCTTGTCGCCCACGAAGGACCATATCTGGGCTGTCACCTGGCAAAGCGAATTCCTAACATCGTTGCCCGGAAACACAACAGCCGTAAGTCTGAAAATCAAATTTTATAGGAGACGAAAAAAAACACCTGATTATTTATCCCCACAGGATATACTGCAAGCTGAGTTACAGTACTAGTATTCTGATCACAACATGTCCATTTTTAGGATAATGTGATTGTCACTTGGCTACATTATGCCCCTTGGCCCGCTCTTAGAGTATACCAAAAATCTCAAAAATGCAAAAAGTTGAGTTACGGCAGTTGTATTTCCAGGCAGCGATATAGTTGTATTAAAGAAAAAAGAAGAAGGAAAAAACAAGAAACACACTCAAACACACACACACAAATATTAAACATAGACACACCTGTTCTGCCTTTGCTGTCAGTGCGATTCACATCAGCCCCTTTCTGTATTAACAATCTTATTACAGTGTTTTGGCGTTCCTGAAACACACACACACACACACACACACACACACACACACACACACACACACACACACACAACAGAGTCCTGCTGTAATATAACAACAACAAAAAACAACTCCGCTGGAAAAGCAATCAAAATGATGCCAACCACAGTACCACAGCCAACAGACAAAATCAGAAGCTGACAGGAAAAAGTCAAGTCATTCTTTCACTGAGCTAGTCACAGTTCTGAATTCTGACTTTGTGGTTCATTTTCATGTAAGTCATACGTAAAAATATTCATCATTTTTCAAGTTGTTCTGCAGAATAGTTCCCTCACTTTACCACATACAATTAATGCCATCACTTGTACGCCTGCGCGTTCTTGTCAAAGTCCGCAATGTTGCCCTCATACCAGAATTTGTTGTTTGGTTGGTTTTGCTTTGAAGAAGTGGAACAGGGAGGAACTCCTTAATACACACAACTGATTCCACCAAAGTGATCCTTTTTTCCATGCTTAAAGGAAAAAAATGACTTACTTATTTGTTAACGGAAGAAACAATCTGATATAATTCTGATGGTAGAATATATCAAGCAAATCCTAAATACACAATGGAAAAAAATACAAGTTCAGATGTTTAATGTTGAATAATAAATTCAAGCAGACCTTCCCATACAAATACGCTTGGTCTACAATCATCAACTTAATATTACTGGTATTATCATACTATATTCTTTAAAAAGAATACACACAACTGGTACACATGTAAGCATACACAGACTTACAGAATACTTACTTTTTAATGAAGCTGTGCAGTTTCATTAAAATGCATGTTTTATCCGGTTAACAAACATGCCCTTTGTAAGACGTGCTGCTCCTTCTAAAATTGTGACCGACATCAGAAGAAAATGACATTTTTCTTAATATTAAAGTTAAATCTTTACTAGTGTAACTCTGGATAACTGCCTAGGTCTTTTTGCTAATTAGTAAAACATGATTATGCACCTTGTATAACTTAACATTCCATTGTCTGACCTTGCTAATACAGTCTCCAAGATTCTGATAACATATCTGTATTTACAGTATAGACAATCATTCTTTCTGTGGCAGTAAACACACAGACTTTTACTGTGGAAATCTGTCATAAACAAAAGAGTATTCACTGAAAAGGGAGCAGCTGGCTTCTATGAGCCACAGCACAGAACACTTGTAGGAGCCACAGCACACAACACTTGTATGAGCCACAGCACACAACACTTGTATGAGCCACAGCACACAACACTTGTATGAGCCACAGCACAGAATACTTCTATGAGCCACAGCACAGAACATATCTATGAGCCACAGCACAGAACACATCTATGAGCCACAGCACACAACACTTGTATGAGCCACAGCACACAACATATCTATGAGCCACAGCACAGAACATATCTATGAGCCACAGCACAGAACACATCTATGAGCCACAGCACATAACACATCTATGAGCCACAGCACAGAACACTTCTATGAGCCACAGCACACAACACATCTATGAGCCACAGCACAGAACACTTGTATGAGCCACAGCACACAACACTTCTATGAGCCACAGCACAGAACACTTGTATGAGCCACAGCACAGAACACATCTATGAGCCACAGCACAGAACAAATCTATGAGCCACAGCACAGAACACTTCCATGAGCCACAGCACAGAACACTTGTATGAGCCACAGCACAGAACACTTCTATGAGCCACAGCACAGAACACTTCTATGAGCCACAGCACACAACACATCTATGAGCCACAGCACAGAACACATCTATGAGCCACAGCACAGAACACTTGTATGAGCCACAGCACAGAACACTTGTATGAGCCACAGCACAGAACATATCTATGAGCCACAGCACAGAACACATCTATGAGCCACAGCACATAACACATCTATGAGCCACAGCACAGAACACTTCTATGAGCCACAGCACACAACACATCTATGAGCCACAGCACAGAACACTTGTATGAGCCACAGCACACAACACTTCTATGAGCCACAGCACAGAACACTTGTATGAGCCACAGCACAGAACACTTGTATGAGCCACAGCACAGAACACTTCTATGAGCCACAGCACACAACACATCTATGAGCCACAGCACAGAACACTTGTATGAGCCACAGCACAGAACACATCTATGAGCCACAGCACAGAACAAATCTATGAGCCACAGCACAGAACACTTCCATGAGCCACAGCACAGAACACTTGTATGAGCCACAGCACACAACACTTGTATGAGCCACAGCACAGAACATATCTATGAGCAACAGCACAGAACACATCTATGAGCCACAGCACAGAACAAATCTATGAGCCACAGCACAGAACACTTCCATGAGCCACAGCACACAACACTTGTATGAGCCACAGCACAGAACAAATCTATGAGCCACAGCACAGAACATATCTATGAGCCACAGCACAGAACACATCTATGAGCCACAGCACAGAACAAATCTATGAGCCACAGCACAGAACACTTGTATGAGCCACAGCACAGAACACTTGTATGAGCACAGCACAGAACACTTGTATGAGCCACAGCACAGAACACTTCTATGAGCCACAGCACACAACACATCTATGAGCCACAGCACAGAACACTTCTATGAGCCACAGCACAGAACACATCTATGAGCCACAGCACACAACACATCTATGAGCCACAGCACATAACACATCTATGAGCCACAGCACACAACACATCTATGAGCCACAGCACAGAACACTTGTATGAGCCACAGCACACAACACATCTATGAGCCACAGCACACAACACATCTATGAGCCACAGCACAGAACACATCTATGAGCCACAGCACACAACACATCTATGAGCCACAGCACAGAACACGGAAATTTCACAATGCACTAGAACCACACACACTGCCGCCTGTGGCCGACATTTATCACAGGCTGACCTTGGCAGCCAGGTGTAGAGGGGTGATGCCAGACTCGGGCGTTGTGGCATCGACAGGAACCTTGCAGGTGGACACCAGGAAGTCCACGGCGGTCAGCTGCCCCGCCTGTGCTGCGTGATGCAGAGCCTGACGACCCAGGCTGTCCTGTCTGTTGACCTCTGCCTGCAGTCAGGTCAAGGGTCAATGGGAACAAGTGACCGAGTGTGAATGTGTGAGTATATGTGAGAGAGAGAGAGAGAGAGAGAGAGAGAGAGGAGAGAGGAGAGACAGACAGAAGAGAGACAGACAGAGAGAGAGACAGAGACAGAGACAGAAAGAGACAGAGAGAAAGAGAGAGAATGAGAATGTGTGTGCGTGCGTGTGTGTGTGTGTGTGTGTGTGTGTGTGTGTGTGTGTGTGTGTGTGAGAGAGAGAGAGAGAGAGAGAGAGAGAGAGAGAGAGAGAGAACGAACGAACGAACGAACAAAAACGAACAAAATTTTATTTTACCAGGGTAATGAGTTAAGCAATACATGCTTTTTTCCAACCAGCCCTGGGGCAAAAAGAAAGAAAAACAATGTAAAGATCAAAATAATGCATTTAAAGATCAAATTATTGCAAATACATATATAAAAAGAACAAAGAATAACAAAATCTTGTACAGTTCAAAACAAATCAGCTATTGTCCAACGCAAATAGAAAAAAAACGTGTGAACATAGCGAACAAGGGGAAGGAAACAGGGAAGGAAAAGGCCAAGGGGTAGGTTTGGGGTAAATGGGGGGGGGAGAGAGAGAGAGAGAGAGAGAGAGAGAGAGAGAGAGAGAGAGAAGGAAGGAAAAGGCCAAGGGGTAGGTTTGGGGTAATTGAAACGAACGAACGAACGAACGAACAAACAGACGAATGTTTTGTTGAGGGTAAGATGGATAAGCAATAATAATGGCTTTTTTTACACCATGCCTTCACAACAACAACAACAACAAAAATTTGCGAATATATTTACGCACACACACCACACACACACATAAATATATTTACACATACATATGTACATATACATATAGTTAATACACATATACATATGCATAAACATACATACATATAAATATGTACAAAGCATACTTGTACACAATGTATGTATGCAGGTGAGAGCATGAATGTTGATGCGCAGGCCCCCGGCCCATATTATAGGGCAGATACCTATACAACACTTCCACTTACACATATATTTAAAAAGTCATGAGGAGAAAGGGCACATACCTTAGAAACATTCTTTAACCTTATGAGTAAGAGACAGACAATAGAAGGTAGACAGGCAACAGCTAGACAAGACAGACAGATATAGAAGGAGAGAGAGAGAGAGAGAGAGAAGAGAGAGAGAGAGAGAGAGAGAGAGAGACTGACAGGCAGACAATACAGACAGACAGATGGACAAATAGGCAGAGAATACAAGCCGGCAGCAGAATAAAGACAAAGAGATGAGTAAAAAACATTTGAGGAAATTGGATAGAAGATTAAGATCCAAAAATACCACAGAAGGTTAACTATAGCTTAGCATTAGATATTAAATGATAATGTGTTTTAAACGTAGATAAGCTATTTTTATTTCTTATGTCACAAGGAATTGCATTCCAAAGTTTACCACCCGAATATGCTAAGGAAGACATGAATAGATCAATTCTGGGCCGGGGAATAGATATCAAATGTTTATTACAAAAGGTGTTTTCAAGGAATTTGGTACGTAGATAAGAAGGTGCAAGATTGTTCATTATTTTGTACATAAACACACCCTTATTGAAACAACATTTCTGACTGAATGGGAGAATCTCAAGTTCTTTATAGTCTGCAACTTGAAGAGATGATTTAAGGAGTATGATTTTTAGTGAACGTCTATACAAACGCTCCAGTGGTTTCAAACAATTGTGACTGGCCATGTCCCAGCAGTTGAAGCATAGTCAATATCAGATTGTATATAGGCATGGAAAAATAACTTCCGAGAATGGTTTGGGCAAGGAAATGCTTAATCTGTTTAATTGAAATATCTTACTTGAGATCTTCCGAGATAAAGCAGAAACGTGATTAGACCAAGATAGATTGTTATCGATAGTGAGACCAAGTAACTTATGTGAATCAATTTCTTCTATAATCTGATCGTAGAGATACAATGGAGGTGATCTAGTTTTCATGTTTTGTCATTTTTGCCTAGTTGATATCAACATAAATTTGGATTTCATAGGATGGAGGGCCAAGTGATTTAGTTTGGACCACTCAGTAAGATTATTTATATCTTTTTGAAGAGCACTGCATACCGAGTGTACATTTTTACCTTTACTGTGGAGTGTCGTGTCGTCAGCAAATAGTTCACATGAAGAGGAAATAGCTAGAGGAAGATCATTTATATAAACCGAAAAAAGGATTGGACCTAAAATTGATCCTTGGGGGACACCATAATTTTCTGGTAGGAAAGTGGATTTTACAGAGGCTTTAAAAACTGACTGTTTCCTGTTGGTCAAAAAAGAGGATAGTAGATCAAGAGATTTTCTGGATAGACCGTAAAGTACAAGGTTTTTTACAAGAAGATTATGGTCAATAATGTCAAAGGCTTTTGCAAAGTCAACAAAAAGTACACCTGTAAATAGATTACAATTAATGTTTGAAAGCCATTGTTCAACTAAGTTAGTTAGTGCTGTATGACAGGAATGGTTTTTCCTAAAACCACTTTGGTTAGGATGAAATAAATCATGTTTAGTAAAGTGTAACTGGAGATTGCATTTAAGATGTTTTTCTAGAGGTTTAGACACAGTAGATAGAATCGATATTGGTCGATAATCTGAAAAATCAGTTGGGTCACCGGATTTATAAACTGGTAGTACTTTGGCTACCTTAAAAGCTTGTGGCTGTCAAGTGGGAGTACACCTGACAGGAGGGGTTCTCATACAGGTAATGTGCAGTGTCAGAAACGGAGCGATCACTCAATCCCTCACACCACCAGACCACAAGAGGAAGAAGTTTCGACAATACTTTTATTCACATTACAATCATTCACTCGCACTAGCACTCCAGATGGGGTATGGATCCCAACAAAGAAGAGAAAAGATAGTCGAGAGAGGAAAAACAAAAAAAAAAGGGCATAGAAGAGAAAGGCACTATTCAGAACTAGCTGACCTAGGGGACAAAGTAAACTGAATAGACCACAAAAAAAACTCCCAAATATCCCGGGATCCTGCTACTGTCCCAACCTAACCCGCTAACCCGCTACAAGGACATTCAGCAGAATGACAGAAGAAAGACAGTTATAGAAACAATGCTACATCCAACAGGACCTACACAGCTAGGGTTAAACAAATAAAAAAAAAACAAAAAAACAAAACAAAACGAATCAGTGACAGGCTTTAAACCCACGCACACGCACACCAGACCCACGTCCACACTACACAAGATGGAAAACTCAACTCGAGTCCATGAGCCGAGGAGGTTCGCAGAGGGAGGTGGATCCTGTAGAGGGGTGACGTTCGTAGTGGGCTGGTCTTCCAGTCCGAGGTAAAGCAGGTGTCCCAGTGAAGGAGACAAGGTTCACCACCACCAGTCCGCACCACAGTCCGCAGGTCTGAGTAACGACTGGTGCCTAGGCGAAGGATGACTGCAGGGTCCGTAGATGCTGGTCGCCCAGCCAGCCCAAGACCGGAGCTGCAGCTGAAGAAAAAGGGCGAAAAATCCCGCCCTACAGCGGAGATCAGTCTCTAGACAAGAAGTTACCACCCTATAGTCCTTGTTGTAGTCAGTGTGTGGCCACATAGTGGGTCCGGCAGTGCGTCACAGTATGAAGGGTCACAATACCGTAGATAATGTCAACAATGTCTTTGTCACTGCAAAAGGGCAAATGAACTAGAATAACTTCTTTCCCCTTTCTCTCCTTTGCTTTTACTTGACCTGTACTAAGGATAATTTCCTTAGCCAACAAAAGCTCCAATGAAAAAACACAATTAGAATTCATCCACACATCTGTCACACAAACATATAAGACAAGGACACAACGAGAACGGAACCACATGTGGGGCGATACGGCAGGAATTCCACACTCCGCGGTCTAAATGTTTAGCCGTTCACACGCTCATGCATTCCACGATCCGTCTCGTGTTTGTGAAGCAACAAGGAAAAATGAAACTAACATTTCTGATATCCTTCCGGCCAAAATCACATATTGAGCGAAAGACAATATTTATCACATAATTCCAGTATGACACCTTTGGAAAAGAGGGGAGATAAGCATTGACTCAACCTGTGTAGTTGCAAAGCGAGAGGACTGCAGGCGGAAATCTAAACAAATCTTAAATAAATGTTAGCGAACCGCCCAGAGAACGTGGACAAACGAGTCACAAGACGAAACACAACTAGTTTCGACCTCTTAGGTCTTCATCAGGTGAGACATTAACGAATAAAACAATGCACTTAGCTTTGATCGCTTCAGATCACTTCGTAGGGTTCAGCGCAAGGAAGAAGGCGTTGAATGAGAACGAGGCTGTTGGAAGGGAAATAGTGAGCGAGTCAAAGTTGTAATGAAGATAATAATATTACTGATAGGAATACTAATAATGGTCAAAATACTGAGAAAAAAAAAAAAAAAAAAAAAAAAAAAAAAAAAAAAAAAAAGAAAAAGGGACAAGATTACTACCAATCTGTGTCAATAAGTATGGGTATGGGAGAAAGGAGAGTGGGTTAGAGGATTCTTAAACAGCAGGGTTGCCGTGGCAACAGTCCCAGAGGCGAAGGCGATGGTGATGTCAATGCCAGTGGTAGTATCAATACTAGCAATAGTATTACTGAATGATACTGCTAACAACGATAGTGAAGGTTAAGGTAATGAAAGCATGATACAGAAATATATTTAGAAAATACATTTTTATAATAATCAAATAAATAAATAAATGAAACATTAAAAATAATAATAAATTTAAAAAATCAGTAAATAATAATAATAATAATTTAAAAAAAAAAAAAAAAAAAATAATAATAATAATAAATGCATAAATAAGATAGCTATAAGTTGTGTGAGGTGAATAGTGGGAGATAAGGTAGTATGTGTGTGTGTGGTGGGAGGATATTATGGGCTGAGATTGAAGTGGTGGGTTGGTACATGTTACTTTAAGGTGTAGATGCTATGAGGGTGGAGGGAAGAAGGGGATGGGTTTACGTACTAACTGGGGGAGGGGGGGGGGGCAACATATTTAAACCTCCCAAAGAGACAGACAGACCCACTGCCTGCCTTCTCTTCCATCCTCACAATCTGCCCATCTGCAGGATCCTGAAGTCTAACTGGCACATAGTAGAAAATCATAAACCTGCCTTTGAGACCACACCAATGATCACTTTCAAACGTGACAAAAACCTCAACGACCTACTGGTGCGCTCTAAGCTGAACAAAATCTCAACACCTAAGCCACCAGGTACTTTCCCCTGCTCAAAACCCAACTGCAAAATCTGCTCTCTCACCAAACCAGACACCATCCTACATGGCCCCACAGGCTCTTTCACTATTAAACGCACTTTCTCCTGCCAGAGCCACAACATTGTGTATGCCATCCACTGTCAGCTGTGCGGTAAGATCTATGTAGGTGAGACATCTCGCACACTTGAGACGCGCATCTCTGAACCCCTGGCCGACATCCGCCACCATCGGCCCAAACCAGTCGCTCTACACTTCAACCATGCCCAACACAACATCAACCATGTCAAAGTCTTGGCACTTTGGCAATCTAAGAGTGACAGCTTGGAACGCCTTATGCAGGAATCTCATCTCATTGCCAAACTGGGCACCGTCCACCCTCATGGCATCAACGTCCAAAAGTAGTATGTACCATTCCATCTCTGCAGCTCCAGCCTGAAATATCCCCCACCTACACACACCCATACCACCCTACCTCCCTCTGTTTACCTCAGACATAGGTTGCAGCTATCATCATCTTCCCTTTTCCTACACTCTCTGAGTCTCTCCATTCGCTACATCAATCGACTTACTCCCCCCTCCCCCTGCCCTAGTAATGATGTGTGTAGGGGTGTTGGTGGATATGGCGGTTGCTGGGGGTGGAGGTGGGGGTAACCAATGAATAAGGCTGATATTACAAATGGAACACACACACACACACACACACACACACACACACACACACACACCCTCACACATACACACACACATAATAAATAGAATGCTGGCTCCTTTATCGTTGGTCGTGAAAGGGGGGGGGGGGAGAGAGAGAGAGAGAGAGAGATTGTGTATAGGTGTGAATATGTTGCCCCCCCCCCCTCCCCCAGTTAGTACGTAAACCCATCCCCTTCTTCCCTCCACCCTCATAGCATCTACACCTTAAAGTAACATGTACCAACCCACCACTTCAATCTCAGCCCATAATATCCTCCCACCACACACACACATACTACCTTATCTCCCACTATTCACCTCACACAACTTATAGCTATCTTATTTATGCATTTATTATTATTATTATTATTTTTATTTTTTTATTTATTTTTTTTTTTAATTATTATTATTATTATTTACTGATTTTTTTAATTTATTATTATTTTTAATGTTTCATTTATTTATTTATTTGATTATTATAAAAATGTATTTTCTAAATATATTTCTGTATCATGCTTTCATTACCTTAACCTTCACTATCGTTGTTAGCAGTATCATTCAGTAATACTATTGCTAGTATTGATACTACCACTGGCATTGACATCACCATCGCCTTCGCCTCTGGGACTGTTGCCACGGCAACCCTGCTGTTTAAGAATCCTCTAACCCACTCTCCTTTCTCCCATACCCATACTTATTGACACAGATTGGTAGTAATCTTGTCCCTTTTTTTTTTTTTTTTTTTTTTTTTTTTTTCTCAGTATTTTGACCATTATTAGTATTCCTATCAGTAATATTATTATCTTCATTACAACTTTGACTCGCTCACTATTTCCCTTCCAACAGCCTCGTTCTCATTCAACGCCTTCTTCCTTGCGCTGAACCCAACGAAGTGATCTGAAGCGATCAAAGCTAAGTGCATTGTTTTATTCGTTAATGTCTCACCTGATGAAGACCTAAGAGGTCGAAACTAGTTGTGTTTCGTCTTGTGACTCGTTTGTCCACGTTCTCTGGGCGGTTCGCTAACATTTATTTAAGATCAACCTGTGTAATCAGAAAAAAAAAACACAGCTTCCATTGACCGAAATGAAGGGATATATAGTAAGAGATTTTCAACTTAGTCCAAAGTGACAGAGCCCTAGCCGCTAAGGACCGAAAACGCAATTAAAGATAATGCGTTTCTACAATTCTACAACAAGATGCATATCTCTATGCCAGTTCCATACATGCTTCCCCTCTTTGGAGCAGTTACACACGGAAAAGGTGTGCCCGAGCCAACAGCACATGAAGGGAAAAGAAAAACCTCTCAACTGCTGAAAGGTTAGAAAACCCAAATAAAACAAAACACTGTCCAAAACAGAACATATAGTTACCAAAATGGCGGGTGGGCGAGGTGAGAAACGGTTCGCTCCCCAGTCCAACGAAGGGTGGAAGCCGAAACCGTGCCGGTCCACACTGAAGGGGACTCCAGGTCAGGGACGACCCAAGGTGGTTCTTCTAGCTGGCAGGGATAGGGATCCCAGGGGTGTCCAGTGGAATACTTTCCGACTCGCTGAAGGTTGAAAGACTCTTCCACAAAATCCACACCGAAGTGGATAAAGAAAAGTGGGCCCAGCTAGCAGAGATGGAGATCTCCCCGACTCGACAGTCCGTATACAAGTGCCACACCACTAGCCTAACCAAGATGGCAACAGGTAAAAAACAGCTCACCTGTGGCACCTGACATCAGCTGATGAACCACGTGGAAAGCGATAAAAGAACAGAAAAAGAAGGCGTTAAAAGAAAAAAACATGAAGAGAAGTATTGGAGGATGGGAGCGAAATGCACGGACGTAGCGCACCCGGGATGACAAAAATAGCACACTGGTCAACACCTGGTCAATGTAGTAAAGAGGTCACTGGCAACACTCCACTTTACACTGGGTTTGAAAAGAAATGATTTATCTTTCAAACCAAAAATATGTACGTCCGTGACAGTGGCTAGTAACACTTTTCGATGCAAAGGTTGTAAATGTAGGTGAGATGCTCAGATATAACAGATGCAGATAATTTCAAGATTTTACTATCAATGTTGTCTAGACCACAGCAGTTAGATTGTTTTAAAGCACATAGTGCCCTATACACTTCGTGTACACTTAAACAGTCAAATTGAAGTTTTGTATCTATGTGTTTAGAATCACAATAATCTTTCAACAATGACAGATCATTGTTTATCATGTGATCAGAGTTTATCGTTTTCTCAGCTATTGTTGAAAAGTGTAAATTGAATTTTTCGGTGGATAAATCCATTCCCGAATGAATAGCAGTATCAGATTTTTTCCCAGATAATTCGTTAATGGCTTTCCAGATGGATTTTGTATCTGTTTTAGAAGCAATAAGTTCTTTGAAATATTTTTTGTGAGTGTATCTTTTTAAGGCAGTTACTTTATTTCGTTGTTTCTTAAAACTGTCACTTTTCCCTGTAGACTGTAATAAATTATCTGGAAGTTTAATGGCTGCATTGATTTCTTCGGTTAACCACTGTGGTTTGCCATCAGTTCTAACACGTTTAAGTCTAATAGGGACATGTTTATCAATTACTGACAGAAAAATACGATACCAAGTTTCAAGGGCCTCGTCGGAGTCAGTATATTGATAAACCTCTGAAAAATTTGCAGAGCACAGGTCAGATAAAAGGACATCAATATTTAATGTTTTATAACAACGAGAAGATATGTATTGGTGGCTACATCTGGGAATTTTCGTTCCTTTTTTTGACCATGTTAAACAAACAGGAAAGTGATCACTAAGACCAAACACCAGTACAGAAGTTTCAATAATATTAGACGGGTCATTTACATATATATGGTCAATAAGTGTTTCAGACTGTGATGTTATTCTGGTTGGTGTGTTAATTAATTGTTTTAAATTCTGCAGTTCAAAGATTTTTTTCCAGTTGCTATGCGGTTTAAGTAAATCAATATTAAAATCTCCAAGTAGTATTATCTCTGTTGCATAACCGTATACATCCTCCATCATGAGAGAGAGAGAGAGAGAGAGAGAGAGAGAGGGAGAGAGAGAGAGAGAGAGAGAGAGAGAGAGAGAGGGAGAGAGAGAGAATGACAATGACAATGCTTTACTGACAACAGTTAAACAA
>CM065721.1:83660957-83683457 GCA_033310375.1 Conus canariensis
GTACATACATAAATATCATTATTGTGTGTACATAAATATCATTATAGTATGTACATAAATATCATTGTGGGTGCATGAATATCATTATTGTGTGTGCATAATTATTATTGTGTGTACATGAATATCATTATTGTGTGTACATGAATATCATTATTGTGTGTACATATGCATGAGCACAGATACATGCAAGCTTCTGCGTGTTTCAGGAACAAAGAAAGGAGACTGGGGTAATGACAGGCAAAATGACACAGCCCCAGAACACCCATTATGTAATCACAAAACGACACAGCCCCTGAACACCCATTATGTAATCACAAAACGACACAGCCCCAGAACACCCATTATGTAATCACAAAACGACACAGCCCCTGAACACCCATTATGTAATCACAAAACAACACAGCCCCAGAACACCCATTATGTAATCACAAAACGACACAGCCCCAGAACACCTATTATGTAATCACAAAACAACACAGCCCCAGAACACCCATTATGTAATCACAAAACGACACAGCCCCAGAACACCCATTATGTAATCACAAAACGACACTGCCCCAGAACACCCATTATGTAATCACAAAACGGCACAGCCCCAGAACACCCATTATGTAATCACAAAACAACACAGCCCCAGAACACCCATTATGTAATCACAAAACGACACAGCCCCAGAACACCCATTATGTAATCACCGATGTCACTGAATTCTAGAGGACCTGTGAAACAAAATGCTGCGCAAATTCTACACAGATCCGTCTACACAAAACAAATGACCATAACTCATTTGTAAAATCATGGCAGCCATTTTGGCACATCTCTAAAACATCAAGAGATGTAATATATCCTACCCTCCATTGGAGAACCACAATAACAAAAGAAAACAAGAAAAGAAAGAATTTTAAAAAATATATTAAACAAAAAAACAACAACAGATCAAACAAAAAACAAAACAACAACTAAAAAAAAACACCTCATTTCCAAAACAAATACAACTACCCACCAGTACCAAATTGTAATACAAAGCAGGACATCATGCAGAGCCAAGACAGAAAGCACGACATCATGCAGAGCCAAGACAGAAAACATGACATCATGCAGAGCCACGACAGAAAGCATGACATTATGCAGAGCCATGCCAGAAAGCAGGACATCATGCAGAGCCAAGACAGAAAGCACGACATCATGCAGAGCCAAGACAGAAAGCATGACATCATGCAGAGCCAAGACAGAAAGCACGACATCATGCAGAGCCATGACAGAAAGCATGACATCATGCAGAGCCACGACAGAAAGCAGGACATCATGCAAAGCCATGACAGAAAGCAGGACATCATGCAGAGCCATGACAGAAAGCAGGACATCATGCAAAGCCATGACAGAAAGCAGGACATCATGCAAAGCCATGACAGAAAGCAGGACATCATGCAAAGCCATGACAGAAAGCATGACATCATGCAGAGCCACGACAGAAAGCACGACATCATGCAAAGCCATGACAAAAAGCAGGACATCATGCAAAGCCATGACAGAAAGCAGGACATCATGCAGAGCCATGACAGAAAGCAGGACATCACGCAAAGCCATGACAGAAAGCAAGACATCATGCAGAGCCATGACAGAAAGCAGGACATCACGCAAAGCCATGACAGAAAGCAGGACATCATGCAAAGCCATGACAGAAAGCAGGACATCATGCAGAGCCAAGACAGAAAGCAGGACATCATGCAGAGCCAAGACAGAAAGCACGACGTCGTGCAGAGCCAAGACAGAAAGCATGACATCATGCAGAGCCATGACAGAAAGCATTACATCATGCAGAGCCAAGACAGAAAGCATGACATCATGCAGAGCCATGACTGAAAGCATTACATCATGCAGAGCAAAGACAGAAAGCATGACATCATGCAGAGCCATCCACCCAGAACTTCACAATCTTTCAGCTACCTTGTGGGTGGAGATGAGCAACTCAGCAACATCCACAAAACCAGCTCGCAAAGCATCCATGAGAGGGGTGACTCCACAACTGTCACAAGCATCCGGGCAGTAGTCACAGCGATCCAACAGGAACCTGACCGTGTCCACATGCCCATGGAGCGCTGCGGAAGAACCACTGGGATGAGTCGCTTACTTCGCTCTCTTTCACAAAAAAGGGAAACTTGCAGAAGTTAAAATTATGTCTGATGAAAAGGCTTACAGATGAAACAATTCATTCATCGACACACATGATTAGAGGATACAGGGGCACACAGTAAGTATGTACTTGTACGTGTGCGCACACGCACACACACACACACATAAACACTCACTCACTCACCACACACACACACACACACACACACACACACACACACACACACACACACACACACACGTACACTTCTGAACTTTCTGGGTGCAGAATAACATACTCACTATCAAATGGGAGAAAGATGAAAGAATAAATTCAATTTTAAAGAACATAATTATTGTACAAAACGTTTTCCATTAGAAGTATTATCTTCTGTTTCATGGACATCTGTACACCCAGATGTTTCATTTGAAGCGGTAGAAAAGCAAGCATGCTGAAAATGTGTGGGTAGAGAATACAGAGAGAGTGATAGGGAGAGAGAGAGACAGAGAAATGGATGGATAAACTCAGAATGTGTGTGTGTGTGTGTGTGTGTGTGTGTGTGTGTGTGTGTGTGTGTGTGTGTGTGTGTGTGTGTGTGTGCATGCGCGTATGTGTGTGTGTGTATGCGCGCACAAGTGCATGCATATGTGTGTGATATGCATGTGTGTGTGTCAGTGCATATGTGTGTGTGCATGTTCCTGTGTTTTGCAATATGCATGTGTGTGATTGTGTGTGCTATGCATGTGTGTGCATGTGTGTGTGTGTGGTAGTATGCAGTGTAGAACAGAGGAGGGAAGTAGGGGCCAGGAAATAGGGGTGTGGGGGATCAGGGTGTTGGGGCAAGGCAGGCTGGGTGGTGGTGAAGGAGGATAATTAGAAGCAAAGTGACATGAATGTTGAAAAAGTCTCACTGTGTAACCTGTCCATACAACATGTCACTGGCTTACCTGCTGTGTGTAATGGCGTTCACTGTCAGCTGTCCATACGACATGTCACTGGCTTACCTGCTGTGTGTAATGGCGTTCGACCATTATGACTGACGGTATTCCAAAGTGCTGGGTTCTGGGCCAGGAGTTTCTGAAGAATTTCCACATGTCCTTCTCTGAAACGCAATTTTTTTTTTTCATGTTTGACGATCTGTTGCTTTTTATTCTTCTTTAAATGCTGAGCGACAAGTCAACCATAAGTTCCAGAAACCATAAAGATCCTACCTTTCAGGGCCAACAAGTACTAGGTATCAACAAAGGACATGAACAGCAACACTTAAAAATTGCACAGGACTGCGTACACCAAACAACAACAAAAAGAAACAAAACCTAAACACAAACAAAAATCCTAAAAACAACAAAAAAGCTTCTCTGGAGAACATTCTAATCCTAGAACTGAAGTCAAGTACAATAACATTTTGCAGTTAATTTTTCTGGCCTAAGACATGTCTGTGGTAATGGCGCTCACCATTCTATTCAATTCATCAGCATCAGATTAAACAGTATGACTGACATGAACAGTTACATGGAAAAGGGCAGAAACATTCCCAAATTTACAAACTCACATCTCCTGGATGCCTAAAACAGTACAATGAAATCATACAATGTTAAAGCCTGACATTAAGCTCAGATTTGTGTATATGGGATCAACAATGACTGAATTACGAGGAATTTTTCGAAAAGGGCAGAACCTTACTGCCCTTAATACAACTACCTTGGACTGCTTTTGCTTTTACAAATCCTTCAAACTGCCAAACATCGAGCGTCGGAGAAATGCTTGACCAGCTGAGCTGGACATCACTGGAAGATCAGCGAAGAAGAACACGCCTGACAACAATGTACAAGTACCACCATGGTGACATCACGATCGAGACAAACATGCACCAAGACTCCTGAAAACTGGATACGCCACTCGGCATTTTCACGAACACCAGTATGTCATGGAGTCCAGCTGCAGAAACTACCGCAAACACTCCTTCTTCCCCCGCACCACCAAGGAGTTCAATGAGCTCCCACCTGAGGCAATCCAATCAGCCTCGGTGGTGGACTTTCAGTCCTACCTCTGATCCAACACCCCCCATCCCCCCACCCCCATCTCCCCCACCCATCCCCTCCCACCCCATGCTTAGAGTACAATACCCTCCCCACCCACTCCAAAGTAGGGCCTGCCAAAGTACGGTTAGAGGTCTGAAATAGTGAGTGTGGTGGCCCCCACTTCCCTGCCCACTGTCCATGCAGTTAGGTAGTGAGCACTGACTGCATAAATTGACCCACAACTCCTACAGCAAACTGGAACCCCTTTGTAGATGCCAGAATCTTTAGCTTGTTGAAGGCGGGCAGATATCAAAGAAGAAGAAGAAGGAAATTGGAATTTCTGACAGAATTTTTCCATGGATCAACTCTGCATACTGTGCCACAACTCATTACAAACAAAAAATCTTGTAAAAAAAGATTTCTGCTCAAGACAACTACTGAAGGCATAGCAGAGCAAAAGTAAAGTACACAAGACTGTCTTAAAAGTAGGTTTTGTTGACAACTAACCCTCTTTGACCTTGTCAGCTCTGATGTCAATTATTACATTTCAGTAAACAAATTTACATGCTAGAATGTTTCTCAATCTTTGAGAGATCCCCACAAGATGAAACAGGGAATGCACAAACCTCATTTATACTATTCATGAAACACTCTATGTAACTGTTGTATGTCATTTTCATGAAACACTATGTGCAATTGTTGTATGTCATTTCAACATGGAAAAGGTACATCGCTGAGCTACAGCATGTGCATACCTGTCTGTTTTCATAGCTTCAGGACAAAATAAACAATGTGTTTATCACACATTTTGTTTATCATGTTTTCATAGCTTCAGGACAAAATATACAATGTGTTATCACACGTTTTGTTTAACATGTTTTCATAGCTTCAGGACAAAATAAACAATGTGTTATCACACGTTTTGTTTAACATGTTTTCATAGCTTCAGGACAAAATAAACAATGTGTTATCACACGTTTTGTTTAACATGTTTTCATAGCTTCAGGACAAAATAAACAATGTGTTATCACACGTTTTGTTTAACATGTTTTCATAGCTTCAGGACAAAATAAACAATGTGTTATCATACATTTTGTTTAACATGTTTTCATAGCTTCAGGACAAAATAAACAATGTGTTATCACACGTTTTGTTTAACATCTGTTTTCATAGCTTTAGGACAAAATAAACAATGTGTTTATCACACATTTTGTTTAACATCTGTTTTCATAGCTTCAGGACAAAATAAACAATGTTTATCACACGTTTTGTTTAACATCTGTTTTCATAGCTTCAGGACAAAATAAACAATGTGTTATCACATGTTTTGTTTAACATCTGTTTGTTGTTGTTGGTGGTGTTGTAGTTGTTGTTGTTGTGAAGATTAATATCTGCCTGAAAATTGTGCACTCAGTTGTGACAGACTTCAGCCACATCAATCTGACAAAATGCATAGGTTCTGACTATTCTCTCTATACATAGTTGATTCTGATCAATTTTGAATTACCACAGGCCTTTTTAACAGCTGGATTCTCTCTCTCTCTCTCTCTCTCTCTCTCTCTCTCTTTTACATGTTTGTTTGTTAACTCCTTGCACTCTGAAAATGTAGAGGGAGACTATAAGTGAACGGACAGAACTGGTGAGTCCACGTTTTGACCTTAAAATGTAGTTGTAATAGGACAAATATCGTATCAGTTTTCTTTAAATTTTTATTTTTTGAATGAAGGATGAAACAAACTGCTTGTTTCACTGCTGTTGTTGCTATCATTACAATGTACAACCTTTGATAAAAAAAAATTAATGCTATCATTACAATGTACAACCTTTGATAAAAAAAAAATTAATGCTATCATTACAATGTACAACCTTTGATAAAAAAAAAATTAATGCTATCATTACAATGTACAACCTTTGATAAAAAAAAATTAATGCTATCATTACAATGTACAACCTTTGATAAAAAAAAATTAATGCTATCATTACAATGTACAACCTTTGATAAAAAAAAATTAATGCTATCATTACAATGTACAACCTTTGATAAAAAAAAAATTAATGCTATCATTACAATGTACAACCTTTGATAAAAAAAAAAATAATGCTATCATTACAATGTACAACCTTTGATAAAAAAAATTAATGCTATCATTACAATGTACAACCTTTGATAAAAAAAAATTAATGCTATCATTACAATGTACAACCTTTGATAAAAAAAAATTAATGCTATCATTACAATGTACAACCTTTGATAAAAAAAAATTAATGCTATCATTACAATGTACAACCTTTGATAAAAAAATTAATGCTATCATTACAATGTACAACCTTTGATAAAAAAAATTAATGCTATCATTACAATGTACAACCTTTGATAAAAAAAAAATTAATGCTATCATTACAATGTACAACCTTTGATAAAAAAAATTAATGCTATCATTACAATGTACAACCTTTGATAAAAAAAATTAATGCTATCATTACAATGTACAACTTTTGATAAAATGAAACATTTTGCTGCATTATCACAGCCTGTTTTATTTTCTTCCATCTGTCATAGTCAACAAATGCCATGTTTCATTACAAAATGAGACATTTTTTTCTTTTTCTAAATATGTAACAGTTTTCTTTTTTTTTTTTCACTCAAGCTATGAATCTCTGAATTACGACTGCATCTGATATTTTGGCCCGAGGACAATTCTTCAACAGGAGTAATTTCAACTTATGGCATGTGTTGTTTATCATGAAAAGCATAATAAACTGGTTCAAACATTCAGTTATTGCTGAGACAAAAAAATATTACATTTTGTTGTTGTTGTCCAGCAACTGCTATTACTTCACTGATACACAAAGATGTTTCCACATTTCATACCTCATATCTGTTCTGTCTCCAGTCAAAAACCAACAAATGTACTTGGCTTATAAACTCTGTCATCTAATTATTCCTGCTAATCAAAGTATCTGTGTTAACCTGTGTTCCCTTACCAAATACGCCTTCTGCCTATCATCACTTGAAAATGGTGACTCAAATTTCATTTTGAAAGGTCTGTCCTGATGTCCCAGTCCCAGCTTCAACTTCTGTGACCCGCTCACATAACTTCCATATTCAAATCAACAGGTAGCCTTCAGTCAAACCCCTTGGCTATTTATCATACATAAACTGACAGGTTCAGTGTGATTGACAATACATTGTAATGAGAATGGGAGGCAACTAAAAAGTGCAAACCATGCCACAAATTTGTCTTCTTTTCATTACTCAGATACCAAATTCTAATTAGTTGTGACAATCCATCATTTAAAGTAAGATTGTTTGCCCCAATAAGAATGAACATTAATTCTACTTAAGTACTGAAAAGCTTCCTTTTTCGAAGAATATTTGCTTCTGCGATAAATTTAGCAATAGATTTTAAGTTGTTTTCACTATCACTCTGTAACAGAGTGGCTAAGTCACGTTCTTCTGCTAATACTGATTTAAAGACATCGCATTTTCCCCGTACCTTTTCATACACCTCACACTGAAAGAAAAAGTGAAATTCATCTTCTATATTATTTTTTTTTTTTACAAATTGGGCAGATACAATTATGTTCATTATTAAATATACCATACCATCTTCCTCTAGCATATAGACCAAGGGTCCTTGTTTGAAAGCATGCTAATGAATCCCTATGCCATTTTAGAGAGAGAGAGAGAGAGAGAGAGAGAGAGAGAGAGAGAGAGAGGGGCCAGGCTGTTTCAGTACATGGAGATTTTTCCCTTGGAGTCAACGTTGGTTCTGACCCCATTTCCTACGGAGGTTCTGTGTGTGAACGTACACATGTAAAATCCCATCACCAACTTTTGGAAGAGAAGACCAGTTTGGCCACTGATATGGACAAACATGTTACACACAGCACGCACCCTGTGTGAGAAATTGAAAGAATGAAGGAAGCAAGGAAATTGAGTGAACGATATTGACTTGATGACATGCACTCTGTGTGAGAAATTGAAAGAATGAAGGAAGTAAGGAAACTGAGTGAACGATATTGACTTGATGACATGCACTCTGTGTGAGAAATTGAAAGAATGAAGGAAGTAAGGAAACTGAGTGAACGATATTGACTGGATGACATGGGAAACGACTGAAAGAAACACCGGCAGGCAGCTCTTCAGTTGGCACTACCAAGGTAGGCAGCCTGAGTAGTGCCTGAACATGCGAGTGTGGATTGTCAGCACCTAGAACCTTTGGCAAAGCGCTTTGAAAATGCTTTATTATTATTATCATTATTATTATTATTACGTCTATGAGCACACATCTGTGCACATTATGGACACGTTCTCCATACCTGGAAGCAATGTGGAAAGAGTTCCAAGCATCTTTGTTGAGCAGAGCAGGATCAGCGCCATGTTTCAGCAACAGAGAGATCACCGGCAGCTGACACTTCGTGCAAGCCAGCATCAACGGTGTCCTGTGTGACATCAGTGAGGAAAAAACTCTATGTAACACATGCCAAGTCTGTGCTCGTGTGCACGCACATGAACACACACACACTCCACATACACACACAAACACACACGCAAGCACATACACACACACATCCATATGTACACACACACACATACACGCGCACACACACACACACGCGCGCACACACACACACACACATGCACAGAGATGCACATACACAGAATCACACACACACACGCACACATACACATACACACACACACACACACACCACTGACACTGTTACTGTATAGGAAAAACAAAAGTTGTGGTGTTTAAAAATGGTGGGTTTTTCAAAAACTGTAAAACATGGTATCTCACTGGAAAGCAAATAACTGTAGAAGCCACCTATAACTACTTAGGTCTCATTTTTGGATCTACTCTGAACTGGGCTTGATGTGTGGAAAACGTATCAAGTAAAGCACTCAGAGCAGCTGCAGGAATAAAGAAATTGTACTTCAGACTAAAAAATCTGCCAGCCAGCACTGTCTTCAAAATATCCGACACAAAAGTAAAACCCATCATGTTATATGGTTCTGAGGTTTGGGGCGTTCAGAAATTTGACATAATTGAGAAAGTGCACGTTCAGGTATGCGAGATGGTCTTGGGTGTTGGAAGGGATGTTAGAAATACCATGGTCTGGGAGAATGCGGTAGATTTCCGCTATACATTGAAATGCTTTCCTGTGTGGTAAAGTACTGGATTAGACTGCTTGCTATGGAAGACAACAGATATCCAAAACAGTGCTATCTGATGCTGTTTAAACTCGATTTAGCCAGCAGAAAAAATTGGGTAACAAATGTAAGGCTAATTATATGTTCACATGGATTTAGATATGCTTGGGAAATGCAAGATGTTGTTAATGCACCCTTATTTCTTGAAACACTTAATAAACATCTTTTTGATGTTTATCGATAAGATTGGCATGATTCCCTTTCCTCATACTCCGATTACCTGTACTCGATTACTGAATTATCATCCTGAAATATGTTGACCAACTACATGGGTCTTCTTAAATCATTTGAACATCGTCGTGCTATCTGCCTACTAAGATGCAGTAAACTACCTTTGAACGGCATTGCTCGCTTTGGAAACCTGACTAACAACCCAAACTGTAGCCAGTGTGATGGAAATGTGATAGAAGACCTATGCCATTTTTCACTAGTTTGTCCAAAGCACTCGTCTTTGCGTAATAAATATATTCACATCTATTATTCCAGATTCACTTCAAGCCTAAAGGTTCAGTTGCTCTGCTCAAATCCCTCTGAAAAATTGATTGTTAAGTTAGGAATTTATGTTGTAGACAGTTTGAAGATAAGAAATTAAACACTTTATGGTTGCTAAATATGCCTACTTTTTGTTCATATGGGTCTCATGTAAAAACTGAATAAAATGTTTCTATTTATATTTGTATTTGTACACACACACATACACATGCACAGAGATGCACACACACACACACACACACACACACACACACCACACACACACACACACACAGTGATCATGCCACAAGTTTTGCCAGCCAGTTCTGCCAGCGAGTATTACCAAGTAATAAGAGGATAACAAAAGGACAAAAACTGACAGACTTAAAAAATGTATGGAAATAAATGTGAGCACAGAGTATTACCAAGTAATAAGAGGATAACAAAATGACAAAAACTGACAGACTTAAAAAATGTATGGAAATAAATGTGAGCACAGTTTTTCAGAGTTTTGCAAGCAAGAAAACAACTGAAGCAGGGCTGCTGCTGATGCACAATGTGCACACCATGATGCACAAAATATCCCTAAGTTTAAATATGCTTTAGACATCAGTCCACCCTTCAAAACTGAAAATAAAAAAGTCACTTGTGTTGATCACTTCAAACTGAAGAATGATAACTGCAGAAAATCGAAAGTTTATGCAGAAACATGCAAATATTTTTTTGTTCTTATCGGACTTATAACTTTAGGCAAATTGCAATGCTGACAAATAAAATGATTCACATGCTCAGTAATAATCCTACACTATTAAGGGGTCAGGTGACTGCTTAAATATACTGAGAGGCATAAATTCCGCACATCATGCACACAAATTCCACGGGAAAAGTTTGATTTGTTGCTCCTTTTATGACCCATTCCTCAGTTGGTGGCAGTGTGACCCACCTTTCCACAGCCACGTTTCTCGTGCAGCACGTGCCAGCAAACAGACAATAGCACCAGAAGCAAAAAGCCAAATTGGGCGACAACTCAGTTCAGAGTGAATATTGCGTCGCTTTCTTTTCACATGATAAGCACACAGTTTAACCCATAAAATGCCGCAATCAGAATGATTTTATCACACTGCAAGAAAATGCCACGGCTAGACAACAACCAGCGAAACCGCGCTGTTGGGATGCTGAAGGCTGGTTCATCTGTCCGACAGGTGGCAAGAGCCATGAACGCCCACCACACCACTATCTACCGCCTACAAAAGCGCCTGGCAGCCACCCGGTCAGTTTCTGATCGTCCTCGACCAGGCGCATCTTGAGTGACGAGTCAGAGACAAGATCGAGCCATTCGCCTTTCCCACCTCAGGAACCGATTCCTGACTGCTTCTGCCACCGCTAGAGCAACTCTGGGGGAGCGTGGGGGACCCATCAGCAGCCGCACCGTCAGACGACACCTGTCACACGCAGGAATCAGGTGTCACAGGCCCTACGTTGGCCCTGTATTGACTGACAGACACAGGCAGGCCCAGCGCCACTGGGCAGCAAATGGTGCGTTCCTGGGAAGACGCGCATGGAGGTGTGTCTGCGCATGCGTGGAGTTAGGAGCTCATCCATCAGACTCCGGGAAAAAATTTACTGTTTTTTCTGTATTTTCAGGATAATTTAGTGTTCCCCTTGTTTTTGGCATACGCTTAAACAATCCCTTCTTTCGAAAATACATGCTGCTTGGTAAATTCCCCCTGTTTTGGCCCCTCCACTGTGATTTATCACCATCGACCAGCGTGCATGCACCTTCGATTCTACGCTTCCGGTTTCACGATGTCGACGATACGGCAGTGTTATGATGGAATTCAAGAAATTAATGCAACTTTATAGACTCAGGACTACCCAGTGTTCATGTGGCATGCTTGATGTCACCCTGCATTACATACAAATGCTGCAACAGGTATGTTACAGTACAACCTTGCCTCGTTTCTCTTGGTATTGACTTTGCTTCTGCAAAAGACTTATGAACATGATGCAACGAGACCGAAAGAAGTGCTTTCCCGTTTGGATGATATTCAGTTTGGCTACAAACTCATCTTCCATACATTTGGTACAAGCACCGTGTTTCTGGTGTCTTCAAAACATGCGACCTTGGGTACCAAACCAGTGATGTATAGGAAAAAACTTGTGCTACTATACTTAGCTTTGTTACTGTTGGCAGAATCATATGCACCAGAACCAAACCCTGGCCCTGCACCAAATGGCCCAGTAGACACCTCACACTACCCTTGTGGAACATGCGATGTCTTAGTCACTTGGGAGGACAAAGGTGTAGAATGCGAAACTTGTGGTTTTTGGTTTCATGCACGATGCCAAAGTTTGAACTCACAATCATATGAAAACCTACATGATGAGAACATACACTGGTACTGTGCCATTTGTGGCAATCAACAATAGTCAAACAGGCTTTGACTTGCACGGTGTGGACTGGCCTGGTGTGTCTGGGTCTTGGACGCAAGATTCATCTGGCATCTCATCTTGCTCTACACCGACTGAATCAAATTTTGCCCCTCATCATGCATCCACATCCACCAGAGCAAATCAGCAAGGTAAGTGGAAGCACAGACCCCTGCGAGTTGTAAACATAAACTTCCAGTCCATGAGAGGAAAGCGAGCAGAAACACTTTGTTTCTGGACAGTGTGAAGCCAGACATCATCCTAGCTACAGAAACCTGGCTAGATGCAGAGATTCTTGACACAGAGATTCTCCCGGATTTCTACCAAGTGTTCCGTAAGGACAGGAATAGAGAGGGAGGAGGCGTCCTTGTCGCCGTGCGGAATACCCTGTCAAGCCGCCTCATTCCAGAACTGGCCACAGACTGCGAGATGGTATGGGCGAGAGTCCAGCTGCAAGGCAGGAAAGCTCTACATGTCTGCTCATACTACCGCAACAAGACCGCAGATAAAGATAGCTTGATGGAGTTCAGGGAGTCACTTAACAGAACAGAGTCAATGACAAATGCCCACATCTTGATTGGAGGAGATGTGAACCTACCAGGATGGGACTGGCAGCAGATGGTGCTAAAACTGGGAACACACTATGTCGAGCTGCACAACATGTTCGCTCGCAGACCTTCTCCAAGATCATGGACTGGAACAGATTGTGATTGGACCCACCAGACTGGGAAACACTTTAGACCTGATCTGCACAAACAGCCCGCACCTCATTCCACGTGTGGAAACCATGCCTGGTCTTTCAGACCACGATGTGGTATACTGCGAAGTAGCTGTTAGTGCCCCCAGCCCAAGCAAGTACAACGACACATCCCACTCTATAACAAGGCGGACTGGGACAGTATCAGGACTGTTGTGCAGGACCACCAACAAGAAATTGAAGGGCAAACCAAGAGCCTCTTGACTGAAACACTGTGGTCAAAGTTTAAAGACACTCTGATCAAAGCAGTGAAGAAATTCATCCCACACAAAGTCATCACCGGAGGAGGAAAAGCCAGCAAGCCCTGGATCACCCCGGATTTGAAAAAATTGATCAACCAAAGGGACCGGGTCTGCCGGCTGATGAAGAAACTTGGATGTGATGACATGCTGGCCAAGTTCCACCAGCTACGGCGAGATGTCCAGCACAAAATCAGACGTGCGTACTGGAAATATATTAACCAGACACTGACTGAGGACGAGGAGGGAAGACAGAGCCGCAAACGCTTCTGGACATTGATCAAACACCAGCGCACAGCGAAAGTCGGAGTCGCCCCCCTTAAAGTCAACGGCCACCTGGTAGTGGATGCCAAACAGAAAGCAGAGGCTCTCAATGCACAATTCCACTCCGTCTTTGGCGAGGGAAAAACATTCACAGAGACGGAATTTCAGCAGAAATGTAGGATGTCAGCGGGCAGCTACACTGAGCTCAGGGATATCACCATAACCTCTGACGGAGTCAAAAAGCTCCTGCAAAACCAGAACCCGCATAAGGCAAGCGGACCGGATGGCATCAGCCCCCGCGTCCTGAGGGAGTTGGCAGAGGAAGTGGCCCCGATACTGACAACCATCTACCAATCATCTATATCGACAGGCGAAGTACCATCAGACTGGAAAGATGCTCTCGTGACACCGATTTTCAAGAAAGGAGAGCACTACGACCCAGCCAACTATAGACCAGTCTCGTTAACAAGTGTGCCCTGCAAGATCTTGGAACACATTGTGGTCAGCACTCTCATGGACCACCTCGAGCAGAATGACATATTATGTCCACAACAACACGGCTTTCGCAAGAAAAGATCCTGCGAGACACAACTGCTGGAGCTGACCGAGGAACTGTCCGACAACACCGAGAGAGGGAAGCAGACAGACATTATAGTACTGGACTTTGCAAAGGCTTTCAACAAGGTAAACCACAGCCTTCTGATCCATAAACTTCATCATTATGGAGTGTCGCAAACAAGCAAAGTCAATAGTTGGATAAAAAACTTTCTCTCCGGCCGACGTCAAGCGGTGGTAGTCGAGGGCAGCACATCAGAGTTCTGCAGCGTACGTTCAGGAGTTCCACAGGGCTCGGTCCTCGGACCGTCGTTGTTTTTAGTATACATTAACGACCTCCCAGAGCAACTCACTGCGCGGACCAGACTGTTCGCCGACGACACCGCTGTGTACAGGGTCAGGACATCAGACCACGACACTGACCGACTGCAAGAAGATCTGCATCAGCTAGAGCTTTGGGAGGAAGCTGGGAGATGTCATTCCATCCAGACAAGTGTACCACCCTCCCAGTGACCCATAAGAGACAGCCCTTTACCAGCATGTACCAACTGCACAGACAGACACTCCAGACAGTGACGTCGCCAAATACCTAGGGGTGACCATCCAAAACAATCTGTCATGGGACAAGCATATTGACATCATTTGTGCCAAAGCCGATAAGACCCCAGGCTTCTTGCGGCGCAATTTGAGGATCAGCGCCATCAACCTGAAAGAGACAGCGTACAAAAGTTATGTCCGCCCCATTTTAGAGTACGCCTGCACAGTTTGGGACCCCTCCTCTGACACACATGTAAAACAGCTGGAAGCGGTTCAGTGACGAGCTGCCCGCTTTGTGGTCAATAGATACCACAACAGATCGAGTGTCACCGCCATGCTTGACCGACTCCAGTGGCCTTCACTCCAGCAGCGTCGAAGATCCAGCAGACTGGCCATGCTGTATAAAATACTTAATGACCAAGTCCACTTCGACAAAGCCAAGATCCAACCTGCCCCTGTCAGACAGCGTAGAGGAAACCAGCACCAACTCCGCCAGCTGCAGTGCCGCACCGACTATTGTCAGGCCGCCTTCCTCCCCAGCACCATCAGGGACTGGAACAATCTGCCGGACGAGGTGGCTGGAGCCACCACTCATGACACTTTTGTGTCAAGAGTTCACTGATCTCCCCTCGCCCCCCCTCCCCCATTAGACCCCCCCTCCCCCCTACCCACCGTCCAGTCCTCCCTCCCGCTGTGCAGACCCAGTTATTAGTATGCCAAAATAATCAACTTGATGATTGTGGGCATTACATCAAGAAGAAGAGGAATGTCATCTTCTCTGACGAGTCAAGTTTTTGCATGAGCCACGTTGATGGTAGAATCAGAATTTACAGGAGACAAGGAGAACGGTATCATGACCCTTGTGTTAGGCAGCTCGACCGGTTTTGGCGGCCCTTCAGTGATGGTGTGGGGTGCCATCAACGCCAACTTTAGATCCCAGCTCGTGGTGATCGATGGCAACATCACGGCACAGCGTTACATGAACCACATTCTCCAGCCTGTCCTGCTTCTATTCCTGTATCACTATGGTGGACGACGCAGATTTGTGTTCCAGCATGATAATGCTACACCTCACAGTGCCCGGATGACCCGTCAGTTTCTGCAGCAGAATGGAGTGGAGGTGATGCCCTGGCCATCCCTGTCACCTGACATGAACTGCATTGAGCACCTTTGGGATGTGCTCGGCAGGAGAGTGGAGCAGCATCAGCTGAGGCCCCAGACGAGAGGTGAACTGATCGCCGTTCTTCAGCATCACTGGGTTCAACATCCAGCAGGTGCAGATCCAATGTCTCATGCAGTCCACACCTCGGCGTCTTCGAGCGTGTGTAGCTGCCAATGGTGGATACACCAGATATCGACAGAATCATCTCTTTTGAAAGATGGTTTATGCTGTGCAATAACCATGTTTGACAGTTGTTTATGAATTTGATTCAGGTCAGTTTTTTTCTGTTCACACACACGTCCTTTTCAATCAAATTTTCTAACGCAGATTTGGTTTGTTTAGGTTGTTACCAAGTTTCCAGTTAAATAACTGGCAAATGAGATTTTTGTGCATGATTTTTTTATGTTTGTGCGGAATTTCTGCCTCTCAGTATACAGTAGCCAGTGGGAACTCCGTGAACTTTGTCAACACTGTGCACAGATCTGTGAACCAAGTCATTATTAGCGCCAGGTTCTCATGAAAGAGAGAAAGAGAGAGAGAGAGAGAGAGAGAGAGAGAGAGAGACAGAGACAGAGACAGAGTCAGGCAGGCAGGCCGAGAGACAGACAGACAGACAGACAGACAGTCAGAGAGAGAGAGAGAGAGAGAGAAGAAGCAGAATGCATCAAAGAAAAAGAGAAATGCATAGGGCATAAGCTTTAAGTTCATCAGTTCTTCACTCTTGTCCATGAATGACACTATGCAATACCTGAAAGTGAAACTCTTTTCTGATTACAGGTTTTGAATCATGAAAACAGGTATCATTAAAAAATGTGTATTTTACTTTTACTGATACTTTAAGATCCTCATGATCTGCAACAAACTTCATCTGAAAGTCAGTATCTAAAATGATCCTGTGGACAGCAAGTCAGATAAGACAATGCAGAGCAATCAGCATTAACGGTAATCATCTTTTCTGAGAAACTCTGTGACGAAGAAGTCCTGTTTTATGGAGTAACGACTGCTTAGTGCAAAGTCCAGAGACTAGAACACAATGTCATCCTTGCTAAATGTTTTCTGGTTCCATGTATGCTCATCAAAACAAGAGGCACAGTCAACAGCAGACCTGTCTCTCCTGGGTGGTCTGGAGCTGAGTTTTTTTATGACTGATTTATCAATTTCCTGTTAAATACAACACCCCCAAAACATCATGGTTGTTGGGGGGCTGGTTGGCTCTGTGGACAAAACACACTCTCTTTTTTTTTCATCTTTTAATACTAGGATCCTAGGTTGCACCCCTTGGAGACAGGGAGTTTGAGGAGATTGGCTACTTTCTGGGGTCAACAGTCTGTGAAACTATGACCCCTCCACGTCCTTTTAATAAGCATGGGTTGCACCCCTTTGTGATAGGGAGTTTGAGGAGATTGGCTACTTCTGGGGGTTAACAGTCTGTGAAACTATGACCCCTCCAAGTCCTTTGACTAAGCATGGGTTTCAGTTGCTTTTAGTTTTATCTCGCCACAAAAACAGACAGCTTTGGAATATTTCTGTCATGGGAGATTTTTGACCTGTCACTGGCCCAAAGCTTTCTGCAGTACTTTTTGCACAACAACCAAGTATCGCAGTCCTTGCCGATCATGGCAAGCTACTGGGCAAACAGCATGACTGGCTAGTGCGGACCAGGCTAGTAGACCTGCAGTGATTGGAAGAACTTTTGGTTGACGAAGTAGCTGTGTGACTTTTGCGGAAGGATTCATGACTTCTTTCCTATTGTGGCAAAATTGCATGCTTAACCTTACAGGAACCTTATTTGTTCAGTGGAAAACTACATAAGCCCTCTTTATTAAAAAAATTTCTGGAGATCTTTATCACTGCTGGGCATATCTTGATGTTGCTGTCATTGACTGCCAAGTTCCCAACATATACAAATACACGCTATCATAGCATTTGCCACATGACACTGCTACCCCCCCCCCCCCCCAATCCTCTCTCTCTCTCTCTCACTCTGATATGAAATATTATCCACCATTAAAATGAACAGTGTAGGTGTCTTTCCGTCAAGCTTACCTTTTATCAATAAAATCTGGAGAGCGTTCCATTTCAATAATCTATGGATATGACCTTTATATTTAAATTTTTACATCAAGATATTGTGTGCAACCCCATACAATAAAAACAGATAAACAAGCAAGCAAGCAAACTACAAACTTATAGAACTATTTTATATATATATATCTCCCTCTTTCTCTCTCTCTCTCTCTCTTAGTACACACATATGTTTCCTGAGACTAAGAGTATGATCAATCAATATATATCTGCCTATCTATCTAAGTTGGCAGATAGATCCATAGGTTGGCAGATAGATAGATAGCTAAATAGCCAGACTAGTCATCATTCCCACTGATGCAGTGTGGCTACATCACTCGCAGATTAAAAAAGACAGACGAAAACAAACAAACAAAAACAAAATAAAACCAGTGGCATGTATTCAAAGCTCAGAGAGCTGAACTTTGGAGTTAAACAAAGCTAAAGAATGTACATAAACTTCTGCCATCATCATTTTCACAGCGGTAGGAAGACCATTAGCTGCCTTGATGGTTAGCTCCGTCATTATTTTCACAGCAGTAGGAAGACCATTAGCTGCCTTGATGGTTAGCTCCATCATTATTTTCACAGCAGTAGGAAGACCATTAGCTGCCTTGATGGTTAACTCCGTCATTATTTTCACAGCAGTTGGAAGACCATTAGCTGCCTTGATGGTTAACTCCGTCATTATTTTCACAGCAGTAGGAAGACCATTAGCTGCCTTGATGGTTAACTCCGTCATTATTTTCACAGCAGTTGGAAGACCATTAGCTGCCTTGATGGTTAGCTCCATTGGGTGAGATAAGATGTGGATGGGAAGAGTTGGGGGAGGTAGAGGGGGCTTTGAAATGTGAGATAAGATGTGGATGGGAAGAGTTGGGGGAGGTAGAGGGGGCTTTGAAATGTGTGAGTGGAGAGGAAAGGAGTTTGGAAGAGGAGAGAGAAAGGGAACAATTTTTTTTTTTTTCTTCCACTGAAGTTTATGTTATTACTTCAGATGGAAGACATTTCACAAGTTGTCCTTGGGGAAAAAGAACTTTCTGTTGGAAGATCTATTTGGACTGATTAAAGATTAATAAAACTCCACATATACATATGAGAACCGTTCTGCACTCATTTTTTTTTTTTAATTCAGTTATACGAGTTATATTAACAGTACTGAAACTGCCTGGAAACATACCAAATGATGTAACCCAATTATTGATGACAAATGTCAAGTTTATGCCTCCACTCTTCTGCACATCCAGGAAAGTTCTTCTGCCTACCCTCCCAACACTACCTGGGAAACTAAGGATACCCTAACTCTTATCCAAACCCTAATCCATATCTAGCATAGACCCTAATCTATGTTCTATTTAGTCCTTGCCCTATAACCAAGCACTGACCATGCACACTAGCAATTTACAGTTTTTACTTGATAGGGAGCATGCACACCTGCACACTATTTGCATAAAAGTTATGAATGAAATATTGTTGTTGGAATAGATGTATCATGTAAAAGATATACAACGTGGAGATGAAGATGCAATTTAGTGAACCTTATCATTTGCCTGAGTAATTCAATGCATTTTAGGCCTGCATCACACTGTAAAAAGAAAGTAGATTGGGAACCATGGGAAAGTTTTAGGTTACCAGTCCGCTCGTTTCAGACAGTTCACTTGTACCCCGTTCTTCAAAAGAAATTCCACACAATCCAGCTGACCATACTGCGCTGCTTCGTGCAACGGTTTCTTTCCTTCGTAGTTGGCGATCTCAAGATCTGTCTCGTCACACAAATTAAACTGTTCTAAAAGATCTCGTCTTCCGAAACGACAGACCAAGTGCAACACACTGTCACCGGTCTTTTTATGGAAAACATGCAGACATCTTGAAAGGTTTTGGTCTTCATGAAACCAGGCGACGTCAAAATGCTGTACAGAATGAGTAAGTTTGTGAAAGTCCATAGTTTTGTCAAAGAACCTAGACCTCCAGGAGCGGTTTAATCAACTTTTCTTTCGGCTTGGTTGATGATTGAACTTACTGTGGAGTGATGGGCCTTGGTTATCACACAATGAGAGTTGGTTCGATTTAAGGATCGTTTATTTTGAGAATAACTTGGTCGTGACGCTTGCCACAGACACAAGACTGGATCCAAATTCTTCTTGTTCTTCTTCTTCTTCTTTAACAGTAATAGCAGATGCTCAATGATGTCACAGAAGGATGATGCTGTAGCAACGGTAAACATGGTGTCTAGGACATCTGAAAATCTACTGTTTGTTTCAATGAAGAAGGAGCAGGAGGAGGAGGAGGAGAAAAAAGAAGAAGAAAACTGATGGCACCGCTCCGGGAAAACGGGCCAGGCAAATCAACTTCCAAAACAAAGTGTACAGTAAAACACTTTTTATGTGCAAATCAGAAGAGATAAGTGAACATACCGACTTGTTACAAACATATCGTCCTCAGACGTTACCAAAAATAAATAAATAAATGAATAAACAAACAAACCAAAAAAACAAAAAAAAGAAAAGAAAGAAAGAAGAAGAAAACCTCTACATAAAAGAATAGTCCCCTGATAGCAGTCAGTATAGAAATTAAATCTTAAAACTCTTGGCCGACCAGACAAGAGTAATCCTCTGCTCCAAGAGTTTCCATTCCACAAGGAAGGCGTCATTTCATGCCATATGCGCTACTCCTCAGGAGAATCATATCATTGGCAGGCCTGGGGCTGATGGCGGGATTTAGGCGATGTTATGTCAGCCGAAATCGCAGTCTATATGCATTGTAAAGTCCCTCACGGGATACATGATGAGACGGGCATCACTAGCTGTTACTCTGCGATTCTCGCCAGTTTCAGTTTCAGTTTCATATTCATCAAGGAGGCGTCACTGCGTGCGGACTAGTCTATATACGCTACACCACATCCTATAAGTTTTGAGACCACGCTACGCATGATTTTAAGCTGATGGATAAATGAATTAACAACTAAGATGAGAGAACTGAAGAAGAGGGTCTCGACTCAGCAGATGTCTGACCTACGCATTAGCCCAACGCGCTGGTCAGACCTTGAGTGCCTACCTACCACTGTTTGTTTGATCTCTGTGTCTGTGTGTGTCTGTGTGTGTCTGTGTGTGTGTAGTGAATGTACACATGTGTGTGTATGGATGTGTGGGTATGGGCCCATCTGTGGGCATGGGTGCATGTGTGATGTGATGTGATGTGATGTGTGTGTGGGGTGTGTGTGCGCGCGCGCGCGTGCGCATGTGTGTGTGTGCGTTTGTGTTCGTATGCGTGCGCGCATGTGAGTATGTGTGTGTGTGTGTACGCGTGTGTGTGCATGTGAAGAAGTGCATGTGTGTGTGTGTCTGCGCGCGTGAGTGCGCGAATGTTCAGAAAATAACTTAGGATCAAGAACAAGAAAAAGACCATCAAATACAACATATATTTGCACGCGCGCACACACATACACATAACAATAAGAACAACTCCTCCCCCTTACCCACACCCAATGCACACACACACACACACACACACACACACACACACACACACACACACACAAGCACGCACACACACACATGTGCACACACACAGACACACACACACTCTCTCTCTCTCTCTCTCTCTCTCTCTCTCACACACACACACACACCCGCACAACAATGCGCTTGCACGCTCATGTTCGTGGATTCTCTAATAAACACTCTGGCATCACCCCACTGATGAACACACACACACACACACACACACACACACACACACACACACACACACACACTTATTCACTCTCTCCCACACACACTCACACTCCAAAGCTTGCACACTCATGTTCATGGACTCTCTAATTAACACGCAGACATCACCCCACTGATGAACACACAACAGCGCACACACATCTGTCACGGTCGCTAAGCCGGACGGCCTACCACCCCTACCCACGCCTATCACACACTAGGTCAGGCAACACAATACACTAACACAGCTTTACAATCATGCACACTTCTTTATTTCACACACACACTCGGGCGCCACCACTCACGTCCATCCACAACCGCACACCGGTATTCCACTTTTCCACTGACCCACCCTACCCTGCTACGACCTGGGAAACCCTAATCTACCCTTAAGCACCAGTTGCGGTATATCCCTGCGACCTGGGGACGCAGCGATAGCCCGCACACGGGTGGCAAACTACTAGGGACAAGCACCAACCCAAAGGATTCTAATCTCTAAACTACTACCACCCACCCCTCTCCCCGGGACCCACCGTTCTTTTTTGACCCGGGACCACTACCACACCGGTCGCTGCGTCCCTAAGGGAGGCAACGACAGGTACCCTATGCCGTGCTGGCCACTACGTCCCTAAAGAAGGCAGCAGCTAACACCCCTAGCCCTGCTGCCTAATTGCTACACACCCTTCCTACCACAAAACTTGGACACCCATCCTCCCCGGAAAGCTCCAGTCCTCGGCGCTGTCCGTGGCCCCTCACAGGCTGGCACCTCCCCGGAAGACCCTGCACCTCGGCGCTGTCCGTGGCCCCTCGCAGGCTGGCACCTCCCCGGAAGACCCTGCACCTCGGCGCTGTCCGTGGCCCCTCGCAGGCTGACTCCTCCCCGGACGACCCCGCTCCTCGGCGCTGTCCGTGGCCTCACAAAGACGACTCCTCCCTGCGATGGGCACGACACCCAACAC